>CAUJNA010003280.1:370077-482577 GCA_963377175.1 Effrenium voratum
ACGGTCCAGGCCAGGGCAGTTTTTGGAACACGTCACATTCTTCGGCAATGCGGCAATATATGGCACAACCGGCCAATCATTATCCAGCAGTCCTCAGAGATTGTACGATGCACGGGCACATGCAGACTTGCACAGAGGTGCAGACAAACGCTTCAGCCAGAAATGATAGATTGTTTCCTACGTGCCATTTGTGGTCCTCTGTGTGTTCCCTTCGAACACCTCGCCAAATGCCAGTCCCCATCTGGCTTTAGAGCCACGGTTTGGGGATGATGGGCTGTTTAAATCTAAGAATGTTTGCCTTACCTGCCAAATCTGCTGAGGAAAATGCTGATGGCATACATGACAACTGGATTATGTACCCGATTTTCCCCAATCGGGGTAGTTTTGTGGCACTGCAACCCGCCCAGATGACCCTCCCACAAACAAACGTGGAGCCTGAAAGACGGCTGGCAGGGGAAATGGACCCCTTTCAGGTTCCATGCGTGTGTGAGTGTGTGTGTGTGGGCACCTCTGTTTCTAAGAGCTTTTTGGGACGGAAAATTCGCACTGCAAGAACCATCAGTCTGTATGTGTGTGGGACAGCCCACGCTATTCGATTGAAAGCGCTTCTCACAAAATTGGACAATTTGAATTGTTTGACACGAGCAGGGGGCAGTGGCCCGCTCATGAGCCCACTGCGAGCTCATGAGTTGTGAGGATATCCGGACTGATCATCCGGACGTACCTGCTAGCAAATGTGGGTGCTGCAAGTTTTGCATCCCGTTGTCAAGCTTAGCGCAACGCCTGTGGTCAAAGCGACTAAAGCCGCAAAAATGGTCAAATCGGCAAGAGCCGCAAACGTTGTCAAATCGGATGCCTATGGGTCGGTCATCTGCAAAAAAGGCATCGGTCAAGGTTATCTGGGGTCAACGACCCTCACGACGGGCACTCTGACAAGAGACCTTCCACCGGTCTCACTGGTGGTCTTTTTCAGATGCTAAAGCTCCGTTACGCGGAGCAAAGCCTGCGCCAGGCATTGGTCTGAACCCCCTCCCAAGTTGTCAAAAACACCCTGCCGGCCCTCTGTTTTATGTGCTAGCTGGGCATGCTTAGCGCTGTCCGGGCTCCGACCCATCCCAAAAATCAGGCCCTGGTACGTGTCTTGTGATACTCTGTTGCAGTGGGTGGTTTGGCCCAATGTGCAATGCAAACGTTCAACCTGGCACTGCATTTTTCAGTTGCCAGCTTTCATTTCTGCTCAAGAATTGTACTACTTTCAGTTTTAGTTGGCACCGAGTCTCACAATGAGCTTTGTGTTCAATTTTTTCATTAAAGATGATCAGCTGGCCGTCTCTGGACGTAGCACCGCACCACTCCCAAGAATCCTTCGGTTATGCCACTCACCTTTCATGCTCCCAAGTCCAAAGCTGAGGCAAAACCAGCGCCCGTTCCAGCAATTCGGGAGTCAAGGCAACGTAGCCCTTCCCCACTTCCTCGTCGGAGAAAGAATAGAAGAAGCCGGCGTGGAAGTAGAACCCCCTCCCCTTTGCCACGCCATTGTGTGACGAAGAGCAAATCACCCATAAGAAGGCGTAGTCTCCTTGTCAATCGGGACATGGCAGCGACTATCTGGGTCTGGCCCATCCACATTCTCTGGGAACAGCTGCAAAGGCCCCCCACCGACCGCCATTGTCCGAGGAGTCCAGGCCAATTTTCACAGGCACCAACCCTGACGCCAAGCCAGCCCCCTCTCAGGTGCAGCCCCATGCATATTCCTGGCGAACCACACATGCAATATCAGTCTGGATGCTGAAGCCATTTACAGTCCCACTGCCAGACTTGAAACGCAAGGTGCCGCGGCTTCGCAATTTTTGTGACAATCAGGGATGTCGCTATCCTTGTGTTGCCCCAGAAATACCAAAATGAATGTACTATTGGGTACATGGAACCTCGACACATGGTTTGGCTGGCATTCTCAGGCGCAGGCGCATTCTTGCAGATACAAATCAAGGTGACTGCGCTTTGTATTGCAGAGACACCAAGGACCCTTCAGAATTGTCAATCGATACAATGCTTCGCAAATGTGCCTCCAGTGGCAAATTTCAGTGCCCTGTCATGGTCAAAGGCTTGGCGCGGATTCCAGGATGTCATGCAGTCGTCCGTCCAGGCGGCACGGAAGAAGCTCAGCGGTTGGCACAGACAAGCGGTTGGCACAGACAAGCGGTTTGGCGCACCATCCAGCAGATTCAATCTGGTGCTTGCACGAGGATCTTCAGCAGTTCACAAATCTCACCATAGCTGTTGCCAAAAGGCAGATTCCAGCACTCAACCCTGCAACCGGCAGGCCGCAGTTTCGAGCTCACTGAGCCTTAGGTGACATAAGTTCTTCCAAACGGCAGATCCTGGCAAAAAGTTACTTTGAAGATCAGCCAATCTTGGTTCAAAACACTGTTTGGGTCTTGGTTTTAGGCCTTGTTTCGGGTGTCCCAAGATGTTGCCAGTCATAGGAGCTTGCTCAGCATCTCTGCGCAGACATGTATGCAGTCATCAAACCCGTTGTGCTTGCAAACCAGTTGTGAGTTGGCACCTAAATGCTCCATTCTGGAGAACTCTCACGGGACAGATCAAGTTGGTACGATATTGTAAATGCTGGCACACCACAAAGCTGACACATGCAGTCCGTTGTGCTTTCAAACCGGTTGAGAAGTTCTGTGATCCGATTGCGTTCAGACTGTTTGATCAAGATGTGGACATAACCAAGCAATGGTTTAATAGCAGTTCCAAGGCCAATCCAAGCCATGAAAATCGCGGCATCGGATTCTGAGCAGAGCAATTGGCGTGGTGGGTCATGGAGTACCAGCCAACGGCAGTCAGCAGCGGTCCAATCAGCCTGACAGTCATTGCAGGTGGGGTCAGGAAAAGTGGCAGGAAGCCGAGCCAGCATCCGGCCCTTCTCCGTCGCAGTGGCCCATCGACAGCGCGCGCACAGTGCAAACTCCACTGCCCAGCAATTGCAAGTCCGACGGCCAGTACTTTGAGAGTCATGTAGTCCTGGGCCGCAGTTTGCCTTGCGCCGTGGCCTCCACAGATTGGAGCAACAGAAGGCATTGCGGGTCAAAGCACGGATCAAGTCAAACTGGTGCACATATGCTAGAGGGGTTGGAATGAATATCTCAGGCACCCTGCAGCAGGACAGCCTACTCAGATGGTGTTCACTCGTAGCGTCAAGGAATCGGTCTTTGTTGCCAGGATGCTTTCGTGGATGAGGCACAACAAGGTTGACGTTGATGATTGTGGCATGGCAAAGACATGACACCAGAATTTCGACACAAAGAAGTTTCAAACAAGCTGGTTTCCCACTTGGCCCCAATTTTGCAGCAACTTCAGGCTGGAAAATCAGGTGAAGGAAAGAGGACCCGCAGCCAAATGGACCCTCATCAGGGTCATGATAACACCCCCACCAAGAAGCCCAAGCAGGATATTCAGGATGCTGTGTGGCGCCAGATTGAACTGAGGCAGTGCCCCTCAAGGCCAAAAAATGGAAGGAGTTGGCTAAATTGACCAAGGACGAGGAGAGGTCGGTTGAAGTGGCAATTCAGTCATTAGACAAGTATTTCAAAGGACTTTCCAACCAAGAGAATGCCCAGATCAAAGACATTGCAGTAGAATGGGGCTACCAGTTGCCCAAGCCAACAAGTTCTCGAAGAAGACGATGTTGGGGCTAGTTGCCTTGGCTGCGCATCGTATTCACTGACTAGTAATGGACTTGAATGCCAGGTTCGCATCAATGCTGGAAACCCAGGAAGCCAGGTGTTTGTTTTAGTTTTTTTCGGATTCTGTCTCACACTCCCGGCGGAGACTTCAAAGCATCCATTTTTGCACTCACTCCGTGGGCCTGGTTAGTACTTTTATTCCATTGTTCGTCTTCAACTGCTGTTCACACATTGTGGAAGCGACGCATGTTTCAGCACAACATCACTCCTGAGACATTCACTTTTGCAAAGTTTCAATCTAAGCATGCCGTCTAACTACATTTGGTTTTTACAATTTGAGATTTGCGGGCAACACGCAGCGCTGCAAGGCAAATATTTTGAAAATTGGAAGCACAACCGAAACCACAGCAAAACGGCATCAGAATCGACAAGCAAAGCTTCGCAAAGTTCAAGCAGGCACGCTTACTAGGACGGAGCTTGCAATCAGGTCTTGGTTTCTGCGGCAGAATTTTCGGTGAATTGTCATATGTTTTTTGGATACTGCGGACAGTGTCGTGGAAGTGCGGTCCAAGGAGCACACTCTCATTGGATTGTGGCGCCCGCAGCTGAACCATCCGTACATCACCAAGCGATCAAAATTGACCGACACTGGGTTTGCCCCAGCAAAGTTGGTACTTCATCCATCGCATCAGCTTCCTGGAGAACGGCTATGGCGACGAGCTCGCAGGCTCATCCGTACGCGTAGGTTGCAAGTGCAATTCTCCGGCTTGTTCAAAAAATGGTTAAGCCTTTTCAGACTTGCGAGCAACACTGAACAAAGCTATTGCGAACGTCGGATTTTGGCTAGTACTCGAGTCACGCAAGAGGAGGTGCACATGCTCTTCAGGTTGTCAGTGCATACGCAAAATCTCAGCTGGCCAGCATTTTGCGGTTCAAGCAAGCAAGAGTGCAGAGCGCCTGCCCTTAGCAAGACACTTGCGCTTCCCGCTTTGGCTCTCGATGATTGGGTCGCTCAAATCAAGCTGTTCCTTCGACGTCTGGTTTTGCTGTGTAGAGATAGGCTCATTCCGTTTCATATTCCCAACACAGGTGTCATCGAACAACGTCAACAATCATTAATGCAAACGTTGCACAACTGGAAGAGACATGGTTAAAGGAGTATCCGTACACTGACCAAGCTCAGGTTCCACCATGCCCATGCGAACAATGGCTAGAACATTTTGAGTTGCCGGTATCTGCCACAGGTCATATAGCATGTCCGCTGCATGAGCTGGTGGCCGACGACACACCAGCGCTGAAACAATTTGTGCGGCACGCAGCCAATTCAACAGTTTACATGACAAAAAGAAAGTATTTCACTCATGCCACTCAACAATTCGCAAGGTGGTTTCGACATCATCAATTTCCCACAGACGTTGCGGCTGAGTTCAAGGACTTCCTGCTGAGCCTACGGAAGCAGCATGTTCAACATTTGCCGCCTGACGCGGTTACAGATCATGAGCTACGACGGTTGTCGCACATCACGGACCATTTTGTCATCCACTGTCAGGACCATGAGCCGAATCACCTCATGGCCTTTTGCCCCCGCATGTATACTCAGTTGCTTCGCACCACTTTTGACGACAGCCAAGTGTACAAACCTATCGCTACCCGACCGGCGGTTCTATTACACACCTCGCGCCATCATATTCCAGCCAGTATTTTGAGCAAGTATAGGTGGAGTTTTCTCAATGACGGGCAAGTACCCAGCGCGTATATTTTTCCAAAAGCAAAACGGGGCTATTCAACGGCTCGACCCATCATCAGTTACCGGCGAACTATTTGCTCGCCCATTTTGGATGCCACAGCTCGTGTCTTGCAGTCTTTTGTGCATGCTTTTATTCCGGAACAATTTCACAGTCGCACAAACACTCCTAACCGGGCAAAATCAAGTCTTCTTGTTCCGGACAAATACTTCAAGTTCGCAACTTGCTTCAGGTTTTCCTAGTAGGCTGATGGCGACAAAACTGTTATATTCAAATCTACCCTCCACCTTTTGTAGCTTTGCGTTGAACAACAGCACTAGTAAGTGAAGCGTTTTGTTAGTTTGACCTGTTTTTCCGGGTCCTTACAGTGGGATCAACCTTGCGCACGTTCCATTTTGCTCTACATGTGGAGCGCGCTGCGTGATGTAGCCCTGTTGTGTGTCCCGCTGTGACTTGCCAGCACACCGTGTGCCGCAAGCTACCTGTCCGCGCTGGGCTAAACAGCATCCATTCAGCCATTAACTAGGCAAAAAGATATTTGTTTGCTGGGGTCCGTTCGAATTCCAGCTAAGGACAATGTCAATGGCATGGTCAAGAGAGCCCGCAAAAGTGATGGTTCAATTTGTGTGTGCGGCCCTTATTATTAACAAGGTTGCGTGGCTCCCGGTGGTTTCAACCGGCGGGTGTTTTGAGCTAGCTGTGACATGTGGTAGCGCCAACTGGCAAAAAGGGAACCCCAAAAAAGCAGAAAAGCAACAAAGGGGAGCTAATTCTGGTGTGTCCTGGTTGTCTTGCAGCTTTTCTTTTTCTTCGGCATTCAATTTTCTTGCCACCTCCATGATCCAGCTCCTCAGCTGCTATGCTAGCTATAGCTAGATATTGATTTGAAGACAGATCTTGCATGCACTATTCAGTCACATGCAACGTACCAATTAAGGCCGGATCGGTGTCCCAAAAAGCCACGATGGCTTCCATGTCCAATGACCAAAAGCCGCCATCCAACTAGGCTCGACAAGCATGAATTCAAGCGCTAAATCGATTGTTTGATTCGTATACATGCTAATGAGCACAGCGGCGTTTTGCATTTCTTGTGGTGCTTAGGTGCGAACGAGTGGTTACACTTTTTGCGCGCAGGCAGTGTGCAGCAATTTGTGGGTACGGTGTTTCGCCCTGTTTTGGTTAAAGGCGTTTGCAGTAAATTGATTCGATTCATCGCATGTGGAGATACTGCCACAAGACATGGCCGATCATGGGCCTTACCAAGCTTACCTCCAGTACCGCCAGCAGTTGACTACTCACGACGTGGCACAGCGCAATATCCTGTCACACAATATGTGGCTAGGTGCATGGCCTTGCTAAAGAAGAGGGCCATCAACAATACTGCGCACTGACGACGAAGGTCTTTGACAATGCCGTCATCATGATTGACGAACCTCTAAACTTGGCGCAGCAGCTGACCACGGACGAGAACTTTGCTGGCATGTTGCAAATCAGTGCTTGGCCGGCGTACGCGAATTAACCAGATATCATCGATCCGGGTATAATGACCAGGGGACCCCGCGGTTTTATTGTTATATAACGTTCTATATTGGCATCATGGCCAGCATGGCCCCAGGGCTAATTTCACTATACATACTCGGACCCGTGCAAAATCGGAACCCTGGCTGCATCCTAGCGACAATCTCTGATAGTGAGCCTTGGCCATAGTCTGGGCAAAGGCCAAGTGCTGATAGTATGGCCAGTAAAGTAGCTGAGATGAGGATGGTTGCTCCACCTAGGCTAAGCAAGTCCATGTTCATGTGCTTATGGCTTTGTGGGTCCAGATATCGATACTTTACAAGAGCCCTGCAGGTAAATAACCAAATTTGCAAAGAGCCCTGCAGGTATTTGGTGGTATTTGTTTTGACCCTTCCCGCATGGCAAGCGATCTTGTTGTAAACCGAGGCACGGAAAAGTGTGCTCCTATAGATAGGGCCACAAGATCCACGAGGGCAAACCGTGTTGCCAGCACGTTTCCCAAGCGGACCATGTCTTGTCCTCAGATGTTTACTTGAATCAGAAGAACTTATTTTCCACAATGACGAGCGTTCCACTGTGTCGATTATTGACCACCGTTGAATTTCTTCTTCACCGTGTACGGTTGCAAAAGGGAACTTCTTTGGATGCTCTTTATGTTTCTGTAAATACGTCGGAGTCCAGACCAAGCCTCCGATGTTTCTTCGGTAAATCTCGTGCTTTGCAGGGCCTCAAAAAGTACAAGGTGCTCCAAGTTTCTGACATTTTGGAAATCATTCAACTTAGCTTCGAATGGGAGGTTTCGAAGCCAATTCACGATGCTATTTGCAGTTTAGAGGAACTTGCATAGGCAATCAGATTTTGCCCATTCTTTCAAATACCGCGGTCGCGGCGGAGGAAGCAGCTTGGACTCATTGCTATCAATCTTGGCTGCAGACGCATCAGATGCAAATGTTTATTTTCCGATATGTGGATGACAGATGCATTGTTTTCGCTCGGCACTTTCACAACATGTGAGCCGTCCAGCGGCTCACTGGTGTAGATTTTTACCGTCATTCTGTGTAATTGGAAGATGTGGGTGATAACCATTTTTAGGATTTGAACTGGATGTCACAACCTTGTCTACGAGGCACTTGCAGCCCACAAACGGTTGGCAAGCGAAATCACCTTTTTCAGCCGGCGCACCTCAGAGGTTGAATTCTGGCATCATGTCACGCACTGTGATGATCGTACGCCAGACATTTCCAGCTACATCAATGGCCGACTCATTGATGAAACTGTGTCAGTTTTGCTCGGACAATGGATGTGGACATGACAAAGCGCGAACCTGGCGAGTCATTCGTCGTCGCTCTGCCAATAAGATCTTGCCCGGCTTGAATTTGCCTTCAGAAGTCTAGCAAAGCGAATCCATTAATTGACAACACTCCGGCAGGACTTGGCAGATGCATTTAGTCCAATTCGTATTTATTTGACATGATGAGATGCTAGCAAAAGAATCACATGGCCGTGCTGCGTCGTTTCCCCTACCGAGAAGTGTTGTGTTGAGTCTTGTTCCTGTCTACCCTTGGTTCCCTTTTCTTTGCGGTGCTTTTATAAACCTTGAGGACCGTGCAGCTTTAACGTGCAACATTATGGCCCTTTGGGGCCGTGTGTGTGTGGGGGCACCTCTGTTTCTGGGACGGAACATTCGCGCTGCAAGAACCATCAGTCTGTGTGTGGGACAGCCCACGCTATTCGATTGAAAGCGCTTCTCACAGAATTGGACAATTTGAGCTGTTTGACACAAGCAGGGGGCAGTGGCCCGCTCATAAGCCCACTGCCAATGAAGCTGCTCATGAGTTGGGAGGATATCCGGACTGATCATCCGGACGCACCTTCTTCCTTTTGGTCTCTCCTTGAACCCTTTTGGTTGACCCTTTGGTGGCTCCCTAGTGTTCTCTAAAAGCTGAGAGTTGAACATTTCAGTCTTTGAAGCTTTGACCTGACCTTTGACCTATACAATCTGAAAAAACCACCACACCCTTTTCCGGGCTGGTATCAAGGGAGACCACAAGCCAGAAGGAAAACCCACCAGTTCGGTGCCTGTTTCTTTGTTCAACACATGGCTGCAGCTCCAAAACATGTACCAAAACGGCACCTTGGTAAATGGAACCAAAGACTATCACCTGCGTAGCCCTAGCTCTTTATTTTTTGAGCCACAGCCACATTGGGAGGGTACCACGATGTTTTTGTCCCAGGTGGTCTTTTGCCACGCTGCTCCGCACCTCAGAGATGCTCTTCCGCCGCACCGCGCCCAAGGCGATCCATACGGAGCACCCACCCGCCCGCCCGCCCATCCACCCACCCACCCACCCACCCACCCACCCACCCACCCACCCACCCACCCACCCACCCACCCATGGAAGCTGACAGGAGATGACCCTGTCCACTTCCATGATGGAGGGTAGATTTCCTCTAGATGGTACTTTGCATTGGTCTGCATTGGTGGTTAGAGCAGCTTTGTGGCTATTTGGTAGAATCAGTGGACTTTAACTTTTGTTGAAACAATGGGTTTTCAGTATTGGACCCAGAAAAGTTAGCAACTGTTTGCGGAGGGGTCCACAGCAACCAAGGCAATTAACCAAAAACTGGAAGTCGTATTAAAAAGTAAATCCGTTGAGCAATTGAGAATAGCGCGCATGGTTTGGAGGTTAGGGGGCGGTTTCTTGTTTTCCCTCGACCAGAACCAAGTCCCCAAACCACCAATCCAAGCCACCAATGAAGGGTTACCAGACGCTACTAATAAATGGCAAACTGTTTGGGATCTTGCTCTTCCAATGTGCCCTTCAACATCAACCATAGAGAAGGGATGGAGATAGGTGTTGCTTTGAACGGACAACAACAAGGACGTGCGTAATTAGGTGTCCCATTCAGGATTGCCCAAGCTGTCTTTTCTGATGGCCATTTGGCAAGTAAGTTTGCTGGTTCAGAAAGTGTCGCCAGCCTGCGTCAAGACATTGTACCACCTCTTAGCCGGAATTGTTTCAAAGGAAAACACAAAGCAACCCGCATTCGAAGGGGCGGCGCAGACCCCTCGGCGGCGCCAAAGCTTGGGAAGAAACAGAACACATCGGGACTGCTTCAAGTCACAAGTCCACCAAGCCCCCTACAGGTGAATGGCTTTTGATTTTTTGAGCAAGGGACCCGATTTTTGTCCGGCAACTTTTGCCGAAGCAACAGGGGCGTAGCAGGTGGTGGAAAGCGCTCGGACACTGGACTCCCAGCACCTGGCCAATATTGCCTGGGCCTACGCACCTTGGAAGAAATCCGGGAAGCACAGATCAATGGCACTGTGGGACAAGGGTTCAAACTTAGCTGGCCTTCCCTTGCAATGTTCATCTGTGCGCCTCACCTTTTAGCTGGAAAAGTTAAGTAATGGCTTCACCGAGGATCGCTGTGTGCAGGATTTGTCCAGACTGAGGAATGCAGTACTGTGGATAGACGAGTGAGGTGCATTGTCTTTTGTGTTTGTTTGAAGCTTGTAGGTCGGGTTTCAGGGCGTCTATGATCACGGACCTCTTCTTTTGCTGGGATTGTACAAAAGTCGGTGACATTGTTCACATCAACGAATCCAAATCCACTTCGCGTGCAGCGGTGCGGCTTCGCTTGGCCGTCGGCTGAGGCGAAAATATCCCATCGGGATGATGGGCTGTTTTACGTGCCTCGGCCCAGCTCAAGGTACGAAAGCCAAACAGCAGCCCTGTCGGGGTTCCTCCTTGTGAGATGGAACCTGAGCTTTCAAAGGATCAGCCAAGGATGACATTGGCCGAATTGAAGGCTTGCGAGTTGAGTTGTTGATTTGAAAAGGGCTCAATTAAAAGGCGGCGCAGGGCAAAATATGGCCCCAAGGTGCTTCGTGGACAGAAGCCCTCATGTAAATCATGTTTTTTTTTCCACACATTCCCACCTAATGTGCAATGTGATTTGTTGTTATCGCAGTTTGGTTTTCACGAACCACGAAGGGGAGCCATCCGCGTTTCGTATCGGCTTTCCTTTCTGTAAGAGCCCGTGAGAAGTGCCCTGTTGGGCCCAAAAAGCGGAAGCAACATGTGGGTCCAATTCGGAAAATCCACTGGTTCAACTAAGAAGTCAAAGTCCAAAGATCCGGTGCAGAATAGCCATAAACATAGGGGATGTCATATGTTTGAAGATGGATGTCTGTTTTGTTTGACTTGGATGTTTTAATCGAATAATATATAGAGATATACCCCAAACCAAGCAGGACACATGCTTGCAGTGAGATGTAAGCCTCTGGCAAAAACAACTATGAGCCCAACCCGAAGGACAGGCAAACATGTGGCTTTGTCTCAACGTAGGGCGACCGTCCAAATCAATTCGGTGTTGTCAGCCTTTTTGTTGAGGGCCCCCCCCTTGTTTATTTGCTTTAAGGGGAAACCAACAAGGAAATCCGCCATTGTTTGGCGTCTCTTGAAAAAAGTTATCAACAGGTTTTCCAGAGGGGTCTCGCCAGTAAGCAAGATATTCCCACATCTTCCTGTCCCCTGTACTTGGGGTTAGCAGGGATGGTCATCCACCTGGTAGTAAGCATCCTTACCAACCATGATAATGATTCCTAAAAGACCCACTTGGCCAAATAAACATAAGGAGTTTTGACATATGTATTCTATAGAAATGCATCTCTGCATGACTCCCAACAACACAGATCCATGTACTGTAAGGAATTAAACATTGCGGCCGTATTCCCCACCAATTTCTGGCTGGGATTATCCCTTCTACCCGATGTGGCGGCTTTGATTGGGTTTTTAAGTCACCGGGTCACCGAGGTGACACAACAGACATCCAGCTTCAACTTGACAGGTTCCCAGAATTCACCTAGGATTCCTGGCGAGTCTCCCTCAATTACCTTCCACCTGATGTGGTTTTCCTGAGCACGTGACTCACCTAGGTGACTCCGCGCCGATTTCTGGCGACTCTTCCCCAGAGGCTCCCTTGGCCCGCTCAGGTGCTGTCCAGGGAGGCCATGGAGCCGGAGAGGAGCTGCACCCCGCTGAACCTGGCGAACCTCGCCTGGGCCTTCGCCAGCGCCGGCTGGCACGGGGAGATGTCCACGCGACGGGCGCCTCGAGCGGGAGCGATTCGAGGGTCGGAGGAAGGGAGGAGGTGGGTGGGGTGGGGTGGGGTGGGGGGGATAGATGCACGCAGCAGTGTGTGTATATATATATATATATATGCATACACACATACATATTCATACATATTTTCCTCTTGACATATACATGCGCATATCTGCCTGTATACACGTATTCCTCTTTCTGCGTTTCGTTTTTGGGGAAGTGAGTGGAGGACGGGCGGGGGTCCTTATGTTTTTTTGGATGCTGCTCAACCTACTTGGTGGGTGAAGGTATAGTGAGTCAACAAGGGTTAGTTGACTTGGCTGAGCCGGCCAGGTCTGGGGGGCTGGGTGGGGCTGAGGGCTGGAAGCTGGACAGCTGGGGCTACAAACGTTCATGCCTGGCTCAGCTGCGTGAAACTGGCAGGGCTTAGGCTGGGCTTGATACCCTTTACTTGTGGGGTTCATTGGTTTGAAGCCATTTCAGACCTGCGGTGTTCTGAGGTGTGGGCGGGGGCTATGGTTTTGGCAGAGAATTGGGAGTGTCATCGCGCACAGCCACAGAAGCATGACTTGTCGCTCCTGTCCTAAGCCTCAAGGAATGCCGGCGTCTCAGCTTGCTGACAAAGGGCTGGCCCTCGGCTCCCTTCTTCATTGAGGAGAACATGTCGTTCATAGCTCATACAACATCCGACGGCAGATTGCACGAGATCTTGCAGGATGCGTGTTTCAAGCCAGGCTGTGTGATCCGTCAACAAGGACGAAAACATCTTCGCTTTGCCTTCATTGACGGCTAATGGGCTTTGCAGCAAGTCTTCAAGCCCGTACAAGATGGCCGGACAGCGATCATCGCAGCAGCGGTGGCTCCCAAGAATGATTTCTCTATCAAGGCCAGGAGATCTCTTGCGCAACACAGCTTTAACATGGTGGCAGCTAAACATGAGCATCCGGAAATTGTACACACATACAGCTTCATCGGCCAACATGTGAGCAGCTGAGATGCGCAGTAGCTGCTTGCGTGCGCAGCGGCATGTCTGTGGTCTCTGTGGTCTCTGGTCTCTGGGCAACTTCAGGGCAAATGGAAGGGGCCTGAAAGGGGTTTGACAAAGGTGTCGGAAAAAACATGAAAGGCAGCTTTGAACAAAAATCCGCGGCCGGGTTGGGGACGTGATTGCACGAAGTGGTGATCAGACCGCTTCTTGGCCCTAAGCCAAGGTGAATAAGCTCTCTCCCGCAGATTAACTTGTTGGATTCCATGTGAGTTTGCAGACCAGTGGACAGCTGCTTGGGAGATCTAAATATCAAAGTGTCCTTTGGCCTTTTGGTGGGGTGTTTAAAGGGAGCCAAGAAGGACTTCTGTTGGGAGCATGGGACGTGTGTTTTTTTGCTTTTGTGAGGAAGGGAGAAAGTGTATGGGCGAATCTATGTAGAACAGTTCTACAGGGGACAACGGGGGAGCATGGGAATTTAGTGATTCTAGGGGAGATTCAAACGAATATTTGGGACACGGGAAGTTTGTTATGAGTACTATTGTTGAGTCAGAGTGCAGGGTCATGGGTAAAAGTGTGTTGTGGCCAGATTATGTTTGTCTGTGTTGAAGCTGGAAGGAGTGGCCTACACGAACGCAACAAACGCGTGATCTGGCAGCCGGACCTGTTTGTGACTAGCCATGGGCGGAGTCCTTGATGTTTGGGTCCGCGTAAGCATTCAGAGGTCTCCACGGTAAATTTAGGCTGGGTAAGTTAGCTAGACGCGATCATGTCGCGAGCTCATCGATGCCGTCCCAAAAAAACGTCAGGAGCAACCAGACCCTAGTCGTTCTGAAGGGAAATCAAACGAAGTCGGTTTAAACAATTTGGTCGTTTAAGGGTTGGCCAACACTCTATTGACACCACGTGTTTAAACAACATGTTTGAAACAACATGTTTCAACACGAGGTTTAAACAAACGCGGTTGATCGCGTGCAGAGCTAAGGTGGGCTTGAGAGACCCCAAGTTCTTCCAGTGGGTGGCCGACACTGCAGTGACCATGGCGCCTCAGCTCCTCGTCTGCGCGCTAAACACTCCTGGTTTCATGGGGTGAGCTGTTTTGGATCTTTGGGTCGATCAAGTCTGGAGCGGATCAGAAAATGTTTGTTTGGGAGTACCATACCCCAGATGCGGGTCAAGTTTGTAGTAAGACCAGTGTAAATCTTTGGAACGATGCTGGCACCAAAAGTCAATGGCTATTGTGCACTGCTCAGCTGGCTGGTAATTTCTTGTCTGGAAATGTTGCGTTGAATCCAGCATCGTCTCAGGAAGCCCTTTATTGGTGGCTTGGACATTTCTGGACTTGACCCCGCGGCTCGTTCGGAAGGGAAACGTACCCCTTGCCCAAATCACCAAACGAAACCACCAACGGGGTAAGCTGATCATCCCCAGCCGCACCGAATGACGTGGCTGGCATGGTGCATTGCCAAAGTTCTTTGCGGGGAGGTCGGTCTCCCGGCCTGAAAAGGCAAGCCGGCTGACCTGCTAGGATCCGTGCAGCATTTGGCTGGGGAACCTCATCAAAGGTGGGATGTGGACCTCAATCTCCACTAAGCTGCAATCCGCAAATTGTCAAAATTCATACCCATTCGGTGTTGTTGGTCGGCCTTAGGGCAATTCGAATTGCAAGGAACCTTCATGCTGCGCTCGTGAGACGCGCTTTCAGGATATTCAAGTTGATGCATGGAAAGGCTCTTCAAGCAAGCGACCTGCCGAGCTGGCACCAAGCCATGGTGCCAAAGGATGTTTGGATGTCAACAGGGGGGAGAGTACTCAGTGCTTGAAGCAGCATGAGCGCATCGAATCGATCATTTGCTGTTCCATGTTTCTCTCCACCTTGAAAGCACCTGCGAGTGCGCTCGGTGTTTGAATATGGAAGCGTCCTTAGAGAGTTCTCCAGAAGCAAAGAGCACCGGGTGCGCATAGGTTTGATTTTCGAGGGGCCGCGCCGGTTTTATTGGCCCAAGGGTTGGTGACAGTCCGAGCTGAGGATCGCTTCGCCGTTTGGAGGATTTGTTCCGAGTTTCTTTGGGGATGATCTACTCAGACAGTTTTCCTATTGTGTCAGCAGATGTCAGCAGGCCAGCCTTTCTCTTCCTCTTCCTTCCTCGGCCTCTCCTTGGTCCCTCTCCCGCCCTTGCTTCCCTGCCCCTTTAGTCCCGCACTAATCGATCCCAATCAGAAGTTGAAATGGAGAGGACCCCTCTCCGCTTCTCAAACCTTCCCCTCCCATAACCAGATCCTGACGTAGGAAAGCAACTGGGTGTGTCTTTTCTTGAGGCTACCGTTTTTGAGGTGGCGTTAAGGCGAAACCAACAGGACAAATCCACCCCATTTTGTGGGTGTCCAAAAAATGCGAAGGGACGCACTCCTTTCTTCTTCGGATTCCTTTGGTCTGTTTCTTGCCACCCCTAAAAACACATGGCCATGGGGCATAACCTATGGCTCCATTTTGGGGTGGATGATCATCCATTTGCCACCTATTGTGATGTTCACCAGGGGGTTCCTGGGTTTTGACCCACAGCCACATTGGACACACCCAGCTGCTTTGGCCTTGGCTTTCTCTGCTGAAAACGGAGAGGTTCACCTCCCAGAACTGCTCCAACCTGGTCTGGGCCTTCGCCACCAACCGCATCCACCACCGAAATCTCTTCGAGGCTATGACGCGGCAGGTCTCGAGCCTTGGGGAAAACAACGGGGGCATTTGTGCCCGGGGCATGGGGGCTGGACGGGAGGGGGGAGGGGGGGGGCTAACCCCTGAGATCTGGGGAAAAGCGCGATCTTGCAAACTGTGCGGTTGTCTGGAGAACTTTTTATTGGATGCCACATGTGTGGACTCCCACCCCCTGAACCCTACACAAGAAGCATTCTTACCCAGAGAACAGCTTCCAGAACCCTGCTTGCAATCATAAGCTCACTTTCTCATTTTGTCGGTCGCGCATACGGGTTCGGGTAAATGCGCGGCAACTAGTCACCAATTCGTGGCAGACTCTTTTGCGGAGTTTGCAAGTTTGCCTGACATGTGAATTGCTTCACCGTGGGCTTGAGTCCCAACTGCGTTTTCGCCAAGGCCACCTCACATTCGCCGGTCAGTGTGGGTGCAGTTCCTTTCGGAGACCACTTGAGGGGTCGGCATTGAACCTTTTGGGCTTCCGCAGGGCAGCTGGCTGAGGAATTGGTTGATCTCCAACTTCGACCCACAGCACCTGTCCAACGTCTTGTGGTCCTACGCCAAGTTGGCGGTCAAGGACTTCGAGCTCTTTGAGCGGGCAGCGGAGGAGATTGTGCGCAGAGGCCGCGGGGGGGGGGGGGGTATTGGATTTTCCCAAGTGAGCCACAATCAAAACCCGGGTAGATGAAGGTTAGTAAGGGACAATCCCAACCAAAAACAGCTGCGGCCGCCTTCTTAATTCTTTGCATGGTTCTGGGTCGACCATGTTAATACAGGGTTTTGATTGTCACTCAAGTGGCCGTAGGCTCGAAGCATCCTTGATTTTGAGGGTCGCTGGATCAAAGTACCTTAGAAGCTTGCAGCTGTGTTCACCCAATTACGTTCTGTGCAATGTCCCCAAAACCGCCCAAAACGATGGGCTTTCCCCATTTGGTTTCCCAGAAAGCAGGCCCAAACATGTTGGTACCCACAACACACACAGACACACACAGACACACACAGACACACACAGACACACAGACACAGACACGCACACGCACAATTTCTGTCGAGGCGTGGACTACTTGGCGCGAACCCCGCAGAATTTGTCGAACACCGTGTGGGCCTACGGTGTGGTGGTCTCCCGCCCCCAGCCGCTGATGCTGGCGGTGCAGAATCACCTCACGGCGGCCTCAGGCGCTGGAAACGGGGGGTTGGGGGAGGCGTGTCAACGCCTGACTGCCTGTTTTGGGGGGGAGTTCTGGGCCGGTCAAAATGTAAAAAACGAACAAATGGAAACCCAAATGCAGCCCCAAATCTACGGCCTAGCGCCCCAAGAGGGTACATGGGAAAAGGACAGCAGAGTGACTTTCATGGCTTGCAGTCATCGAAGCAAGCTTGCGCAAAACAGCTTCGCACTTGGCATGTCAAGCGTCTGCTTTTACAAATCCAGCCAACTGCAAAGGAGGAAAACATGTAAGCTGGAAAAGCACACGCAAAATAAATGCCAAAGGGAACCTCAACACAAATACCCCTGATGAGCACAATCAAGAGCAAAGTTTTTCCACATGTTTTCTTTTCTCACAGGCTGTGGGCCTGAGCTTCTTATAGCCAAGGGGCACCGCGGTTTCTGGCGGGGGTTTCCTATCCGTTGAGTCCATCCAACATAGAAGTCGAAGAGTCCTTTCATTGGGATATGAAGAAGGCCAGTATGTATTGCTCCGCGTAAGCTCTGCATGACAGCTGCTTGTTTGCACGTGTGAAAACGCAAGCTTCCCAAGGGGGCTCGCAAAAGTTAGTTAGTTCTTTTCTGGAAGAATTTAGACAACCAGTCCAAAGCAGGGGAGATACCGCAAAGAACTGCCAGTGCGCTCGTTGAGGGATTGAGGAGGTGGGCCTGTCTAAACCTATGTCGTATAGGGTGTCCTAAATATGAAAGACGAATCTTAACATCTGATGTTGACGAACCATGAATCCGAACATCTAATTTTGACGGACTCTGAAAGAGAACCTGCAAAACATATTTTCTTTGCTCCCCATTGGCCAAGTCCCTGGTTTCACGTACCGGCGGAGGCTTCTACGAGAAGCTCACAGAGGTGCGACCTCTCGGGAAGAGCAGCAGAGCTCAGCTGGCGCCCAGGCAGCAAGCGGAAGGACAGCCTATCGCTGCCGGAAATATGTCTAGTTTTCCCAACAGCCGGAAGCTTTGAGGAGCTTTGGGGGTTGCTTGGCTAAGATACATAGGGCCATGAACGAAACCAACGTTTTCTGAAAGGTTATAGGACAAGCTTTCCAGTAAAGAATAGGTTTTGTTGTGCCGCCAAGAAGGAAGGAGTTGGCTTCCATTTGCTTAAGAATATGTTGTTATTTTCCCTTTAGGTTTTAAAGGGAATCTACCACTTCTGGAAATTGTTTTCTCATTGTTTCCATAGCGCGCAAAAGCAAAAGGATGTTTGAAAGCATCAAAATGTTGCGGGTGATGTTGTCATGGCCTGTTGCGCCCTGTGACACGGCGTGCTTGAAGTGCATTTGGCGGGAGCGAGCCAGGTTTGCTGGTGTCGAGTTCCTCATGTTTGCGTCACATGGCTGTACCATCTTTTGCAAACATATAGCTTGGTGGCTCCCAGCCATCCGATTCCTTAGCTTTTTAGCTTCTCAGCGTTTAGTGGGTGGGAGTCCGTATTTAACCTGCTGAAAGTTAAGCAGGGGATTTGCGGGCAGCCCAGATAATAATCGACTTTCCTGGGTCTTGCACATTTGATACTGGATGCTCACATCCTCAGCTTGGTCTCCAATTGGCAACCCCAGCAGGATGAATGGACCTTAAGCAGCATCCAGAATAATTTCAAGAACTGCATGATGCATGTTTGTATTTCTGCTATGCACACGATGACTAGATGGTCATTATGCCTGGCTATTTCACGGCCCGATGGGCTTGCAAAGAACGCAAACGTGTTCGACCCGCAGACACAGCTTAACCTTTCCGCTTGCTTCAACGGTCTGTGGTTCTTACATTCGTAGGTACATACTTGTACAGTATCATATGTATACATCTATAATACCGACGGTTCCTTCTTGTTTAATATATATATATAAGTCACATCCCTCGTGGTCGCAGCAGCATATGGTTCAGTGAACTTTTCAGAAGAAATCGATGGTGATTGGTACAGTGTTTGAAGAGTTGTTTCCTTGGTTTTGTAAGAACCCAGAAAATAGGGTCCTTCTTGATTTTCATTTGTTTGGGCGGAGCCAGGAACATCAAGGACATGCCCCCTTTGCCAGTTGGCCCTTTTAAAGGGGCGCAGAGTCGACGGAAAGTCAGCCCTATGAACGTTTCTGTTTTTTGACAGTCAAAGGAAACACGGACAGTCATTTGGCTGTGGGTCAAAACCAATGGTACCATTTTGGTTTTTTTTGGTGCAGCACCCATTTTAGAACCTATTTTAGTGGTTGGATTGGGATGTTCACTGGGGGTACGATTTGGCTTTTGACCCATGGCCATTTGTTTGCGTCTGCAATCCCACATGTGGTTTCCCTTGATACGGAACCCGGAGGTGTCCTGAGGCGATTCGAGTCTCATGGCTGGGCTTGTTGGGTGCCTTCGGTGCTCCATATGTCTCCAAATTGGACCCCAAGAAATGTGCGGCTTCTTTTTGGTTGCCCTTTTCTACAAACACCCAGCTTCCCTGAAAGAATTGGACGAACCCATTGGTTTCTCGAGGTATCATTTGCAGTAGCAGGGTTTTTTACCCTCCCGCCAATTAAGACGGAACCTGCCAGGGCAATGGGCCCTTTAAAGGAAGATGGTCCAAACCAGGACCGATCCCCCGAACGTCACATTGGTGCATTGTTGCTTGCATGTTAGGACTTCAACTTTTTGCCAAGTAATGGGTTTTCCATCAAACCACTAAAAGTTAAACTTTCAGCAGGGGAGCGGAAAGCAACCGAGTTCAGGTTCCATGTTAATTGGTGGGAGGGTAATTTATTTGTCTAACGAATCGACGGGAAGCTTCCGTTGACCGAGGCCATGACGGTGCTGTCGCTGCACCGGTTGCAGCTCACCGAGGTTGCCTGGCAGATCTTCGACCGCCTCAGCCGCGACGGGCTCCAGGCGCTAGTGGTCCGGAGGGAGGGATCCGTGGGCATAGGTGTCCTTTTTAGGTTCATTTGGATAAACATAGATGGGTTCCACTGGTCTAGGTGGGTTTATGAACCACTTGCTAGGCCCAAAAGGCCACCTATGTTCATGGGCGTGTCCTTTTTGGGATCATACTTTGTCGAGTGATAATTCGCATGTTGGTTTCCCCAACCAACCTGAAAAGGGTAGCCGCCAAAGAGAATACGCCGAGTCCTTCGTTGTATTTGTCTGCTTGTCCTTTTCTGAGGATACTTCTTGACCGGGATACCAAAAGATGACCCCATAGTTTGAGAAACACCCACGTCTGGCCAAGTTATAGTGACATCACAGGGTGTCGGTCTATTTCCTCGCCCATGGTGAACTTTTTTTTGGATCCTTCATGTTAGATGGGCGAATCAATTCCAATTCAGCCTGAAGTTTTTTGAGACGTGCCCCTGTGCAATGCGGATACATTGTTCTTGTCGGACGCAACTTATGCTTCCCTGTCAGGCAGGTGGCGAAGCCTACAGCAACTGGCTCTTCATTGCGGGAGATACCCGCAACCACCAGCGGGAGGCGAGCGTTGGTGCTCGCTCGCGCTCAGGTGTTCGCGCGTTGGAGTTCGGGCGGACATGGGTTCAACGGCGGCGTCTGCAGTTTTGTTTTTCTAGTTTGTAGATTCTAAGGATTCGAAAGAATGTACCAACATACAGGAAACCATTCTCCCCACTCCAAGCCAGCCAGATAGGTTTTTTGTAGACACAAATTCGTGCATTTCACCCGTAAAGTGTCAACAGATATGAAGCTCCAACTAAAACAATTTGTCTTCAGACCTCTTCGGTGGCTCAACCCTTCAAAAAGATTTACAGCTGCAACTCAACATCTCCTCCAAACAGGTATATGTCACAATAGGGGAACTCCAAAATCCCTCCCAAAATTAATGGTGTCCTGTTGGGTTCCCTTGAAAACAAGCTGAAAAGGGTAATCTCGCAAAAACACGCCAATAGAATGTAAGCAGCTTGTCACGAAAGCTAGCAGAAGTGGAGTCTCGCTTCCTTTAGCAAACAATGGGGCCAGTGAGTCTCACAATTGTCTTGGTATGTATATATATATATACATATTAATATTAATATATATATATACATCATTTCCGCGCTAAACGCTGTCCAATAAATTTGGCATTGGATGACTTTTGCCTTACGGGAACCACTCCGCATTGCCCTCCCCTCCCTTCGCTCAACTCCACGGGGAAGCCTCCCCGACTCTTCCCACATTCCCAACTCTTCTCTCCGCTCTTCTCCCCGGCCTTCTTCTCGCGGCTACTCCTTTGCCCAGTCTTTGCCGCTGTTCCCTACACGCTTCTCTCAATGCTTCGCCCCGTTTTTCGCTGCGCTCTTCGCTCTACTCTTTTCTCCGCTGTTTGTGCAGTTCTTGGAACTTATGCGCTCTCTGTTGCACACTGCATACGTTGCGCATTCCTTGACTTCGCTTTTCGCCTGCAACGAACCTAGGGCACTGGGCTGTTCCAGTGCAGCCATCAGTTCCTTTCTTCTGGCAAGGTTTCTATCAACTGCTGAAAGTCCGAAGCTGTGCATCGACCTTGCGCAGAGCCTTCATTTCCTCACTTTTGGAGTTCCTGGACTTTAGTCACTTTTCGGGTTTGGACCATGTTAGTGGCAACGACAAGTTCAAGGACGGGAAACCCGGCCAATCCACTGGATCGGACGCTTTCCTTTCCCTCCTTCAAGTCACAGGTGGACGTTTTCGAGCAGATGGCGCGCACTGCCCACACCCGGGGCCTGCAGGGCGCGTGTTGGAACGCCGTGGTGGTGCGGTGTTTGACCTTCAAAGACGAGCGCCGGGCGCAACAGGCGCTGGGGGCCAACTGGTGACATCCTGAAACAACAGTGGTCGTGGTTGGACCGTATGATCATTTGTTTGCATTTCGTTGGTTTGGTCCTGTTCATATTTTGGGGGGTTGTCGGCATGCTTTTTTGCTTTGAGGTTTGGTTCTGCTCATTTGCGTAGGCTGCAAGAAGGACATTTTGTTGCAAGCCCACACCAAGGGTTGTAACGACAACAACAGTAGCCCAGTTGCCCAGTGGATTCCGCCCTTTGTGCAACTTGTGTTTTGGGAAAGGTTACCCTTAGACTCAACCAACCAAGCAGGATGCCCTTTTTCCCATTGCCACTGGGCATTTGAGGTAGAGAGTTTCTCAAAATGGAGCCTGTTTGGCGTTTGAAGGGAAAGCAAAAGCCATTAGTTGAAGCAACAATTGAGCAGCTCGCACCGATTCGCAAAAGGGCCATTTTAGGTAGATCAGGTCCTACAACACCCAGTTTAATTCAGGTTGTAGCAACGCCTGCATGGCTGTGGCTCAAAAACATATGCCAAAATCGCACCTTGATATTCCTTGGATATTCCTTGGTAAGTGGAACCAAAGACTAGCACCTGCGTATCCCCAGCTCTTTCTTTTTGAGCCACACCTACCTACACATAAAACCTCTACAAGTTGGCTAGCAGAGCCGACAGTCAATGGGTTTTGGGCGCTGCTTAATTGGGAAACCAAAAATTGTGTATTGTGAGAAACGCCCACTTATCCAAAAAAACAGTAGATCCCGGGCAAGCCATTAGAGAATGTAACTCTTCGCTATTCTCCTCTTGGTCTTTAAAGGGCTCCCTTAGTTACCTTAGGTTTGGACATGGAATCACTGGGATACTTCCCAGATCAACCAAAAGGCGATTCCTCCATGTAATTTGCAACCAACTGGCCCAGACGTGTCCGCAACACCAGAGCAGGGTGAGGCGAGACACACCCAATTGGCCAAACAACCTCCCCCAGTTGTGCCCTCTTACCTTTTGTTGGGGGAGGGTTCCCTACTAAAAAAGACTACAGAACAAGTTGGTACCCTTATTCTAACCTCTCTACTGGAAGACCCAGTCCTTTTCAATGGCTCAAGTTGCCCTTGTGGTTTTTGCCATGTCGCCCAGTTCGCCATGTTGCCCAGGCGCTGAAGGCTATGGAAGCTGAGAAACTCTGCAACCCGCTCTCAGAATCTCGGTTTTGAAACCCGATGCAGGGTTCCACTTTGGGTATGTCTTTTTGAATGGGCCTGAAGAAATTGCGGGCTTAAGATGGCAGGGGAATCTATCACCGGACATATGTTTCGAGTCTTTTTCAGCGGACTTAAGCAAATGGAGGTCACGGTTCAATTTGTTTTCACATTTTGAGACAGCCCTTCTGTAGACATGAACCCAGGGTGGTTGATGTCCTCAAAGGGAACTCCCTGGGTAAACGAGTTTTTTGGATGATAGCACCCTGTTGCGATTTGCCAGGATTGAAGGATGCAGGGGATAAGCTTGCCTCTATGCCTGCTGCCCTTAGACTATGAATTAGATGAGCCTGATTCTGTGCATATTTAGCCATGAACATCATCGAATGTCATCATCCTTTCCGCTCAAACCAGATGCAGTATGAATACATTCAGCAAACTTGAGATAATATTTCAGACTCTGCACCGTTGGCAGGTCATGGAATCTCTTTGAAAGACACATCCAGATTTTTTCGCCGAGGGCTCGCCCATGGTAGAGGTGCCTTTGTCAAAACATCCCTTTGCGTGCAGTTTTTCATGCTTGATCATAAGTCCATTTTTAGGGGGTTTGGACAACCCTTATGAGGTTGTATATACGAGGGTGGTCAACACAATGGGACGAAACCCACAAATATGTTGCTTTTTGTCCCCCCTGGCAGAAGGGAAGGCCCAAACTTGAGTTTTAGAGAGCCACGACCGTGACCCAGGCGTTTCACCCATGACTCCTAGGGTTGATTTTATATTTTTGTTCAGCCATTGGCTCGTGGCTCTTTTGAACGGATCTCTGGACATGGGGAAGTGATTCCCCATGTCTCAAAATATGACCCACTTCCCCCCACTCTCCCCCCCCCAAAACAAGAAAATAAACAAAGACAAAACCATAGAACGGCTTCGGCTTTTCCCCTTCGTTTCCCAGCGCTGAAACCGAAAACGGGCACCTCCCCAAATTTCGTAGCGGGCACGCTCAACAAGGAGGTGCTGCGGGAGCGCCTGGGCCTGCCCGCGCCTGGCGCGGTGGGGGAGATCGAGTGGCGGCGCAGGGAGAAAGACGAGCACGAGTGGGTGACCAACTCCCTGGGCTTCAGCCGGGGGCCCCAACCAACGTTGCAAGCCATTGGGGGCGGTGGGTTTTCACGCTCGTTTTTTTTGTTTTGACATATTCATATGTTTGAAACAAGGATTTTGGGGAAAAGGGGAAAAGGGGAAAAGGGAGAAGGGGGAGGGGAGCCCATGTGTGGGCTCCTTAGTAAGGCCTGAAGGCCTTATGTGGCCGCCGCGAAACGATTCCCTTTCAACGTCAACTTAGTAGGTTTGGGTCTTATGCCTGCTTTCTGAAAGCTTCGAACGGGTAACGCCCTCATTAAACCTTCTTGGCGTGCTTTTCTGCTCGGAGCCCTTAGGGGTCCAGGGAAACAAAAGGAACCCCAGCTATTTCAAGGGTCAGCACCCTGGGATGGGCTTATTGTTCGCTGGATTCACCACTTAGTTGGTCAACCCCAGCCTTGTTGCAGTTCCGGGGTGATTTCACATGAATTATTAGTTGGTGGGGTCTTCCCTTTACATCAACAGCTGGAGGCTGATAAGCAAATGTTGCCTGAATGGATCCAGATCGAAGCTCAAGGCTGGGCCCTTGCTTATGACATGAGGCTTGCGCCTCAACAAGATTGAGTACTACAAGGAGGTGGGTACGCTCCACTACATCCTCAACCATGGCCGTCATCAGGCGGGCTGGGCCCTGCCGGGCAAGCAATTTGACACCTCCTGTCCTTTTTGGAGGGTGTCCCTTGGGGCTGAAACCGAAGGACAATTCTCTTTCCAGGCCTCAAAAGATTGAAATGATGTAAGTATGAGGGGGTGACAAAGCAAGCCGGCATGCCTGCGTGCGTGCGTGCGTGCGTGCGTGGGTGGGTGGGTGCGTGCGTGGGTGGGTGGGTGGGTGGGTGTGTGTGTGAAGCACGGTTGGCATTCGCTGATATTAGCTGTTGGTGCGTGTTTAGGAATATAGAGCAGGTGTGATCCAGGCTCCCCACTGTTCGAAAGGCCCTAGACAAAACGGATCTTCCGCAGCCATGGTCATTGTTTGCCCTTGGCTTCCGGAGAATCCCTTTAAACACAACGCTACCCTCCCAAAAAACGTGTATTTAGATCTGGTGGATGTTAGCCAGGCTGCTTTTCATTTGTGGATGCCTTGAATTGAGCTTTCCTACCACTCAGCCTCCGAGGACGTGCCTAAGATCCACAAGGCCATCGAAGCCTTCACCCGCGAGCAGGAGGGTAGGCCACCGGCCTGTGCAAACATGTTTCACTATGTGTGTGTTTCTTTATGGGCGTGTTTTTGTTAGAACTGGTATCTTTTTTGGGATGGTTTTGAAGCGAAGCCAAAGGGAAACGACCCATTTTGGGAGGTTGTCCTATTTTGGGCGGACCCGTGTAAAAGCACACGACAACCTCCTTTGGGTCCCCCTTCAAAGTAGAAATTTGTTTAAACATGTTTAGCTGCCTGGGGTCTGGTCGTTTTTGCGCGTGTTTGCGCATTTTTGGTTTGACCAGGAGCTCTGGCTGAAGCTGGCGGGCGATGAGAAGGGCGCGGTGCTGGACAAAGTGCTGGCGCTGCAGGGCAAAGCCAAGCTGGTCGCGCTCTGACTGGCAAACCCGCGCGTGCATGGGTGCTTGTCGTTTGAAAAACTGTCTTTTTTTCTTTCTTTCTTGATTTCTTTATTTCGTTCTTTCTTGCTTGTTTGCTTTCTTCCTCTCATTGTCTGATTCTTTGTTGGTTGTGTCTTTGCTTGTTGCTTTGTTTCTTTTTTTGCTTTGCTTCTGTTATTTTTTGTTTCTGCGTTCTTTTGTTTTTTCCACCCGTCTCTGGGTTACCGGGGGACACAAGCAAACGACTTCGGCGTGCTTGGTGCTTTTACCATGGGCCTTGCGACGGGATGGCACAGAGTCACCGACATCTCCGGGGCAACCATATGAGCACGAGGTTGCTTGTATGATGGGAGCTTTTCGGGGAGGATGCCTGGCTTGCGTTCCAGGTTTTTTGCCTAAAAGCCTCAGTTCATTTGAAGCTGAAGGGGCCTGGACCGGGTTTGAGAAGCTTAGGGAGTCAGCATGGATTCGTGCTGCCTCAAATGAGTGACCGCTGATGTGGATGACCCTTGAAGGGAGACAGCGGGGGGGTGCCCCAACTTTGGCCAGCAGAGCCTGGCTAAGTTGCTTCGCATGACTTTGCGACACATCGCCTCACAGCACACAGCATCTCCATTTCGACTGCACTCAGGTTGAGGTGGGCTTGTATGTGGGCTACTCCTCCACCCGCATGGCGTCGCAGATGAAGCAGTGGGGCGGCCGCGTCATATCCATGGAGGCGGGGTGGCCTCAGAGTGTCGGCTCTCACTGGATCGGTTCAAGTTTATTAAGCATGGCGATTCAACTTGATACACAATGCGGTGTTGTGGATGGGTAGACGACCATCGCATTTGAGATAATCTTTGATGTATGCAAGCCTTCAACAACAACTAGTCGTAAAGTTTGGTGAGCTGAAGTTTACCCACGCCCGTCGCGACAGCTGTTGTGGAACGCTCCGAACATCGGGGCAGGGCCAGCGGTGGCAAGTTAGAGTTACGGGCAAACCGCACCTACAGCCCCAACTTGTTCAACTTGGTTTCTTTGGTGCATTTTGCTTGGATGTTAAGACTTTAACTTTCGGCCAACTACTGGGTTTTCCATTAAACTACCAAAAGTTAAACTTGTAGCAGGGGAGCAGAAAGCAACCGAAGTTTGGCACTATGCAGATCTGCAGCATTCCGGCAAATTTGAAGCAGCTGCTGCCCTGGACCAAAACCTTTCACTGCAAAGCCAGTTGAGGTTGAGTAAACCCCTGTTGAATGAAGTTAAGTCTTCGGAGGTCCCTTGTGTCCAAGAGTGCGCCTTTTTTGCCAAGAAAAAAGGAGGCAACCAAGGATAACGATTGTGGGAAGCAGCCTTGTTAGCTGAGAGAAAAGAAGAAGAAGAAACAAAACATAGCTTGCTTGAATCAAACCGACACAAACACAAAGATCATAAATGAAAACTGCTGCGCTTTGCACTGAAATTGTCTTCTGCACTTTCTTCACAACGTTTCTCAGCGCAGTGGCTGAACAGTTGCGATTTCGAGCCGGAGCTGCTAAAATGTGCTTCGCGGGCTTGAGCCGCCAATGTGTGCTTCGTGTACGTTACAAGTGCACTTGCTCTGAAAGGTCGCAATTTTGAGGTTGAAAGCACACGAAGCGCAAGCCGCAAAAAAGATGAGGAGTTAAAAATCAAAAGAGAAAAACAAATAACCCCAGAAAAGGAGTTTTCAAAACGTGAGGTGTGTTTTTTTCTGCACCCTTAGCTGCCTTTACACACTGCGAACCCCTCAACCCTCAAGTCAGTCAGTTCTAAGCACAACCTGAACGCCAAAGTCGGTCGTGCCCTAGACTCCAATTCAAAAGCCTAAGCCCTACCTGAACAACTGCTCGGCACTCTCCGAGTGTTCCCAATTTCTGCCCGCTGCACCCTCGTGATATTCGTGTTGGCAGATAATTCAGCCTCGCTAGATTTGGTTTTTATGCAAACTACAGCAACCTCGTGAAGGGGGTGCGTGACCCCACCCCACCTCGTGAAGGGGGTTTTGAGATTCCCTTATTTCGAGGTGGTGAACAGTATATAACTCACGCAGAGGTTTGCTTCTCTGGACCCGAAACTTTGCCTCACAAAACATCAAAACGCGACGGGTTGGAGTCGCTCTGAGCCATGAATGTCCTGGACTGGTCAGTTTTGTTCAGAGAGTGGTCCACTGCCTGCTGCCGCAATGCCCTCTGCGGACTGTGAGGTTCCGCGACCACAGGCCTCTCCCTGACATAGACTTGATTTTTGCAGCGGATCTCAGTTGCCGATATAGCAGGCCACCACAATTTGTCCCTTTCTTTGTCTCTTAATGTGTATAAGTTTGTTGGTTAGCTACGCTAAATGGAGTTTCTTTGGGTTTCTTCAGGTGGACCCGTACCACGCAGCCATCGCTCGGAACACCATTGAGTGGGCCGGGCTCTCGGACTACATTGAGATCTGGTGCGGCCACAGCGAGAACCTCATCCCGCGCTTGAAGGAGATGCTTGGCAGAAAGGTCAGTCTATGTAGCAAACCAGAGGAACGCGATATACCGTTTTGGGGGTACCCGTTTTCGACGCGCACCCACATGGGAGTTCCTAAAAATGGGAATTGGACCCCCCTTTTGGATGGAATTTAAAGAGAAGCTAAACTGTGACCAACATAATGGACATGTTTTTGAGGGGTACCCATGCGAGCGATTCGTCCGATCCAGGGGTAACGCAAGCCAACACCTTAAACCCTAAATCTTCAGGACCAGAATGCTCTACTTAGGGATGCCCATTTTTGGGTTTTGGAGGTGCACAAGTAGAAAGATCACTCGGTGTCACTTCCCAAAGGTTAATCTCAGTTGCAGTGATTGAGCCTCTTTGGATCTGACTTTGAGGCGTCTCCCAGAGAAGTCGATCGACATCCTCTTCTTCGATCAGCAGGGGACAAAGATGCAGCTTGGCATGTGGAAAATGAGGGGAGCAACTGATCCCAGTTGCCACCTTGAGAAACTCAGGCAGCCGTTGAGCTAGCACATCTTCCAGTTTCCAGCTCATGGGGAAAACTCGGGCAGTTGCTTTGGAAGAAATGCGCTTGGCCCGGCGGAAGCGCCAGATCTCTAAGTGAAGCTTGTCCAGATCCAGTGAGAGGTCCCTGGCTGGCAGCTGAGACTGAAAAGCATCATGCCCCAATTTGTTCTTCCCCATGCCTTGGGGAAAGCAGCGAGCCACAATCAAAACTTGGGCAAGTGAAGGTTTGTACAGCCGGAAATTGGTGAGGCCACCCTTCGCCCTTCAGATGTTTTAACCCTGGTTTTGGGTCGACCAAATGGCTACCAGGTTTTGATTGTCAAGTTCCGGGGCACATATTGTGGCGGGAGGGTTGTATGAAGGAGAATGTCAGTAGCAGCATCTTGTGTGCCACGGACACATCACTTGCGTGCCATGGTCTTTGGTGTGACTTATAGACCTTTGGCTCGTTCGGGCGCAGGGAACAACCCAGTGAATGGACTGGCACTTTGAACCAAGACGCCCGCTGTGCGACTCCCCTTTTTCTTTCTTTGGAGGGGGGTTCCCTTTGAAGTCAGCTGCAAAGGGCCCCCTGGCCACGGGTCTGGGTCAAGGATCAAAACAATCACAATGTGGTTGCTCCGCGGGTTTCCTGTTTTTGCTGCAGTTTTCAGTTATTGGCGCCCAGGTTTGTCGTGCCATTTGTCCCCCTCCCTCCACTCGCCGTGTGAGTTCAGGCACCTGGATCTTCAGCGGATCGTTGACTTCAACATGCTCTCAGACAGCGCCATCGTGGTGGGTGACAACGTTCTGAGACCAGGTGGGCAAACTCTTGACAGATGTTGTGCTCCCTCGGGCCCCACGTTTCATTTCAAAGGGACCCCTCTCAGACCACGTTGCACCGAACGTGTTTTGATCCTACGGCAGCCGACCTCATCTCCGCGCATGTTTGAAGTTGGGGGTGACCAAGCACTGAGTTGCAGAATATCCTGCACCTGGAGGCATGTTTGATTTTTGGTGTCAATGAGAGCCAGGTTGATCGAGCGCAGTTGCAATGAATGCAACCTGCCGAGAGGGCTTGAACCTGTCTCTCTTGCATAGCGCAATGTTTGGTGTTTCAGATGGTAGCGAAGGTTCAGTAGCGGGAGGGATAGCAGTAGGAGCAGGAAGTACCAGGGAGAACCAGGATAAACGGCCAGGGTGGCGGACTCGCGGTGTGTGTCGCTTCTTTTTCTTGTGTGCTTGTCTGCTTGTCGCTTCTTTCCCTTGAGACGTTTTTTGTTCGGCGGCTGTGGCTGAGAGACAGCTGTTGTTCATGTTTGCCGGCCCGGGGTGCCGTCAGGATGATGTGAGTGTGTCTTTTTCAAGGGGCCCTCCAAAATGGCTTCAGTTTTCCTTTTAGTTTTGTGGAAAGCAACCCAAACAACGGGATACCCCAAAAAGACAGACCCACGTCGCATGATCAGAACTCCGCATTCGAGAGTTGCGAAGACCGGCAGAACGGACGTGGGAGGTCACTGAACTCGACAATTGCTTGAGGTCAGAGCAACCAGGAGTTGGTTGCAGGATGGCAATGCATTGGGTTGCATGCTGCATGTCTTCTACAGTCAGGACGCCAGAGGCAAAAAACCCAGAAGGCAGAGGTTCAGTTTCTGTTCATTCCCCGAAACAACGACATGGTTGAAATGCTACTGTAGATGGTAATTAGATATTTCAGAGTGCTTTAGAGTCCGCTCACTTGTCCAAAGCCGACCTTTTGACCTTTTGGTTTTCCCTTGTTGGCCCATTTGTAGTCATGACCCCAAAAGGTTAACCTTGTATGTCTGGGTTCTTTGGGCAACTGAGTAATCCTCCCAACAGAGGAAAGACAACAAGCAATCACCGCTCGCGGATTGACCTGCTGCAGGGGCGCCGCAGTTCATGTACTGGAACAGCGTGGCTGGGCCCTATGAGACTCAAGTGGTGTCGCTGAGGGAGTACAAGCAGGAGGTAGTGGAGGACATTGAACAGATGCGGTCTGGTTCGGCGCGGGTTCCGCTTGAGTGCCAACTTACTAGCCTCATATGGTTGGGGGGCAGTCAGTTGTTGAGGTTAAGCAGGTTTCTGTGAACAACCCAAGCAAGATGCCCCCTTTGAAGTCAGTTCAAGTTGTGGGGATTCTACAAATCGCACTTGGTGCAGAGAGGTTACTGTTCACAGCCCTGCGGCCTTTTGAGAGGTCACTGAGATCTTAGACGTTTTTCATTGGGATGGTCCGATTCCGCAGCCGTTTTGGCCAGACCTCAGTAGAAACTGTGATACCACATCACATGCACTTCTTTGCGTCATTTGCCGATTCGCAGGCGCCATTGTTTATTGTTTTTCTCAGATCGAAGCCGAGTCCCAGCTTCAGTCCGAAGTTTGTGTTCCATGCGCCGGGCCGGGCCATGCTCAATGCGAGCGGCGAAGTTGTGGATGACTCACACGACACGTCCAGCTTGGACGCGGCGGCGCTGCAGTCGCGGAAGCTGGTCTACGCCAGCGTGATCGCCGGCACCGCCGGGGCGCTGGTCTTGGCCAGCATCTTCACTATTGGGTTGGATCTTTTGACTTTAACATTTGGGGAAATAAAGGTGTTGTCCAGTAGAGCCCCAAAAAGTGGTCAGCTTTTTGCAGGGGGGTCGTTGCAGCAACCAAGGCATCTGCGTGCTGAAGCTGCGGCAGGCGGCTCAGCCGGCTTGCGGGAGGAAGTCGGCCAAGGTGCGGAAGAGTCGGGATGAGGCAGGCCGTGGTCTGTACAAAGATGTTTCATTTTTGACCCCGGAGGAATAACCCCCTGCTTGTTCACAGGTCACTAAAACCAGCGATAGTCTTCTACCAAGAAACGGGGGTCAAGGTTGATTGAGCTTTGGCAGGTTGAGGTAAGGGGACACAACCCTGCAAGGGCGGCGCCTATGAGTTGCTGGCGGAGGGTGTTGCCGGTGGAGCGGGGCTGGGGCACTTAAGCCAAGAGGAGTTGGAGGACTTGGAGGGTGACTTGGCTGCTCTGCGGTCCGGAAATCACAGGGCTGTGGGTAAAAAACAGGTACCCAAAATGGAACCCCGGTAAATGGAAACATGGACTCAAACCGGCGGTCCCCGAGTGGTTTAGTTTTGACCCACACCCGCATGTTTCTTCGAACACGATCGGAGAATCACCGGCCAGAAGTTTTTGGTGCACTTGTTGCGGGTCAAAAGACGAAGCCAGCTTCCCTGGCGTAGGGGAACGGAGTTTTGACTTCCAGGAAACCCAGGAAATGGGAATGTGTCAAAATAGGGGGACCATGTTGGCTTTCCTTTTGGTTTCTCTTCAGACCAAGGTGAAAAGGGAACCCTCGAGGCACGCACCCAAATGAGCCACAATCAAAAACCGGGTAGATGAAGATTACTAAGGGACAATCCCAACCATTAAATAGCTTTGGATATCCGCCGTCTTAATTCTTGACATAGTTCTGGGTAGATCGCTTTAATAACGGGTTTTGACTATGCCAACAATTGGAAAGGTGAGATGAAGAAGTTGTCCACGGAAGAGAGGCAGCAGAAGCTGAACCAGTGGGCCCAGGCTCGCGCGGAGGCCTTGCGTGAAGAGCACGCAGGCGGGATACGCTCAGAACTTGAGGGGGGAGTCCCTTGTTCTGCCCCAGAACTAGTTGCCCTTTTTATTTTTACTTGTTTGGAGTCCCCTTTGTTTTCCTCTAACCAGGCAAACAGAAAAAATGCTGGGTCCTAATTCCAGCCGAGTGTTGAGGGTGTCTCACCATTGGACCATAGGATATGGAGGTAGACGGCGTGCCTCGTGAGTTGGAATGAGTCTTGCAGTACTCATCTTGAAGGTGGCTTGATATGCACTAAACATGAATCGAAAAGGGGATACCTTTCTTGCATCTCGGCTTGTTTCCAAAATTATTTACCAACGGGTATTATTCATGTTGGCTTCTTGCAGAAATCCACACAACGGCTGCGGATCACCAACAGAGGGCACAAAAGGGTGGTTGCAAAGAGAGTTGTTTGATTTGTTAGTTTGCTGTTTGGCTTCCTTATAGTACAGACTGGGATGCCTGGCAAGCGCAATGCTCATTCCTGTTGCTGTTCAAAAGCCAAAGTATAGTCGAGCAACATTGTGACATCAAAGGCCTTCATGTCGTGTGTGTTTTTTTGAAACAGCAGGGTCTCTTCCTCGACGCAGGTTTCCTGTGCGCGCGGAAGGTCTTGCTGTTGCTGTTGCTGGGTCTCTACGTGTGCGCCTCCGTGGGGCTGCCGTATCTGCACAGGGACGAGGCCAGCTGTTCTCAGGGCCTCTTCTGGGAGACCCACATGCAGTTCCTGCCAGGGCCCCGGCCAAAAGCTTCGGCTACCGAAATCTTAGCTCACTTGGTGGCAAGCCCAGCCATCCGGTTCCTTAGCTTTTTAGATCTTTTTAGTTGGTTTGGTGGTTTCCGAATTGAACCCACCTAAAAGTTAAGCTTGTAGAGGGGGATCTGAGGACAGCTCAGTACATGGGCTTTCTTGGGTTATTCACAGTGCCCCTTTTGAAGGTTCAACTCCAAAAGTGGATGCTACCCTGTGGGCTTCTCTTGAGAAACACAACGCAGAAAAGGGCAACCCTTTTTGTTCCACATGTTCTTGCGTTTGCTTTGTTGAAGGCATGTTCTTGTTTACCATATGAACCAATGGAAACAGGGCTCTCTCCCCTTTTCCTCCATTTATGTTGCTTATGTCGTGGGGTTTTGTGTCGGAAGTTGGTCCCCAAGCGACTTGGTTGGCGTAGGGATCCATTCCTCCAGGAGTGGATGCTACAATCTCATTTGTTGCAACCCTGTCTCCCGGACACTCCATGTGTCCACAATATTTCCCTGCCCTCCAAATGGGCCTCACGTTTGTCAATACTACGTGCCTCAAAAACTAGGGGGTCCAGGATTGCCAATGGCGTGTTTTGGTTTTCGTGTTTCTTAACTGTGACTGTTTGCAACTTGGCTAGCCAGGTTCCTCCGACTTTAAATGATTGTGCAGTGTTTAATCTAGGCAGCCTTTCTGGGGCTGGTTGCCACGTTCAGACCCAGCCTAACCCGCCCCCCCAGCTTAAACCAGCCCCCACCAACTCCCAATTGCTTCCCAATCACAGTCAATAGGCAACCCCCGGCCAAGTGGGGCTGGTGATGCTGGGGATGTTGCCAGCCCTGCGGAAAGCATCCCCAGGGAAAAAAAACAAGCCGTGGGAAAACAACACACCTCTAGAAACGCTCCAAGTCTGGTCAAGCGCTGATTCCATCACAAGAACAAGTCCAGTTGGGTGAGTTGTTGGCACAAATCCAAGCCACGTTGGGCGATAGTTGTCCCCCTGTACTTACCCCGAGAATTGTGCCACCCTCAGAATCCGGGACCTCAAGAAGGGCAAGTTTGTTCTCCCAAGCCTCCCCTGCCCCTGCCCCTCCCCTCCCCAAAATCCTCAGTCCTCTCCTTCGACCTTCCCAACGCTCACTGCAGGCTGGTCTTTGGCCTCACCAAGCTGGTGGAACTGGGGCTCATGGCGACTGACCAGATGATCGCCTGGGAGGCGACTTTGGTCGGCTCAGATGGAACCGGATGCCCGGTTCCCTTTGCAGAAAGTAACCCTTGGTTGATGGAAACGCCCATGGAAACCAAGCATTTTTAAAAATCATAGGGGAGTTGTCTCTTGCAGAAATGCCCGACATGATGGTGGAGGCCTTTTCATTGGCATGTATGGGAACCTAGACTGAAGCCTACCATTTTAGGGCATGGCCAAATATGTTTCCTCTTGTCCGAACGTTGCATGATTCGAACCGCGTTTTTCTTTGATGCAAGGACGTGAGGCTGTTCGACTTGCTGCTGGCCTTTGTGCCATCCTTCCTGGGATACCTCGATGGCTACACCGACGCCGCCTCGGTGGTGATTGCAGACTCCTGCCACAGCCCACTGGCGCAGCAGCTGGCAACACTCATGGGCATCGCCTACCTGGCGACTTTGCTCAACTGGCAACCCGCGGCTTTGGTTTTTTTTTTTTGTCCACGTAAGTCTCCATCTACCATGAACATATGAGCAGTCAAAACCGATTCGGGTCGAAGGTTGGTAAAGGACAATCCCAACCAAAAATGGGTGTTTTTGCCGCCTTTCTGATTCCTGACATGGTTTTTGGTAGGCCATTTTGAAATACCAGGTTTTGATGATGACTCATGTCTTTTCCGGATGGCTAGAAGGCTGAAGGTCAAGTTGTTGAGTCTCAGCCCGGCTCAGGTGGGGGTGGTTCTTCTCCAGTGGATGGTCATGTTGGTTCTTTCGCTCCAAGACCCTTCGCACGCGTGCCTGCTAAAGCTACTGCACATGGACGCGTTGGCCTCATGTGTGACTCTACCATCTGAGCAGAAATGGGTTTGGGACATGCTTGCAGCCTTCCGTACGCTTGGGGAAGATATTCCCCAGGCGGTTCTTCAGACGGTCTACTTGATCCATGTCAAGCGCAACTTCTTCATGCTTTTGTCCGTAATCATGGCAGTCGGTGCGTCCCTTAAAGCGCTTCACGATGCACGCGCCCGGGCGCTGGCTGCTTATGGAGCAGACAAGGCATACGAAAAGCGGGAGCGGGATTCCATGCTATACAGCGCCTCTCAGGATGCAAGCATCAAGTGTTGGAGCCTTAGACTAGCTTAGACTGAACACTTGTTTCCGTTTTTTACACACCTGGTTTTACTCTAGATTATCTCACTTAACAAGGCTTTGCTTTTTTACATACCCGGTTTTACTCCACGTTCAACTGCATTTTCCAGCACGGCATTCGGGTTGCCGTCGGCCTGCCTGAGGAACATGAAGGATGGAGTCTGCACGAGGACCATTAGAACTGACAGTGCGGCGAACACCATTGCTGCCTCTCGGGGGATGCTGTATAGCTCCCATGACCATGGCCTTATACATGAGTGGTCCTTGGAGACGGGCAAAGCAGGTCGTACCTTCAGCCACAACGGGGTTAATGGAGCCGTGTTTGTAACCAGTCAGTACCTCTTCACGTGGGCTTGCGAAGTAAATGGCACCGAGACCTCCTACAAGATGTGGTCCTTGGATTCTGCCCAGTGCTTGAAGAAGTTCGATGGTCCCAGCGAGGAACCTGCCTTCATGTTTGCGAAAGGCACCCACTTTTTCGCCACCAGTCCGGGGGACGCGTCTGCGGTGGCTCTTTGGGATGTGACATCTGGGGAGTTGCGTGTCACCTTCTCCGGCCACAGCAGTGCTATCAATGGGCTCTTCGCCACGTCTCGTCGCCTCTTCTCGGGATCAAGCGACGGCTCGGTGCGAGAGTGGGCCTTGGACTCTACCCCCACCCGGGTCTTCGGGGATAATGCGAGGAGGCGCTTTTTATATTTCCTATTGTGGTGTTGCATGGGCCCGGTGCCCATTCATGTAGAGTTTCCCTAAAAGCCCGGTGATGTTCGGCTAATCGCGGGAAGGCATTGGGCGCCCCTGGCCGTAGTGACCAAAAAGCTCTACAATGCCTCAGCCACCGGCTACGATATCAACGAGTGGTGCTTGCAGAGTGGGGAACTGCTTCGGAGGTTTGTGGGCCACAAAGACGACGTGGAAAGTATCGTGATGCTTGGTCTCTCTTTACGGGCCAAGTTGCTATTCTCTGTGAGAGTGGGGAAAATCAGAATAATATCGTTCAACCTGGAAAACGATTTCCGCACGAACCATCAGGGACGACCGAAATAGCCTTCTAACCTTTGCCAAAGATATAACTATTTCCCCACTAACCAGCATGAGGCTTAACATGTTGCAGGTCCAAGACCAACCAAGGATGCTGGATCAAAAGCTGTACAGTGCTTCGGTGGATACGAGTATCAAGCAGTGGTCACTTACGACTGCAGAATGTGAGCAAACCTTCGAGGGCCATGACGGCGGGGTGAATGCCATCATTCTCATGCACTATGATGATTGACCCGAGGCTTCCCTCGCCAAAGTTGCCTGGCAAGCGGGTGTGTCAAAGAAAAGAGGAATCCTCCGCCAATTCGCCCCCCTAGGGGGTTGATGGATTCAATGGATTCCTCCATTTCAAGAAATGCGACAGGCAGCATGACCATGCCAAAGTTGCGTGGTTTCTAAGATGCGCAGCAAAAGACTCACTGCCAAGCACCCAGAAAAGCTGACAAAGAGTTGAGAGCCTGTCACCGCCAGACTTCACTCACCCTTTGTTTCTTGGCGCTTTTGGGTGTGCCTTAACAAAAGCGGACTCCCCAAAAAATATAATTTCCTTGTGTTTTCCTTTCAACTGGGCCAAAGGGTACCCACTCAAAAGACAGACTGAAGCCAAGGGTGTAAGTCTGGCCAAGGCTGCTGTGAACCCGGGCTTTATCATCCCAGAAGATTCTTCATCAGCGCATTTGGCGCTGACTCTGTCATTTTGCAATACAGAGCTTGGAGAAACCTGACCTACCTTTCATTTTCCCATGGTCCATATTTAGTCGAGATCCAAGGTGATCACCTGTGAAGCTTTTGGGCCACCCAGAAAAGGTTTCAACGCTTCGCGCAGGACTGGATGAGCGTGTCCTTCTGGCTGCCCAAAAGCCCCGAAGCGCAGATCGAGATGGCCATCCCCGAGGCCGCTTCGATGGGGGGGGTGGTTGCGACTCGGCCCCCGAATCATTCGGTTCAACTTCAGCTTTTTAGATCTCTTTGGTTGGTTTATTTAGTGGTTGGATTTCCGTATTTAGCCCATCAAGAGGTATTCACTTTCATCAGGGGATCGGTTTGGGCGGCCCAGGTACGGTCGGTGACCGAGTGAGACGCGCAAACTGTCCGTTTGGCAAGACATGGACGTTGATTAAGCCTACAAGGGGTCAGGGAAGAGAAACCAAGAACAGAGTGGGGCCAAGTATGATCAAACCAGTAGCACCTAGCACCCTCAGGGGAAGCAAAAGGAGTTTGTTTAAACAACAGTTGTTTAAGCATGTTTGAAGGGTTGGCCCCTGGTTCACCGCCCAGGACCTGGTTTTTGTGTCTGTCAGGTGATAGCTGCAACCACTCAAGCAGTGAGTGAAAAGGGGGCCGTTTTTTGGGCTGTGTCTCGTTCTGGATTCACGTCCCCCCGCTCACCCAGTTGGTGCCATTTGATTTGTAGGGGGGTTGCACCAAACCCACCTCCACGTAAACAATGTTTTTACTTACGTTACATTACAGTTAATTACGTTACACTACCCCACGCATTAGCACATCTATCCCTCCATCCATCCATCCATCCATCCATCCATCCATCCATCCATCCATCCATCCATGAATCCTTCCTTCCTTCCTTCCTTCCTTTCTTGAATGCATGCATGCATGCATACAGGCAAGCCAGACATACATACAGACATACATACATAGAGAGATACAGACATACGGACATTCATACAGGCATACAGACATACAGACATACAGACATACAGACATACAGACATGGAGGCACACAGACACACAGACACACAGTTAGACATACATACACACAGACGCACAGACACACAGACAAACAGACATACATACGTATGTACGTACAACCATACCTGCCTGTATTTAGACTTCATTCAAGAGGAAACTGGTCTTTCAGATACTTCACCATAGGTGCTATGTTTGTGGGAGCAAGGGCAAACATGGACGTAACCTGCCCCGAGGCGGTGGAGCAGTTGGCTCATGACACAGACGGCATCCGCTGGCAGTCGGCCGGGCGCTCATTTTCAGGGGAAGACGGGGCTGCCGGTTTTCGCGTCCTGAAAGAAATGTGTTTTACTTTCTGTAGGGAACATCTGCGTATTTTAAAGTTTTCCTCCCTGAAGCGCAGCTATTTCTCCTTTGTCTCCTCGAAAGCGGCAGGGGTACTGGGGGCCGGAAGTTGACCTGTGATTTTATATGAACAGAAGAAGGTGCAAGGTAAACCCAGCACTTCATGGGCCGGTAAACCATCTCGCAGGGGAAGTCTCTCGGACACCCACACAGGCTTCAGAGTCTAGAAAGCGCGCTGAGGCCCCAAAAGCCGTGCGTCCCCCGCACAGCTTGTGCAAAACCCCCATGCTTCTCCACACCCCGACTGAGCAGCTTTAGCAAAAGGGCACACAAAGCTTTGGCATTGATTGGACCCAGGTGGCAAGCAGTGCGCTTGCTGCAAGAAGCCAACCGGTGTCAAGCATTAACATTCGATCAAGCCTACTTAGATGGTCTTGGACTTGGCTAAATGGTTAGTAACTCTGGTTATAGGGGACTTACAACCATGGCATGGGTGGGTTACAACCAGAACCACGTAGCAATTCCTCCCGGACCATGAGAATGAACCCAACAATCCCTTAAACCGGCATGATTTGCGTGCCCTTCAATGCCGGGCACTTGACTTGTTTTTGAATCGAGGGCACTTAAGGCCGAGTCGGTGCCCTAAGGGACCCTTTGATTCGTTTGCTAAGTGCCCTTTGTGGCTTGATAGGGGTTGGGATCCTGTTGAAATCGAACAGCTGCCCGTGTCGAAGTGTGACAATTACCAATTTTGATTGGGGCCGACCCAGAATGGCCCGAACATGGCGTTTTGCGTGTCAAAGAGTGTCATTTGAGTGTCAGTGGGGGGTGCGAATCGAGGTCACTTACCCCTTGGCGAGGTCACTTACCCCTTGACGAGGTCACTTACGCTAGTGCCGGTCCCCCCTGCGTGAGTGTCATTCGCGTGTCACTGCGGCCCGATTTGCCCAGCGTCGGTTTCCCCTGTGTGAGTGTCATTCGCATTCACGTGTGGCTGCTGCTTGATTTGCCCGGACTGGGAGGGGATTTGCTGTGGAGGGCAACCCTGTCCAGGTGCCCTTCAAATGGCTTAAGTGACCTCTTTGATTTAGGACAAAGTGACCTTATTTTCAAAATGGATCATAGCACCCAAAAAATGAATCGAGGCACTGAAAATTCTATTTCTCACCCGTTCCCATGCCCCAGGTGGAGAGCAAGGTCTCGGAGCAGCAATGGGAGAGCCACAGCCAACGGATGCGCCGAGAGTTTGCCGCCTGCGGCATTCGGCCCTTCGAGGTCGTGCCTCCGACAGAAGAAGAAAGGGCCGAGCGAGAATCGCTCGTCGGGGAAGACGGATCGCCATTGCTGGTTCGTTCGCTAGGCAGGGAATGGTAAATGGAAGGATGTTCGAAGAAAGAACCAATCCCCAATTTGGTTTTCTTCAAGGGAATTCCGAAACGGTTCATTCCCAAAACCGGAAGGTCATTCCCTACTGAGCACCGTCCCTGAAATCACGTCATATTGTTTTTAGTACCCAGTTTCGGGTCATGAGAATTCAACACGGAATGGCCTTGGGAGGACCAAAACGGAAGGGTGGGCAAGTTGGTGTGCTGAGGTGCGGCTTGAAGAAAATGGTCTCGGGAAACCGAAGTGAAGCCATGGGGTGGGCATCGGGAGAGCAAACCGTGAGGAAAGTTTTCTGTTTGTGACACCGAAGCTTTTCTTTTTTCCCGCACCAAATGCCTCTTGAAATGGGGGTTTTGGTGTCATTCGGACTTGTCATTCGGACGGCCTTCGGGGTGTACCGTGAGCTTAAATGAGCCTCAATAAATTGAAACACATCGGGGCCCTTGACACGGGGAGGTCACGCTGGGGTGAGCTTCTAGTTCAAAAGAAGCCCAAGGGTGCTGTTCGGATCTCGGGGGGGTGGGGCTGAGGAGTTGGGTGGGGCTGACTGCTCCAAGAAGCGCTTCAAGTCTGGATCTTTCCCCAAGGGGATGCAAGTGCAGAAAGCGAGCGCTTGCTGTTGGCAGCGAGGGGATGTCATTTAGGCGTAGCATTCCAGGTCGATGCTCATTTTGCTCACTGAGGTGCCCTACCAAGATGCTGAGGGCCGATCCCAGGTGAATCTGCGAGCCAAGCAGAGCCCCTGAGCCGTGTAGCTGCAGGGTACAAAGCGCGATCACATGCACATGTGCGCATGTGCCTGGGGTGCGATCTGTTATCTTGAAGCGACAAAAGAGGCTCCGCAAAGCTTGGCACTCTGTGGCCAGACTGTGAACAGTTGCGTTTTTGTTTTTGTTTTAACAGACTGTCCTGGTCACTAACATGGAACCCACCAGAGGATCTCTTCTTAGGGACAAGCGTCTTCCCAGAGGCCCTTGGTCCTATATTCGTGGACAGGGTAGCAAGTTACATTTGAACTTGGGACAACCGCCGTCTTGAGGTGTATGGCGTGCCCCTAGTTGTGCATGACGAAGTGATCGGTCGGATGGTCGCCGTCTGAAAGCTGAATTTGAAACCTTGGGGCCTCCTCTCTGAAACCTTTGCGGGCGAAATGACCCTTGATTGCACACATAATTTAAGTGGTGTGTCTTGTTTCTGAGGGTACCTCTGTTGGAGTGGGCCTAAAGAGACGACACAACGGAAAAAGCCCGTCTGGGTCGTCCCCCCAATTTTGAGACAAACCCAAGTTGTTTTTGCTTCTCTCTTCAGAACCAAGGGACTTCCCATCCACCAACAGCAACAGCATGTGGAACTTCGTAAGATTCCCCAGGCTTTGACGCTGCTAGGGGCCTTGCAAGTTGTGTTGTGTTGTGTGGTGTTGTGTGGTGTGGTGTGGTGTGGTGTGGCGTGTTGTCTGTCGGTGGGTCGGTGTGTGGGTGTGTGTGCGCGCGCATGCGGGTGTGTGTATGTTTTTTGTTTGGCCTCCTCTGTCAAGATCATTTGCGTTTATTGTTTCTGAGAAGCTCACAAAGAAGACATAGACATCCACTGAACGGGGTGTTTTGCCCCTTGGGAAGGGCGGCTCCCTTTTGGTTTCCCGATAAGTGCGAGATTCCCTCTTGGACAAAGCCACATGCCACTGGCTTTTCCGCCTCCGAAGCTTCTTCAAACGAAAAATCCCTGATCCTTGCGCCGGATGGTGGTTCCCTGCGTCCTGAAATCAACCTAGAAATCCCTTTGGATGTTCAAATCCATTGTTGACCCCTCATTAACCCAACCAGTCATTACAATGATTAACAATCAGTTCGCGTACACACCCAATTTGTGGTTTAATCATGTGTGCCTGTCCCTGTTAGCGTATGCTTTGCCGATTGTTACTCTGCAGGTTCCCTTTCAACAACTGCATGTTGGTGGCTGGATCCATGGGCTTTCCAAGACCTTGAGAAAATAGAATGAGGTGCACACATGAATACATTTTAGTCTATACACATTTTCAGAGTTTTCATTTGTCCTCTTCTTTTTATGTGTTCACAATATTTGTCCCTGTCTCTAGGACGTCTTCAACATTCGCGTGTTCATGGGCAACACCTGGTGCCCGTCGGCTCGCATGACTTGGACCCCGAAAATCAGACGATAGCTCAGTGGACCCAGTCGCTGTGTGGGTCCAAGTCGGGCCCCCTATGGGTTGCTCCTTATGGGAGCCCACATGTTGATGGCTTGAAAGGGAAAGACCATGGAAGCCGATCACCAGAATTCAGATGTTGTGGTCGGTTCTTTCGAGTAGCCCACGCAAAGGTCACCCGTACCTTGAGTGATGACATCTTTGGCAGCCTGGATTTCCAGTAACATGTTGCTGTGCACACTTTCGGCGAGGTACATAATTCAGCACAGCTCGACTTGGTGGATCAAACAGCCGCACAAGCCAAAGGAAAGCGTGACATTCTGGGCTCAACGCCCATTTGAGGCTTCCCTTCACCCAAGGAGCATGTGTGTTTGTAGTTGCGTCTTGGGATGCTTGCTTTCAGGACGAACTCGCAAGCCAGTTCCCACATGCCATTGAGTTTATTAAGCCAAGTTGGCCACTTCGAAATGATCGCCCAACCCCCGCCCCGAACTTTGGCCATCTTACTAGGCTTTGTTTCCGCTGATGGGGGGCTACAGTAAGGTTTCGACCTGAACCAGCAGAACCAGCTTTTTTTTTTGTAAAACAAAAACAGAAATCTGGCGCTCAGATGGATCAGATGGCAAGTGCCAGCGTGCCAGCATGCCCTTCTCAGACCCCGCTTGGGTCTAAAACCCCAGGACTGGGATGAAGATTCGCATCACACGGAACCTGGGCGTCTCAAAATTGTGGACCAATTCCCGCGGGTAAAAAAGAAGGTGTCCTTTTGGTAAAATGGGGTCCCTATGTAGAGCTTTTGGATTCCAAATTCAGAATCCAAAAAGGGGGGACACACCCAGATGGTTTCGTTTGCGGATTCAGGTACTGGTCAGAGCGGCTGATGCGCTCTCGGAACCATGCAGCGGCGGAGTGGCCAAGGGACAACAACTCCTGGCGCTACGTCGGCGTGACGCACGAGGCAGGGTGGCGCATGCTTCGGGATTCGGACAACCCCTTTTTGGTTTGGAAGGCGAACCAGACACAAAAAAAGCACATTTGTTGGGTCTCCATTTTTGAGACACACCCAGATAGGGTATAACCTTTCTGGGAGTTTGTCCGTTCTGTGTGTGCCCCGGCAAGATGGGGTAAGACTGTTGCGGCAACACTCTTGGGGTCCGGCTGGTACTTCATTGTAAATCCCACCCTTAAGCCAGAGAGACCTCTCAGGAGTTCTGCCACGCCATATCCTCAATTGGTCATGTTGCGATTTGTTCGCAGCGTCCGGTTCCTCAGCTTTTTAGATGTTTTTAGTTGGTTTGGTGCTTGGGTTTCCATTTAACCCAGTACAAGGTTTCCAAGAATTAGCAGTGGATCTGAAAACGGACAGCGCACTTGTCATGTTGCATTGCCCCTGTGGCTTTTTGTTCGCAGGCCTACATCCATCCTGTGCGGACGTTAAGCCACGATCTCTTCATCAGCTACGTCGGGGACACAGACACCTCGAGCCTTCCGCAAATGCCGGATGTGATCGCAGGCGACTGCGTTTCAGGGCGTTTCGAATGTCGAGTCGATTTGTTCAAGCCTAACATGAAGTGAGCAGTTGCTGCAGTACATAGGCTACCATCCACTATACATAGGCTAGAATCCACTGCATGAAATACACTGTACCCTTTCAACGCTACGATCCACACAGCCGCAATCCATTACCCAGGTGTCGGATTATCGAGTCATGACTGGCGGTCCCTGTTTAGGCGCCAAACTCGATCCTTTTCCGGCCGGAAGATGGCTGACAATTCAAATACGTACATACATGCATGCCAGCATATACGTTGCATTGCATTACATAAAGCAACACGACATAGCACGCCAACACATCCCATGACATTGCACTATATGACTATATACATTACATACAGTACATACATTGCGTTCATTGCATACACTACATACAATTTCAGTACATTACGTTGCCTACCCGCACAAAACACGTCCACAGCATTTACAGTATTTTTACATTACATGACAAATACGTTAATTACAGTACGCTTACATTGCATTACATTACCTCCATGCATGCATGCATGGCATTTCACTACATACACTATATACGCTGCATACACTACATACACTACATACACTACATACACTACATGCACTACATACACTACACACATGGTTTGCATGACATACATTGAGTAAATAACAGGTTACATAGCACTTCACTTGAGCCAATCCGGGCGCGCTGATGTTTTTCGTGTTGTTGTTTGAACCGCCACGGTGCAAGTTGGAGCGAAGAACGGGTTCCTTTCCGGAGAAACAAAAGGGTAGTGCTGGCGAGTCCCTTGATTCATGGTACTTTGGCCGCTCCAACATGTTTGTCACAGTGGGTATGCACCGCCTACAACACTTGCCGGGAAATATCAAGGGTCTAATGTTAAAAGGGTTCGTGCTTCCAAACATGGTACAGTACTGGGGTGCAAGCGCAATATTGTCTCCTCCAGCTGCGTTGCAGCTGTCATTGCTTTGGCATTTGCAACTTCATGGTGTCAATTGCCATCGCCTCTTGCCTGTCTTGTCACTTTTTCATGCGAGTTCCTACTGGCCCGGTGGCAGGAGCAAGCCTTTCAGTGTTGCATATTCGCTTTCCTTGCTTAATCCGCGGTCCCAGTCATTCTCCCATTCAAACTTTGTATCTTGACATGTTCTCACGAGGCAGCCCATCCATCTGCCAGTTTGCTCCATTTGTTCACCGAGTGCAGGTAGCTTCTATATTGCTCATGACGCGGAGAAGACGCCCGAGAAAACGCGACAAAGGCGAGGCAGACGAGCAACGCTCAAACATGATGACGTGGGTTTGGCTCGACTTGGGGGCAAAAACACAAAATGGCAACGGTGTCCCTTTGCTTTTTCCTTTAGACCAACCCAAGAAGAGTACCCTCGACAAGTCACACCCAACACCACACAATTATAAATCATTAGGAACTTGGGGTCGCTCGCCAAACTTGCGGGTCGGAGATACGACGAGTGTTGGCCGGGACTCATATCAAGACGGGTTGGGCGAGCATGTCGCACGTTGGTGCGAAGCATTGGCCAGAGGGTTCTTCCTTGTTTTGCTGGACAAAAGACAAAAGGGATTGATAATATGTACTGGCAATGAAGGACGTGCCGTATCTAATGTGTGTTGTAGCCACTTTGAGAATACCGATTCAAGCAAAAAAGTCAGGGTAGTGGCAATAGAAAGATCATCCTCTTCGAACAATGCTGCCTTTTTTTGTTTGGGTGAGTACTGAAACCTGGTAACCACAAAAGTGTGGGTGGCTGGACGGGGCAACTTGGAGTTTGTTCACAGGAATCGTGTCTGTCAGGCTGATGCAGGATGTGCATTTGCTGGAGCAGTACTTGGACAAGCCCGATGCGCATTTGGATGAAGCTCTCGGCATTGGTTTCCAAGCACGATAGGCCATGTTTTTCTTTTTTCTTTCCTTCTTTTTTTTTAAGGAGGGCCTCTCCCACAAGGTTAATCAAGATTCACATGCCCAAAATCGTGGTTTTGCCTTCTGTTTCCCTTTCAAGCAACCCCAAAAAGGATCAAACATCAAAACACAAGAAACGCTCGCACGCGCGCTGCGCCGGCACACACGCACACGCACACGCCTGTGTCATGGAAGCTGACCTGTTGACCCTTTGGAGCTCGCTTGGCTGAAACCCCTCGGGGGTTCAATGTGAATCGTTCCAGTTTTTTTTTGCCACAAAATTGGCGAGAAAATTGGCGACCCCCTCAAAAAGGAATCCTTCACTACGAGGTCGATCATTTTTCACGAAAGGCAAATAGACCCCCTTGAATGGTTCCACGTCCTATGTCCTAATGGTTCCTTGTGTTTTCCCCTCAAACCAAAACCAAAATGTTTGCACACAAGGGTCAATGGGGCGTTCTCAAACATGGCGGTTTCCCTAAAATTGAAACAGGTCCTTTTGGTTTCCCTTTCGGTCGAAGCACCATTTTGAGAAACACTCAATCATTCAGATCCGTGCCACGAGGGGCCGACCTTCAAGATGATTCCTGGATTTCTCTTCTCGACCGCATCAACCTTCCAATTCCCCACTGCTGTAACCAGCAAAAGGCGAAGAAGCTTTGGCAGGGGAAAGGCCAACAGAGATTCCGGAGCTCCTTTATGATTTTTTGCGAGAGGCTGGGAACACCTGCGATGGCGTAGCCAACACAGTGAAATTAGTGGGCGGCCTTTAAGTGGCTGTCTTAAAGATGGCTAGGACGATACCACCCGATTTGTTGGGCCCCTATTGCAAGACACATCCAACAGTGTGGATTCCGATGTGTTCGCAATGCTCGTATGACAATGAGGCAGGATTCCTGCCTAGACAGATGAGAGCGGGGATTGTGAGCGGAGTAAGGCAACATGTGCTTAAAGAATCAGACCCTGGTCTAAGGGAAAGCAAAAGGAGGTCCTTGAGTTTGCCAGTTGACACCACGGCTTGAACTAGGTATTTCAGGGGCTTCAGAGAGGTGGTTGAACATTATCTGGCGTTAGTTGGGTTTTCCATATTAAACCACTAAAAGAAAAAACAACACTTTTCGCAGGGCCTCGCAGATTTTTTTCGCCACCGAGGAATGGCAATACACGCGCGGCATCTTCTACTTGGCGCAGTCCCACCGGTCATTGGGACACCTGGAGGTCGCTGAGGGCCTTTGGCAGCGACGCTCGGCCAGGGCTGCGGCCGGAGGGTGTGGACGGGCGGGGGGGGTGGGTTGCGGGTGTTGGGTTCTTTCTGTTTGCTTGAGAAGATGGTTTATTTTATTTTGCTGGTTTTGAAGGGGGATTATCACTGCTGTTGTCTGTTACTTTTTCCAGCGGCTTGAGCAAATGGAAGGTTAGGGGGAGGTGAGGACGGGTGAGGAGTCGGGGAGGCGATTTGGGGGGTCAAACATGCGGATTCTTTGGGCGAGATTGTGGAACACGGCAGTGGTTTCAGAAAATTGGTTCGTTTCTGAAAGGTTCTGTTGCCAAGCGGCATGCTTGCATGCTTGCTTTCCCCGAGTATTTTAGACATTTCCTCGTACCCGGCCCGTAAACCAAGGGCTGGATGTTCTGCTTCTGGAGGGTCGGCCCGGCTTCGCAAAGTCTACCCTTCACCTCCCTCGATTGAATAAACTGACGGCAGGGGCCACATGCGTGTCATGCCGTGTGTCCGGTCATGACTTGCGTATTGACACGCAGCGCCTTGTACAATTTGGTTGGCGTACCGGGTTACTCAAGTGCTTTCCTTTTGCTTTCAGATGTTTAATACTGCGAAGCTGTAATTTAGAACCCACGGAACAATTGAGGAGATCTCAAAAATGGAATTCCCATCACTACAACAAGATCCCGATAGCAACTGGGAGGGTTTGCTCGAGTTTTCCACTCCTTTGCGTGTTCAGAGGCTCAGGATCACGGCAGATACCTTGCCGTGAATGCATCCAGTCAAGCCTTTAGTGTGTGTTTTCTTTGGGGGAACCGTGAAAATGGTTTCATGTTGGCTTCCCCACCAAAGTTGGTTTCGCAGAAAAGACATGCTCTTTGCTCTTTGTTTGTTTGCCTGCCTCAGATTGTGAACTCTGCTTTCCTCAGATTGGCAGACACCGGACTTTTGGGCGTACAGCCTTTCCCACCTCTACTGCATTTTTCAGGCTTTCCAGTTGCCTTCCAGGGAAACCAAACAAACCAAAGTCCAACAAAAACGGGAAGCCCATACCCTTTCGGTCCCAAACACGCAGCTTTGGTCCCATCTGGCTGTGGCTCAAAAAACCGGTACCAACATGGATCGTACGTGGAAACATGGACCAAAACCTGCGGTTTGCTCTCCTCGTTCATTTTGAGCCAAGTCCCCAACCCCGCCCGCACCCCCACCCACCCCCCACCCCCCACCCCCCACCCCATCTGCCGACGCGCAGGCTACTTGGCCGCGCCCCTCTCCCAGCAGCGCCAGTTTTCCTATCTGCGCTACGGCGCCCACCTGGGCCTCGCCCAGATCTGCGCCGTGGCCGGCGGATGGTCCTGTCAGGAGCACTTCGAGGCGGCTCGCGGGACCCCGCAGCTCACGTGGAGACGTCGATGGGTTTTTTGGTGGTGGACATCATTTAGGTGGGGATTTATGTCCACCAACCACTTTTCAGGCGATGTCCCATGAAAATTCATGGCCATATTGCTTGCTTTCGTTATTTTGGTTTTTGAGGGAATGGATCACTACTGGGAATATCTTCTTTGTCCAGGGTGCTAAATCAATTGGAATTGATATGACTTCAAGAGTTGTAGGTTGAGATTTGACAGTGTCGTGCATGTTAAGCCAAAAGCAAAACCCGTCAATTAGAAGGTAGTAGGGGTCAGTCCCAGCCATAAATGCTGCGACCGGCCTTTTGGTTCTCTACAGTACATAGCTTTGGCCAGACTCCACTGCTGAGCTGTTCTGCCATATTGTGATCATGATTGGAAACAAGTAGTCAACTGTATGTGTGTGTATCTGTTTGTTTGTGTGAAAGCGTTGTGAAGCCGAATGGTCAGCACAGTTGCACTTCAATCGTGGCTCAAGGAAAACACTCGCGCGGTGCTGCGCACGTAGTTTGTGTTTGGCTTTGTCATCGCCCAAAACACACATTGCTTGCTTGGCTTTGTCTCCTTCGTTGGAACTTTTTAGCAGAGCGACGATCTGGCAGCACCCATGTTTAGACAATGGTTTCCCATCATTCTGACCTGGTAGGCCAGCCCCCACTACGGTTGCCAATTTAAGATACATATATGCATATTATTTATATTTATATGTATGTATGTATATATATATATATCACATCAATCCTTGTAAGACTGTCGCTCCCATGGCTAGTCCTGGGCAGATGGCACATGAACATGGGCCGGGTTGGGGGAAAGACTTCTTATTTGCATCTGTCTCCAACCAATATCAATGCCCACCTGCATCATAGGGATAGGATCCAGTGACATGTCTAGACAGGTTCAGACTTGCTTGGGTGTTTCATGACTTTGGGAACTTTGCTTGTAGATCTGGGGTGTAGGCTATCCAGAAAGCTCCCGAAGTCCTGGTCTCCCTCCTTCTACGCGCTATGATCCAAACATATTTTGACTTAGGGAACAAGAATGGTCATCCACCCGCTGATTGTCCGGAATCGAAATTCCAGAGGGAACGTGCGCGCCGAAAGCTAGCCCTCTCAACGCTCCAACGGTAACCAGATGAGTTCCAGTGGACGTTTCCATTCCCCCCCCCCCCAGGACGACTCGCTGCAGCGCGCATTCGGTAGGCTGCCCACCGCCTGTGCCCGCGGGCGGAGCCCTTGGTGTACCTGGCGCTTCACCTGCCAGCGGGAAGTCGTCGCCTGGACGCGCTACAAAGGGCGCAGAAAGTGAAGCACCTGCAGGCGCCGTCAGGGGGGGGGGAGGGGGGGAGGGGGGAGAGGGGGGGAGGGGGGGGGTAATTACCGGAAGGGGCTGCATGGATTGCTCGTGCCCCAGCTGCAAGCTATGGATTTGGTCACTGCCCATGCAGATACCACCTGGGCTTATTTTTGCGTGGCGCGGCACCCAACTTTTTGGGTTTCATTTGCAGGCTCATGGCTGGGCTGGATCCCGTTATGTTGTTGTAGCCAAGTGACGTAGATACGTGTGCATATTGACGGTCTCAGGACACGCGTAGATACCATTGATTCATTAATTATGGCTGTTCTGTGAAGCACGCCGGCTTCGTTTGGCTACCGCAAGGATGTTGAGTGTGGAGGAGCCTCGCAGGGAGTCAGGAAGTGCGCTTTGGCTAAGGACGACAAACACACACACACACACACACACACACACACACACACACACACACACACACACACACACACACACACACACACACACACACACACACACACACACACACACACACACACACACACACACACACACACACACACACACACACACACACACACACACACACACACACACACACACACACACACACACACACACACACACACACACACACACACACACACACACACACACACACACACACACACTCACACTCACACTCACACACTCACACTCACACTCACACTCACACACACACACACACTCACACTCACACTCACACTCACAAACACAAACACAAACACAAACACAAACACAAACACAAACACAAACACAAACACAAACACAAACACAAACACAAACACAAACACAAACACAAACACAAACACAAACACAAACACAAACACAAACACAAACACAAACACAAACACAAACACAAACACAAACACAAACACAAACACAAACACAAACACAAACACAAACACAAACACAAACACAAACACAAACACAAACACAAACACAAACACAAACACAAACACAAACACAAACACAAACACAAACACAAACACAAACACAAACACAAACACAAACACAAACACAAACACAAACACAAACACAAACACAAACACAAACACAAACACAAACACAAACACAAACACAAACACAAACACAAACACAAACACAAACACAAACACAAACACAAACACAAACACAAACACAAACACAAACACAAACACAAACACAAACACAAACACAAACACAAACACAAACACAAACACAAACACAAACACAACACAACACAACACAACACAACACAACACAACACACACACACACAACAGGCTCATTGCTTCCGTGGAAGAGTGCTTTATGTTGCAGCCTTTGTGGGACTCTTGGTCATTTCCTCCCAAGCGACTTCGAGAGCATGGCACCGACTCATTTGACTCCACTTGCTGTTTGTTGTGCTTGGTGGGCGTTTGGCTATGTTGGCCTGCACCTTGGGCGTGCTTCTTGATTCTGGCCATCTTTGAACCGCAACTGGATTGATCAGCCTGTGACTCCTGATTCATAAACCCCGAGCCTTTGCGTGTTAGTAAGGCGATCCAATTTAGTGGGACCATCTTGAAGCCCCCTGGTTGTGAATAACTTCTGAATAACTCTTTGCGGGTTTGCCGAGCCCTTCCGAGGCAACTACGGCACATTGCGCGGTTTTTGCAGAGGATGCGATCTATGACCAGATCGACCCTTTGCTGGCGCAGGAGTTGCGCGAGCAAAATCCCGGGATGCGCGCGCGCGGGGGAGAGGGGGGGGGGGTTTGATTTGGTCGGGTGTAGTACACTGTGGTCCTGGAAGAAGCCACAGGGAGGCTTGCGGTATGGCGTAGTTTGCAGTCGGTAGGTGTGCGATGGGTTGAATCTTGTTGAGAAACCGACCTTCTCAATGACGAGCATCTGCATGTAGGAGCACGTGCGAGCATTAGAGAAATCAGTACGTACATATATAATTTGAGGCGCATGGGGGCTGTGAAAGATTTCCGAAGAATACACATGTATTCGTATGTTTTTTTTTCTTCGTCAACTATTGCACCCCTACACTTGTCCTATAATAGATTAATTGTTCTTCTTTCCAACCGGAATTGGTTTGGTGGTGTGTCACTTTCTGTATTGATTTCTACATTCTGGATAAGGGTGAGCTGTAAAGCAGCCCAAGAACCACCAAACCTGGCTGCAGGTGCGACTGCTTTGTGTACGGGCCTCAGGTGTATTTGGAGTAATTATTTGCAAAGGAGGCAGTGCAAAATGGTGTCAACCAGGTCAATGGGTTTGTCTTGAAATCAAGGATCCCCCAAAAGGTGTCTCTTTAGTTTGCTTTGAACCAAAACCCCAAAGAAGGATTCCGTCAGAAAAGTTGTTGAACATCATGTCAAGAGGTTTGTGAACGACACTTTGAACAGCAGACCAGATGTCATTAGATCACTCACCAACAGCAATTGTCGAGCTGCGAAGGCCACATCCTAATTGTGTTCTTCTATTGATAGGCACGCCTCCTTTACAGGTTGTGATGTTGTGAAAGTTGATGCTGGCCTCGTTGAGCAGTTCTGCAGGCATCCATGCGCTCTTGGTTGAGACACGAACCGGCAGGCGCTTCGGTGCGGTTTGACACTGTAACTCCAAAGCGTTCAAAACGACCCGACAGCTGAGGTACACGAATCGGACAGGCCGCTGCGAAAAGCGTGGGGCGCCCAATGTTTTGCACCGACTCATGCCCCAAATAATGGAAGGCAGACAGCACCCAAAATGGTTTTTGCATCTTGGAATTCGACTCGTTGCCGCTGGGCGTGTTGGTCCCACGAGCGGCAATGAATCTTCGCTCATGTGTCGTGACTGCCGTTCAATTTCGCTCGATTAGGCAAATCCTGGCTTTCTTTTGGGAGTTTGTTTGTATCGCATACTTTTCGAAAGGAAACCATTTGAGATTTTACATTATAGTTCATCACACCAAACTTTACCAAACGTTTGACGTGTCTCCTCCCATAAACAAATCGTTTAGTCCTCTGAAAAAAGTCCTCTAACAACGAAAGGTTTTCAGGTTTCTAATGAGCCAGATCCAATCCTGATTAATTGGCTGTTAATTCGGTGTCGTTCACAAGCTCAAATTTGGCCATGAATTTCAGTGGGAACACCCTCCATGCTGTTTGTTGGACATAAAGTTCCATGTATTGGTGTCCACCAAGGGTGTGTAGACAAATCATGCAAGGTCGAGATGCAGGCCAAGGGTGTATGCCCTTCATGTACATATTATATATATATATAAGTATATATCTATGGAATACAGGGGTCACCATATATGTATAGAATCATTTTGTGGTCCCCTCCCCCAGGCCTATAAGTAGCAAGATAAGCCCTGCAGGGGGGCGGAGGTGAAGGGCTCGGGTTGGGGAGGCAAGCGCCTTGAGGCTCGGTCTGCGAGGCTTCCTTGGAGATGATGGAGGCCCTTGCCCGGCCGGGGCGTTCGCAACGTGCCATTCGGCACGTGCCCGTCTTGTTCCACACGCCAAGATGAGTTCCTGGGTGGAACCGAAGAACGGCAAACTAGGTGGAACGGCGACACTTCCAAGACCAGTTTCTGAGTGGAACGTGGCGAGTTCGGAATTACAAAGGGAAGTGTTGCCATTGAGCCAATTGATTTTGGGATTGCACTAGCGTGACTTGGTTGCGTTGCAACAGGATGAGGGATCAGAGTTGTTTTTGCTGAATACGGCTATGGTTTTGCCTGCGCTCAGTTTATTTTGCGATTCACTGACGGTGAGTGGCTTCCGTTTGGCAATATGAAAGGGACTTCAACAGCACTGGCACTTATTGAGCCAGTTCTCTCTCTAACTCTGCCTCTCTCTCTCTGTCTCTCTCTCTCTCTCTCTCTGCCTCTCTCTCTCTCTCTGTCTCTCTCTCTCTCTCTCTCTGTCTCTCTTTGTCTCGCTTTGTCTCTCTCTGTCTCTCTCGCTCTCCCTCTGTGTCTCTCTCTCTCTCTCTGTCTCTCTTTGTCTCTCTTTGTCTCTCTTTGTCTCTCTCTGTCTCTTTCGCTCTCCCTCTCTCCATCTCTGCCTCTCTCTGTTTCTCTCCGTCTCTCTCGCTCTCCCTCTCTCTCTCTCTCTCTGTCTCTCTTTGTCTCTCTTTGTCTCTCTCTCTCTCTCTGTCTCTCTCGCTCTCCCTCTCCTCTCTCTCTGTCTCTCTCCGTCTTTCTCCGTCTCTCTCTCCCTCTCTCTCTCTGTCTCTCTGTGTCTCTCTCCGTCTCTCTCGCTCTCCCTCTCTCTCTCTGTCTCTGTCTCTCTCCGTCTCTCTCCGTCTCTCTCTCCCTCTCTCTCTGTCTCTCTCTGTCTCTCTCCGTCTCTCTCGCTCTCCCTCTCTCTCTCTCTCTCTCCCCGTCTCTCTAAGAATGCATGCGCCCGCGCGCGATCTTTAAGACTAGGAAGCACAGCGGGTGAAAAAGGCGAGGACTGGGGAATAGAAGCGGGCCGAAGATTACGAGGCCCCGTGCACGAACTGGGCTTTTCCGCGTGGCGCGCAAACCACCTTGGTCGCGTCAACGAATTCTCGGAGCGGGTGCGGAGCGGGCTCGGGACGGGCTCGCCAGTCGCGCCTGGGACCCTGGGTGCAACGTTCAATCTTTGAATCTCTGCACACTTTGAGTGGGCCGACCCTCGAAAACTCGTTTTTTTGGGGAGGCGCATGATGAATAACCCCCCCTCCCCCCCCCCCGGTTGACAAGGTCTCGGGTCCCGGCCCCTAATCCGGCGTCTGGCCAACAGGGCTGCCATAGGAAAGCAAAAGGATCTGATTTTTGTTCGAGGGCCGGAGGGGGCTAGGATTCATCGGCTGGCCTTTGCGAGCTTGCCAAACTTGTCCTTTACACAACTTGAGCAGCGTCACAAAAGCCTGGTAGTGGCCGCCACGAAAGCCAAGACGCAGACCCCGAAAGCTGGCGAAAGCTGATCGCAACAGCGACCAAGAGAAGCTCCCGCCGCGAAAGCCCCGCTTTTGCGCGTTTCCGAAAGGGTGCGTTCTGCACAGTCCGCTGCGAAAGCACTGCGGAAGTAATTCTAAGAAAGTGAAACCCGCTAAAGCAACACATGTGAGATAAATAGCAAGCGATGGACAAACAGATCGAGAATGAGACGGAGACAGAGAAAGAAACAGGGAAAGAGAAAGACAAACAGAGAAAGAAAGAGGAGTAGGAGTAAGAGAAGAGACCATGAAGCAGACAGTGAAAGATAAAGAGAGAAGGAGAGAGCAGGAGAAAAAAGAGACAGAGAAGGAGGAGGAGAAAGAGACATTGAAACTGGCAGTAAAAGAGAAGAGAGAGAGAGGAACAGGAAAAGAAACTGCAAGAGGAGGAGCAAGGAGCAGCAAGAGACTCAAGGGGAAGAGAAGCCGGCTTTGTCTGGCAGAGTCTGGCAGTTGCTTAATTTGGACAATTTGTCCTTCTGCCGTAAGTTGTGTCGCAGATTGCAGTGTCTACATCAAGTGATGTTGGCTATTTCGCGTTATTTGACTGAGTTGGAAGGCAACATTCTGTTTTTGGGCGCTCGGACAGTTGAAGCCATGAAGCCCCACAGTCCCTTGTCAGTCCACTTGAAGCTTCTCTGGCAGGAAATCCCATCACTTCAGATATGGTTTCAGTATAGAGTTGGTGTCTTGTGTTTGTGGACCAGTGGGGTTTTGACAATATTCTGTGGGTGTTTCGCACTTCTGATTTGATCACTGCTCAACTGTCTTTGGAAGCAATGACAGCAACTGCCTCTGTTTGCGTGACCGTAGGGCGGCCTCGGCCAATGTCCGAGGTCTGACCACGCCATCGTCTCCATAGGTTAAATCAGCACCGGTCAGCTTGGCACCGGTTGCACATTCCTTCGAGATATGTCGGTTGAGCCTTTCGCTTCCCTGAAACAGCCGACCTTCACCTCCAGATCCGCAGGAAGAGCAGGGCTCAAACCTGTACGTCAAGCTGCCAAAGGACGGGCCTCCAGCTCAAGCGACACGCGCACTGCACGCACTTGAATACAAACAAAGACAACCTCACCACTCACTCTCGCACTAACTCCCCTCCCTGCCCTCCCCCTCCCCTCCCCTTTCCTCCCCTCCCACACTGCCCCTGACTCCCTCACTCCAACACTCCCTCACTCACTCCCTCAACTCTTACTCTCGCTCTCTCTGTCTCTATCTTACTCTTACTCAGACTCAGACACTCTCACACTCACACATCACTCACACTCACATGCCCGCGCGCATGCACGCACACGTTTTTGTGGGTGTGGCTATTGAGGAAAGGGGGGCGGGCTGTGGAAGGATGTGTTCAAGTTCAAGATGAGGTGTTTGGTTTAGACATACAAGAAGTGTTGCAATTAATTATGTGTGGCGAAAAACCAGGTCTTTGGAGTTCTTTCAAGTAACCTTGACGCTGAGCTCGGAAACTGAAACCCTAGGTTACACAACCTTCTGAGAATCCTGTTGATTCAGTTGGGGGACTTTCCATATCATATATGTAACGTTCCACACTGGGAAAAATGTTGGGATGTGAAGAATATAGATGCTAATTCAGCAAAAGTGTTGCACCACGGATCACTTAGATCGCAGGCCGTTTGTTTGAACACTTTGCATCCTCTGCGGACCGTGCCGAAAGTCGCAGTGTCTGCAATTGTGTTTCTATAACTGGCTGTACAGGCGATGTTGCCTTTTCTTCGTTCCGATTGCAAAGTCGCTTGGTGTTACTGAAGAATGCGACTTATGTATCAAAACTCCCCATCCTGAGGAGTTGTTTCATCTTGGCTTCCATGGACCCAGCATGCCCAGTGGACGAAGCCACGCCTGCAAGGAGGAAGCGGAGTTCGCTTGGGAGTTCATCCCTCACACCAACATCTACTCACCGTGCTGCCTGCCGATTTCTTGGGGAATACCCATTTGGCCATGGGTCAAAATCCAAATCGTACCCCCAGTGAACATCCCAATCTCCACTAAAATAGACTAAAATTGGGTGGCGCACCTACCCCAAAATATCCCAAAATGGTACCATTGGTTTTGACCCACGGCCATTTGGGTGTGTCTTAACATAGGGAACGCCCCCAAAACTTGCTGGTGCTCACAAATGGATGACCTTCTGGGTTTGGGAATGAACCTGGGGATTCCCTTTCAGGACACTGTAGGGGATGGTTTATAGGCGGCATTCCCTCATTCCCTGCTGCCAGCAAGAGACCGGGGTTGCGTCCCTTTGGTCTCCATTTGCCTCAACAGAAAACGGCAGACCCATTGTTGGAGGAGTTCCTGCTAGGCGTCCCCTTGGGTTCGATCTTAGTTTTCAGGGTTGTGCTCACCCATACACCATCTAAGTTACGGCATATTCAGATACGAGGTTGAGGCATGCAAGCCTCGGCCAAACTTTGTGGCAACGGAGGAATTCTTACGGAAAGAAGCGGAGTGCCTGGGAAAGTGTGACCCATCTAGATCCATGATCATCCAGGTTGTGCACTCCGAATGCAAGCACATGCTTGAGTGCAACTTGAATCATGACGAATGTGGGACCTTTCTGGTTGAGGAATACTGAACTGTTCCATGATCCCATCGTGCGTATGCAAGCCAAATCTAAATCACAAACTCGCGAGATTCGTCGTATTTGTGGTAGTTGCGTACTCATGGCCGTTGCCATCGTGTAATGTCGCACCTGGTTTAATATCGGTACCCTGAATTATTTCAAGTTTGCTCGGGTTAAACACGATCCCCCCACGGATCGGATACAGTCCTTTTATATCACGGTGTTTGCCGGATAAACAAAAACCACGGTAAAAACACGGGCAAACAAGTCGGCACCAACACAACGGCCAAACAGATCCGGGCAAACATGAGGAATTCCTTTCTTTAATGGTCCCCAAACCATCATTTTTCCTCCAACAGCTGACAGCGCTGGGGTTCCAGAAGGGTTCTGCGAGGGTTTTGCGAGGGTTCTGCAAGGCTTCTGCGAGGGTTGCGAGGATGCACGGGGCGATTCCGAGGAGGGTTCTGCGAGGGTTCCGAGGGTTCCACAAGTTCCGCGACGGTTCCAGGAGGGTTCCACGAGGGTTAGCGGGTCCGTGGATGCATGTGCTGTTGGGGATATCACCTGAGCCTTTTTTTAAAGATAACTTCTTTACAAACAAAGTTCGTGCGAAAACAGTCACACAAAGGGTTGCCGGCAAGAGGCAGTAATTCTGTTGAATGTGACTGTTTTGTGGGTCGCTTAAATGTCCAACACAGTTGAGGGGGCGGAAACTCCAAAATTAAAGCCTTAGCCTTTTACTTGTAACGGGTGGTTCACCTAAGCTCTTCCCAGCTCAAAGGTCCCAAATGACAAGGGCTTGCATGCAAATATTGTTGGGCCTTTGCTTGTGGGCCCCTCCCCTCCCCTCCTCTCCCCCACAACAGCCAAACCAGTGCTCGGGGGTCCGGGAGGGCTTAAGTATTGCCAGCACTTCCTGTTGGATTGGCACTTGGTTTAGTATTGCCAGAACCTAGTGTAGTATTGCCGATCTAAATTTAGTATTGCCAGGACTTACTCTCAGATTCACAGTGCTTAGTTTAGTATGAGTTTAGTATGACCTAGTTTAATTTTAGTTAGCCAGGACTTACTTTTAGATTCACGGTAGTTTCTTTAGTATTGGCTATAGTTCAAATGTAGTACTGCCAAGACCTACTCTCACATTCCCAGGAGTTTCTTTAGTATTGCCTAGTCTAAATTTAGTACTGCAAAATTTAACCCACCAAAAGACAATGTATAAAAGACGACCCCCAAACAGTCACATTAAGGACATTCTTGCTTTGCGCGAATGTTTATTAGTTTATTTTGTTCCAAACGCTGGGAAATCATGTTATGCGTTAGGCCCGATTCATGCGGTCAGCGCCGCGCAACATTTCTGCACTTTTTGACGGCCTGATCTGAATTTCTGAATGCCGTGAGTAGCAAGCTGAAGCCTACGTGCAAGCATCCCAATATCAATTTCTTGTATTCGGCTATAGTCATTGCAAATCTCGCCCTTTAGCCATGACGAGACTTGCCCTATCGCCAATGTGTGAACACGTGTGACCAACAGGCAATTTGGTTGAGCCCAGTTGCTCTTTGGTCCTTCGACCTGGAAAATCTTTCCTCTGTGTACACCAGCAAGCCTTAGTTGCTTGCACGGGGGTTGAATATAACCCCCGTTGGGTTGACTTGATCGCTTCCAACCACCAGATTGGCCCCTTGCGCCAGGCAAGGGATCAAGCTGGAGGATGAGGACACGAGGGCAGGGTCCACGAGTGGCTTGTGGCATGTGCTACACGGCATGTGGATGGACGAAATCCATTTCGCACCACTTGGAAACCATGGGAAACCATTGCTGGTTGGTATTTACAGGGGAATCATGATTCCAGGGTTTCTTCGGTGCAATATGTTTGTCCATCCTCGCACTTCGCGATGATGGGGCTAAAAAGGTGGACTTTGGAGGTCACATGAGGGACCCTGCAGAGTTGAGCATGCAGTGTACCAAGCGAAGCTGATGAATGTGAGTGGTAAACCAAGCGAATCTGCCACCATTCAAGTGTTACCAACGCAAACTAGTGCTACCAACCAAGCATGGGACCAGTTTCCTGTTGGTGTCCTGTTGTCTCAGGCCAAAGGGGTCTCCCTGAAGCACTTCAGCCCTTGAGCCAGGCATCCCATGAGCCAAAATTGCTCGCAGGGGGTGAATTTGGGAACAGAATATGGTGGGGTGTCCCACAATAGGGGGTTTCCAAAAGGAAGACATTTTCAAGGAACCCCCCCAGTTTGGGACAGACCAAAGTGGAGGTTTTGCTATGGAGCGGGCCCTTAGGATAGCTGGGCGTCAAATGTCTCCATATCACCAATGGCCTACCCCGGCTTCTTTCGCCTGTGAACAGAAACTCAGGCAGTCCGGACAAAATCCACACCAGCCTGTGCCGAGTTTGCCCGGGTGGTTCTCAAAGTACAGTAGTCCCCAGTTGGCTTCCTCTTAGTTATCCTTGAAGTACCAACCCAAACAAAGTCCACCATTTTGACGAACACCCGCCTTGGTGGTTGGACTGCGGGGGCCTGTATGGGTTTTTAAGCAGTCTCGTATGTAAGGTAAGTGTTTTGGAATGCGTATTCCCAAGCAAACCATTTTTTGCCCGAACACATGCGTGAGGGGGCTATGAGTTTGACAACTCAACTGTCCATATCCACACCTTTGTCCAACGAATGGCCACCATCCATGATTGCTGCAATCAGTGCGATGTTTTGGGTGTGGTTTGGGACAAGTTGGGAAGATAAGGGGTTGGGCCTTTGAAGGCGTGTGAGCATCCGCTGTGTGTCTTCTACGGCGATGAATGTGGGTAGGTGTCAAATGTCGGGCCTCGTGGTTTCCTTTCAGTTTCCTTTAAACCAAACCAAACTGAAAACAGGTACCCTCAGCACACAACAATCTCACGCAACACACACGCACACGCACACGTGGTGCTATGCGTTGCTGGCTCATCTTCATGAGCCGTGGGCCACCCATACTGTCGACTGTTGATTTCAGGAGAAACCAGAGACAATGGGCAGACCGGTTCTCATGGAAGTCTTACACTTCTCGTACCAGGGTACCCAGAAATGCACGTCTTACGGTTCGGGTCGCCATAGCTTGAACAGAAAACAAACAAGACAATGCATTTTGGTTCCCCCCCATTTGGTGTTGCTTCAATCAACGGAAACCGCAGTCGCTGTACGGCCCTCAAAGGCGCCCCAATGAACAACCGCACCCATTTGGCCCTGAATTTCGAAGTAACATTCCAAGTTGTGTGGTGGACATAAGTCTCCATGCATACATATAATTATACATATACACATGCAAATGATGTTCACCCAAGTGACCCGCAGTCGAGGTGCCCAGCCATTTATCGGTTAGCTCTTTAGCGTTCATTGATTGGGTTTCCGAATTTATCCCACTAAAAGTTGGTCACGTTTGGGCAGATCTGTTTGGGCAGCCCAGTTCTGCGAGGCTCAGTTCTTGAGTCCAACGTAGGACGACTCTAACAGCTTCCGCTCCTGCCAGCGCCGGTGCTCGCTGAGCAGGCGAGAGCTCGCGAGGTAAACGGGTCCCTCTCCGAGTCAAAGCAGCATCAACAGAGGGGACGCTTCTTGACATGAGTGGTTTCATGTCTCAAATCCTCAAGGTCATGCATGACCTTGATTTGTTTGTAGCTTGCTTCAAGATATCCGCAAAAGGCCCGTCGTTCAGGGAGCATCCGGAAAATAACCCAGATGCCCAACACTCAGTCTCCCTCTGATTCTCACTGCACCGCGGATCCACGAGCTGTCCAGTTTTTGGAGTCGGCAATGAGTCGAAAGCTTCATATCGATTTGGGCGTGGCTTTGCCTTTGGTTGTCCTTTCAAACCAATCAAAAAGGGTACCCTCCAAAAGTAACCCATTTGACAACTTGACCTTGTCAATGTTCAAAAAACTAGGCTGTGCGGACGCGCATGATGTGGGCATCCATGTTGTTTCTGGCTTTTGCATTGTTTGGTGATTGGTCGCTGACCTTTTAGCACTTGGGTGGATGGCATGCCGAACAACTCAGTTGAACCTCTTTTCAGGTTTCAGCATCGGGCTGGATGGTTCACTTCGGTTCCTCCAATGGGCGTTTGCTTAAAACTCACTCCCTGAGTTCACGGACTTTAAACTTTTTGGTAAGACTATTTTGGTGGTAAATAAAGAATTCAGACGTTGTTTGGCCAATCCACTCGATCGGAAGTGAGAACATGAACACTGAACAATTCGGCTTGTTACTTGTGGCATCCATGACAACTGCACTCTTGACCTGTTCTGAAGCTGGAACAGTCTCCTGGCTGCGGCCAAGATGTTGAAAGCCGCCAGGTACTGCCAGTGCTTTGTTTACGAGAACGCGTGGGCGCCTATCGCCGGGGGGCTGCTTCATGTTGAAGGGAGTGCCTCTAAAGCATTGCTTTCGTCCAGTTTTCCTGGCCAACGTTGTCCCTTCGACCAGCAAGTCGAGAAGCACTTGGGTACATCCTCCACCCTACTTTGGATTGTGGTTTGACGTCTAGCCGCTTTTCTTGCGAGCGCTCAGTAGGGAATGAGGGAATGAACCCAGGCTCCAAGGCTCCCCTTAAAATAAGAAACCACGAGGGATGGTTTATAGGTGTCACGGTGTCATTCCATTTCTCATTCCCTGCCTATCGCACCAGCAAAATCTCCGATGCCAAGCCGCCACCCAGGCCACCCACACCTGCGAGCGCTTCGTGGACTGTGCAGTGGCAGATTTCGCCGGGGCACCTGTGGCTCTTGAACCCTGTATATAGCAGGGCTCCTTAAAAGATACATGTTGCAACCATTCGAAACATGGCTTGTTCCACCAAAATAAAGGGAAGCCACCATGTACAAGGCAATGTTCAGGTGTATAATGTAAGGATCCCTGTATAACCAAGGGAGACAACAGGCTTGGTTGACTCAGAACCGTAGATAGAGCCTACTTTGAGTTGAGCATCCAAGTGGAGGGAATCCGCCTGGTCGGCGCTGGCGCATGGTTGTTTGCTCAGCTGGCAAAACGGCGGCCTGTTCAGGGTACGCGAGACCAAAAGAGGGCTGTGGCATTTGTTTAAAGCGGCTATGAGTTGTGACAGGGAACCGCCTCAGAAATGGTTGGCGGACCTGAATCCCCACCATTTTTGATGTCCCCCAAGGGGTCCCTCATTAACATGCACACCCAATGTAGGTGGTTTTTCCTTAAGGGAGAAGGCGGGGAAAAAAGCGCAAGGATGGATTGGTTGGACAAAACGAGTTTATGCTATGCTATCAGAGCTCGCAGACTGCAGACTAATTTTGTCCTTGTCCTGCCACCCGCAAGGGACATATGATCATATGTTCATATGTTCATTGATGAGGCCAATGAAGGGTGTAGGGCACGTTTGCACAAATCATGGCTGATGACAAGAAAAAAATGCAGGTGCTGGTCATTAGCCAATTGTTTCCAACACATCATGGTTGTATCATTCATGCTTGTACACTCTGACTGTGGATAATTCCTCTCATATGATCATCCCAGACACGAGTGACGCCGGCTTATGCGCACTGACTCAAGGCGAACTAAAAAAGGCGATGTGAGCATTCCAGCGGATTCTGTTGCGTGCTCACACCACCTTCTGTGGAAACTTCTGACATATCTTGGTTGCTTGAGCCAAGACCGGAGGTGACAGGGGATTCTTGGCCATGTGTGTTGGCATTGCACAAACAATGTTGGGCCCTCTTTAATGCAACCCCGCCTTTTCTGAACAGTGGAACCAGTCAGCTGGACCCTCTTTAGTGAAATCCTGGGGTCTGGGAGGGTACTTACTTTAGTCTTGCCAATTCTACAAAGGTGCTTTGGGGCGCCTTGAAGGGCTAGGTTTGGAAGGCAGAGGTCCCAAGCACCCCATGTTTTGCCGATCGGGGGACCGCCGCAAGCTTTTGGAATCCTGAGATCGTGGACCGGATGTACGATGCCCGCAGCTGAGATGTAAATGAGTTTGTCTTTTCTTAGGTTGGACCCCCCAAAATCGCTTCGGCTTTCCTTTCGGTATCCCTTTAAACCCACCACAAAAGGGGTACCACCAAACAACGACACACCCAAATGTTAAAATGATGCACCCTCCCACCAAACATGCAAGCCTATTCCAAGAGCAAGGAGTCTTCCGGAACACTTCAAGCCTTTACACACCTTTTTGGCTCATGAACACGATGCCGCGAAATTGTTCTCAATCAAGGCATAACCAATGTTAACTATGTTGAGGGACCTCACATTGAAGTCATATTGTCCATGCCGGTCATTCAGCTTGGTTCGCAGACTTGTTTGCACTGACTATCCATGGTAGACGTACCGAACTTTTCACAATTGCTTTCACTTGTCTTGACCAGAGGCATCGAGTAGAGCAAGTCGGAAGCCTCCGCTTCTTGGTAAAACAACCCAAAGGCTTAATTTTGAAAGCGGCGAGACCGTCGGAGCCTTGGTGCCTTGGCTTCTTCGTGGCAAGCATAGTTCGTTCCGTGGCTTGCTTGGATGGCTGTGAGTCAAAATTAGGTACCCAAAATGGAACCCTGGCAAATAGAACCAAGGACTAAAACCTGCGGTCCCCTAGTGGTTTAATTTTGACCCATACCCGGATGTCCAGTATCACAGGAGTCCTCCTCTTCTTGCTGGTGCTCAGCAGGTAATGAGGGAATGACCCCTACAAAAAGTCCATCGCCTTTGGTTTCCTTTGAGAGAATCCGCTTCCGGTTCATTCCCAGCACCCGGACCGGGTCATTCGCTACCTATGGCACCAGCAAGTCTTTGCTTTTTCACGCTTGGGGCGGAGTTTCTCGGATTGATTTCGTTTGGAAGTCTGTTTAGATGCGTCTTTTGTGGATCCAACCCCCTGTAGACTATATAAAGAGTACTACAGAATACTACTACAGGACCACTAGGGGGAAGAGCTGGTGAAATCCACAAGCGCATCCAAACCGGTCTCTAGATTTCGGGTGTGGGCTTGTCCCTGGTGGCAAGATCCTGCCACGATGATGCGCTTGCTTTTCCCCGACAGCGAAAGCGTGGGCTCCTCTACCATCGGAGCGAGGGTTGAAGGGTCCGGGGCTGTTGGGGATGGGCAATGAGGAGCTTTCGGCGAGCGAAAGCCGACAGCCGAAATCCGAAAGCCGAAAAAAAGGCGTTGCTGAGGCAAGGTCACCATGGTCTTGAGTTGGACGCAGCTTCTCCCAGAATCATGCCAGCGAGATTTTTTTTCAGTTTGTCCACATGTTGAACATGTCCATCTTCACAAATGCAGGCGCAACCACATCATTGTCTGGGGCCAGCTGCAGCTGGCCCTCTTTGTTTTTGTTTCTTCTTTTTTTTCGCACCTGAGGTGTACATGAAGGAAAGGCAGGTGAACATGCAGGTGCCAAGAGTCGACGTGATGGAGTTGGGGGGTGGCAATTGGGTGGACTGTGGGTCCAGGCGCTCACAAAGCCACAAACGAGTGTGGATGGACGAAATCCTACTGAGAAGCCATGGTTGAACCCATGGGTTGTTGGTTGGCAGGAGCATCATCGGAAACCAGGGTTTCTGAGCGGTGCGAAAAGGAATTTGCCCATCGATACTAATTAATGATTATGTTTACAATGACTTCAGACCTCATTGTGGGGTTCCGCTAATGTAGTTTATATTGCTGTCGGTTCCAACTTTGGCAAACCAGCGGACCCGTGTCCATGTCAATCATAGTTGATGTCACTGAGTTTCGATTTGTACAAGGGATGATGCTGGCATTGGAGTCACCATGAAAGCCAGAGTCTTTCCGCGGCCATTTGACACATAGCTCACATAGGATGTGTTGCACTTCAGATACCTCCGGCACCGGGACGTCGTGTGCCATTGGGGCACAGCAAGACCCCAATAGCAAGACTAGGACCTGGCGGTTTCTTCTCGGAGTCGTTTCTTGCTCACCCCTCTTAACATGTTACGCGCCCATCCCACTCTTCCCGTTTTCACACGGTCCAGATTGTCGCAAGTTCTGTGCCAACTGCAATTAGCCTTTCCTGCTCAAGAAACCCGACTTAGAACATTTTCCCAAGTTGAGGGTTTCAGATCCTCTCCCTCGGCCAAAGCGACAGAAACAAAAAATGTGTAGTGATCCACCCTGTTGTCTTGATCCCATTGGCGCAACTAGGAGTGGGCATGCTGCTCTGCTGAACATAGGCCCTGGGTCCCACACAAGGGGACTGTGAAGTAAGCTTAACAAGTTGGAATCCCCGTGTTTTGCTATGATTGTCCAGGTTGTGTGCTTTGACGCGGTTCATTTGCCTGGTGATATCTCAACACAGTTGTCCATGTCCCAAAATGGCAATGGTTTCCTTGGGGCCACTCGGGCGCTCCCTTTTTACACCCAAAGGGTCCCCCACCGGAAGTGGCCCCTTGGGATTGATTCACATGGAACCCAAAAGGGGGCCCGATCCCAAGAGATTCCGCCAAAAGAGTGGCTTGCGAGGTTCTATATGGAGTAGTTCGCCTGCAGCAAAAGACTTGAGGGGTAAACAAGAAGGTTGATTTGCGACGTTCTGATGCTCCATTGCGATTTGCGACTTCAAAGACACAGCTTTAGACTTCAGCACCAGGCCCCGCAAGACATCGCCTGGTGGGTGGTGTGGGTGATGATTGGCGCCCTGGCGGGGGGACTCGGCAAAGGCTCGGCTGGGTTTGCAACGTACGAGAGGTAGGGAATGCGAAATGGAGTGAACCTGGGGATTCCCTAAAAGGAAACCATAGGGGATGGTTTATAGGGGTCATTCCATTTCTCATTCCCCACTGAGCACCAGCAAGGTAAGTTTTAAGGCGAAATTGCCTGTTTGGTGCATCACGCCGGCGCCATTTTGGTGTACTGCTCCCGAGTGACTGTGTTAGATAAATGTACCCCTGTCAGCACATGTGTGGATTTTAGTCCGAGCTTTGCTATGGACTCAAAGACTGAAGGATGGGCCCAACCGACCCCTTTTTGGACTTTTTGCGTTGGGCTGTTCCCCTCCAAAAGTGATGATTCCAGAGTAAACCCGGGACATAATCTGGGGCTGATCAAACAGCCGACTTCAAGTGCAAGGCGTTCAGTGTTTCTTTTCTCGAAAGGGTACACCCGACTGGATCACTGGACTCGTGCGAATGGCATCAGCATTTCTACTGCCTTGCCCCTTCCCACATCACCCATCCTGCCCCTCTGCCGTGGCAAAATTCAATCCGCGACTCGCGCCCGTGCCCGCCGCGCACGTTCCGAGGGCCAGTGAGTAGTACCCGTAGTCGCAGTCGACCCTTCATGCCCGTTAAGAGGTTCAGCCTCAGCATTGTGCTTGAGCATAGGCAACGGACAATCAACGGGCAATGCTGGAATGTATGGATAGTTTTTGGATGTTGCGGGGGCCACCCACTTTTACCATGTCCTATTGCTGAAAGAAACAGTGTTGTCCGGGGCTCTCGTGTGGTGTGGTGTAACAAAGGATACCATCCCAGAAACAATCAAACGTGGAACCTGGAAGGGGCCCAATGAAAGACCACTTTTCTCCAACAGGCACCTTCCGTTCTCCATTCGCTTTGGGTAGGGGATTTCACACAAGGGGGACTCTAACCAAGAAATGTTCACTAAATCCACCATAGAGAGTCGAGCAAGCACTTCCGCTCTCCGTCATACCTCTTCTTGCTGAAACATGCTGCCTTTATGCACCGCTGCGGTCTTAAACACATCGCGTGTTTGATGTTTGCTTGCGCACTGTTTGCGGTGAGGCGCTACACCTACAAACCCCTGCACATTTACTAGGCTAACATCTGCACTCGGAACATACATACAAGCCTACCTGAGGATTTGTTCCACTGAAGCCTAGCATCAGTGCATCAAAGGATAAGTTCAAGTGTGTTTGTTACTCTTCTCTACTACTTGTGCCTAGGGTGACATGCGTGCACCATGGGACATTTGAGCCGCATGGTTGCAACCGAGAAAGCTCTGAGGCTGGATGAAGAACTGGGCCTCTGTTTTTTTAGGGTACCCTTTTTGGGGTTGGTTGAAAGGAGAACCAAAGGGACAACCACAATGTGTGTTTTTGGGGGAGGGGGGGGGGTGTTGCATACCGCAGCTCGTATCTTGCGGTTTGGCCCTGAGTTTGCATCCACCTCCATAGGTCTTTGGCGTTCCGTATTCGTGTGCCTCCCTTCAGGTGGTAGAGAAGGTTTGGCTTCTCGCCCGAAAAGTGAAACAAGTTGATTTTCACGTGTTTTCAGGGGGTTCCAAGATGAGCCGGTTTGGAACACCCAAAAGCGGGGCACCTGTCCTCGGGGTGTTGCACCAAACGAAAAGAAGTAACGAGGGCCCAACAAGTTGAGACATCCATGAATATGAGCGAACGAAAATCGAATCCATTTCGCACCGAAGAACCCTTTCTGATGATTCCCCAATGGTAAATACAACGCAACAATGGTTTGAACCATGGACATTTTTTCCAGTGGGCTTAAGCAAATGGAAGTTTCCAAGTGGTGCGATTTCTGCGCCGAGGTGGTGTATTTCCTTTGCCTCCTGCCGGCGCCTCAGATCGATTGTCTCGAGATCGTCTAGTGATTCAAGGCATTCATAACGTCCATTTTGCTAAAGAATATCGTAGTATTTTCCCCTTTTTGGCAGTAACGGGAATCCTCCACTGCCGGAGATGCTCTCGTTTTTTGTTTCTTTTTCTTTTTTTCCCGATTGAGTTGCTTTCTGGTTGCAAAGTTCTCACCGCCACGCAACATTTTGGAAGATGGAAGGATCCAGAATCCAAAGGCCGGATGAACAAACAAACACTTGCACCAGTCCTGATGAATGAAAACGGCAAACAAAAAAGCCACCAGGTGGTGCAGGATGCATGTCCATATGCATGAATGGTGGGATGGTGAGCTGCAGCGAATATTACGATCACTATTTCGGCCCTCTGCAATGGCACGTGGAATTACCAGGAGGTTGGGAACATGACTTTGAAACAAGCAAACCGCGGACCTGAAGAGAAACCGGCAAACTGGGACGCTCATTTCCGCGGTTCCATTTGAGCAGGGCCGGTGCTCAGCTGAAGCCCAGATTCATGCAGATGACATGCATGGTCCTTTTTGAGGAAATATAGGTTGGCAAATGGACAGGCCATTCAGGTTGGCGCTTCCCAGCCGGTTCCTTAGGTTTTCAAGTTTGTAGGGAGTGGGGGTTCCATATAACCCACCAGAAGTTAATCTTTGAGCAGGGGATCTGTGGACAGGCCATTCTGGTGGGGCGGTTCTTCTTGCATTGTGACGTGATCAAACCTCTGTATCAACAGAGCAACGTTTTTTTCGGGAAGGGGGCCAGCGAACGCGAACAGCGAAGACTCAAACCGGAGCATGACTTTCTAGGATTTTTGAAGACAATCCTTAGCCCTTCCTTTTCCGGATACTTAGATGGTCTGAAACTTATATAGTTAAATGGCTAGTAGCCCTGGTTACACAGGACTTACAACCCCAGTAAGTGGCTTACAACCAGGGTTACTAGCTATTTAGCTACTCCCAGACTATCTAAGTATAGGAGTTCCTTTGGCAATGATTTCTTTTTTTGGAACGGATACTGATCAGCCAAAGCTCCATTTGAACAGCTCACTTCACAAACATGTGGGTGTGTCTCAAAACAGGAGAAGCCCCAAAATGGTTGATTGCCTTGAAGCCTTGTGGTTTCTCTTTAAACCAACCCTAAAAAAGTACCCTCAAAGACGACAGACCCTCTCCAAATCTGATTTCGTCTTCGAAGTGCTGAGGTTCTTCTTGCTGCCAAGGGCGCGCTCCGGGAGAAGGGGTGACAGGGACGGAAAGGACCTTCGCCAGCTCAAGCTCCAAGTGATTTGGGCGGCTCATCCTTTTTGAGGGACCCTTTTTGATGGTTTGGAAGGGAAACCAGCGGGAAAACTAGACCATTTTGTGGGTCCCTAGAAAAAGACACACCCATATTGGGACAGGACTTGTGCAAGTGGTGGCCCCGTAGAGGGAGGTGAGTCTTGGCTCTTTGAACCTTAACTGAGCGAATTTGTTGTGGGCAATGGGGAACATAGACATGGACTCCATGTGCTCTACATACACGTGCTGTTTCAACAAGAACGCCTTGGTCCAGTTTCCACATGGAAAGATCATGGTCCTTGGTGAATCCTTTCGAAACTACTGAGGGGTTGCCATTGTTCCACCTCCCAAACAGTCATTGTAGTCACACTTGTCCAAGGCGAATCGACCTTTTAGCCTTTAGGTTTCCGCTTGATCCATTTTTAGTCCTGGCCCCAAAAGGTTGACCTTTTTTTGTGGTTCCCTGAGGGGCTGAGTACTCCGGGCCGTGTTTTCGAGCTGCAAGCTCTGGGACTGGCTGAAGATTCGTGCGTCAGATCTCACATTTGAAACCACGCAAGGAAGCAAGCAGGAGTTGGCTGCAAGCTGAGGCTGGGGCTGTTCAAAGGCCTTCCTTGGTCCTTTAGTTTGTGGGTCAAAACCAATGGTACCATTGTGGGGTAGGTGCACCACCCATTTTAGAACCTATTTTAGTGGGGATTGGCATGTTCACTGGGGGCCGTGGTTTTTGAACAGGGATGATGGAACAGGATTGGCCAGCCCATTTTGAGCAGCCCAGCTTGGATAAGCATCGACTTTACTGCTTCCATCGCAGAGGCCGACTCTGTGAGGGCCGTGGGAAATCGTTTTCTGCCAGGCACGAGATGAACGAGAGGCTGGTGGGTTCCTAGTTGGGGGAGAAGAGCATGTTGAAACTCCACAAGACTCCTGAACTTGATTGTACGTTGAGGGGATTGGCCAAACCTTTTCTCGTTCTCTTCTCTCTCTCTCTCTCTCTCTCTCTTTCTCTTCCTCTTTCAATTTATTTTGTTCTTTCTCTTCTGTTGTGTTTGCTGTCTCTCTCTCTCTCTCTCTCTCCCTCGCTCTTAGAAACTGTCACTGTCTTTGGCAGTGCTCAACACACTTGCATTTGTTTCATATGTCCCAGTTCTGAACCATTTGCTAGATCTGCCACGGTGAACCATGCGTTCCAGCCTGACAAAACGCGTGCCGTTGGGGGTTCGCGTGCTTTATTTGGGACAAGGCCGAAGCCAGGAAATCAGGACAAGTTGCCGGTGCGTGAGTCCTTATTGTAAGCGCTTCACGTTGCCCGCCTCGGCCAGAATGCTTTTGGCTGGCTTTGAGGTAGTCTGTTTTGGTTTGCCTTGAAGTGTTGTGTTTGGGTTTGAGTGAGTCAGCACCGAAATGCACGGGCTGGTTTTCAAGATAGAGGGCGGGTACTTGTTTGCGCGTTTCCACATGGCTTCAAGGGCTGGACAGAACGAGAAGTGGTGAGAGAGCCACACAAGGGGTGGACTCGGGCAGTTGACAGGTTTCGAGGAGCAGTTTGACCGGTTTCTAACCGGTTTCTAGGGGGGTTTGACCAGCGGTTTTTCGAGGGAGGTTTGTGACGAGGGTGTTGCCGGCTTCTGGGCGGGGCTTAGGCCTGAGGGACTTGCTGAGGAGCTTGGGAGCATGATTTTGTGCCGCGCGTTGGTGCGGATTCTGAAGCCGGCAGCATCTGACCGGTGGGCCACAAGGTTGCTTTCATTGGAGTGAAAGTGTTGGACTTCCCAGTAAACAACCACTTTGTTCTACCCACAGCTCCACCAACAACCGAGAGAACCCAGCAAGGGTCGGCAATTTGCTCAGTCGTATCAGGTACAAATCAGGCATGTGGCTTGTCTTCTGCGCCTTAGACTGCCGGAATCAACAACAGGTTGACCAATGCAAAAGTGGCAGCAATGCTAGCTAGCACGGTGCGCTGGTCAAGCCACGAGAGCAAAAGGAGGGCTGGGACCCGAACCACCCTGGCCATTTTGTTGTTTTTCTCCCCGGCAGCTGACGGGCTGCGGTGGCAGTTGCACTCGGTTCTGCATTAGAAATGGAAACCGAAGGGACCCGGGCACTCGAGTCTAGATGCCCCCATGAAACAAACCCAGAAGTCCGGAGTCGGACAATCACTTGGGCCAGTTCGCACTCGCACAGGTTTTTGGCACCCAATTCCTCCCGCCAGTTGGCTCCCTCGCAAGGCCTGTGAAAGACTTTGGGTTTTCCCAGGAGTTTCCTTCAACTGTTTTTAAATCAGCCCCACTTTATGGGTACCGAAAACAACCATCAACCCCACACAAATGTCATTTCCGTGGCTAAGGCACGCCCTCTCGACATCAGGGTAGCCTCTCGGACCCCGATCTGTGATCAGGTGCTCTATGCGCCTTTGAAGGCAAAGCCCCGACCTCAAAGACGAGATGTGTGTGTTTCTGATTCTTGGTGCGTCGCATCCGGTTCAACTTAGTTTTTTAGATCTGTTTCCTTCGTATAGTGGTGGGTTTTACGTGTTTAACCCACTAAAACTAAACTTTAGTCAGGGGATCTGAGGACAGCCCATGTTTGTTTGTTTGTTTGTTTGTTTGTTTGTTTGTTTGTTTGTTTGTTTGTTTGTTTGTTTGTTTGTGTGTGTGTGTGTGTGTGGGTGGGGGGTGCGTGTGCGTGTGCGAGTGCGTGTGCGCGTGCGCGTGCGCGTGAGTGTGCGCGTGTGCGCGCGCGTGTGTGTGTGTGTGTGTGTGTGTGTTTTGTTTTGTTTTGTTTTGTTTTGTTTTGTTTTGTTTGTTTGTTTGTTTGTTTGTTTGTTTGTTTGTTTGTTTGTTTGTTTGTGTTTGTGTTGGAGTGTACCCGGGAACTAAATGGAAAATCGCTATTTGGGTGGGGGGGTCAAACCCTTTTTTATTTTGACAGGTATCCGATTGCATGAATTTGTGAGGAGCCGGTTGAAAGGAGCGCCAGACGCGTCTGATGAGACCAATGCAACTTTGGGCAATTCGCTTTAGACATGTGGGTTTGTCTTTTTGGGTACCCTTTGTTTGGATTGTCTAAGGGAAGGCAACATGTAAGCGTCAATTGTAGAGTGTGAGTCCAGGAAAACCAAGCCTACCTGCTAACTCTTCGGTTTGTATTCTGACCTGTTGCTGGTGGTCAGTCACTAGCCTCAGACCTAGCAATTGGGTTTTTCTTTGGAGGTATATATACGGTATACAGGACTTAGACCTCCGATGATGATTTTGTGCCACCGCCCATATAGCCGTGATTTTACTTTTTTTACACATACTGTAGCTTGACGGATAGCCAGTTGCGCTCAATGAATGATGATAGGCTCGGCTGATTATTGCAGTCTCAAACCTTAGCTTCGCAAAGGTTGATGCAGCTGATGCTTCTTCAGCCCCAACAAGCCTTGCCCGCCGGCTTTCATTCGGGCAAGTTGCCCTGGAGAGCCTCAGGTGTAGGTTTTTCGGGCAAAGGGTGAACATGTTCGGAAAAACTGGGTGGTTCGCAGCCATCTGGTTCCTTAGCTTTTCTGCTTTCTAGTGTTTAGTGGGGATCCAAGAGTTAAACTTTTAGCATGTTTTAGCAGGGGATCTGAGGACAGCCCAGGTTAGGCAAAAGTGGTTGTGAGCAAGCGCCCTGTTTACTCAAGGCCCCCGTCGGTGTTTGATGGGCCACTCCTGGCTTCTGGTGAGACGAGTACCTTGGAACGAGGCCGGACATTCTTATAGCGGACGCTGCTACTGTCGAGAGGCACGCGTTTGAATGGGAAGGGACCGCTTTGTGAGAAGGGTTCATGTTAACATCGGTTTCAACGTCACCTCCAGAGCAAATGCCCTTCCAGTGGCTCGAGTTGGGAAACATGCGGAGCCAATGTCAATATGGAATCGCACAAGGGCCTTTGACCACTTTTTCCCAGCCTGAACTATGTGTTTGATTCCACGAGCATTTGCTGGATGCTTGATCTCTGGCACTTTGTGGACAAAAGCGAGCCATGTATCTTGGCGAACCCAAGGGTGAGCAAGACCCTTCACGTGGATGACAGTGGCCATTTGTTCTAGGAGGACTCGCCTGTTTTGGCGAGTCGTTTCCAAATCAATCGCGGAGATGTCGTGGAAGCAGGTGCAAGTGTTACGTCTCGCAAGACAGGCGCGCAGAAGGAAGCAACACATACCTCACGAGTTTCTGAGTTTGAGGCACTCCACAAGAGCAAATACAAGAACGTGCGTGAACATATTTGATCTGCCTCTGTTTGCGTGTGTGTTGGGGGGGGGGGGGGGCGTAGGCTGATTGACTTGTTGGTTTGTTTGACCGTCAAGACTTGTGGGTGTGTGAATCATCAGCTTTGTGTTGACCACGCAACTTGCCCACGCCCACATACACACAGACAAAGACACAGACGCAGACGCAGACGCAGACGCAGACGCAGACGCAGACACACACCAAAAAAAAAAAAGGGGCTTCCACTGCACCGTTAATATCAGGACTTCAAGCATGCGGCAAATTCTCAACCATGCGCGCTGTAAATCCAGTTCACAGTTTGCCGCTGTGTTGAATGCACTATTGCAACCCTATCTCGTTTCCGGTGGGCTTCCCCAAGCCGACAGGTGAGCATTTCGATCCACGTTGGGCCGATGGCAAAGCTATGCAAATGGCTGGATATGGCATGAGAGGAGCGAAGCTCCATGGACTTGGGCCATTGGATGGCAAAGCCCCGTGACTGGCCTTGTTGGACCTGAAGGAGCAGATGGCTGTGGTCTAGTGCCGAAGCTTCAGCTTCGCCCCAGAGACCCAGGGGTGCCGTTTTTTTGTTTTTTGTCGTTTTTGTGGTCTTCTTTTTTTTTTTGAAGGGGGGTTTTCTTGAAAGTCAAGCTTCTCCCGAAAAGAGTGCTTGTTTTCTATAGATATTATTGTCATTGCTCCAGATTTCCCCTCACCTGAGAAGCTCGTCAGGTCGCTTGGGGCACCCCGGTCTAACTGTCAGGATCCAGTCTAAACCCAAGTGGTCTCAGAAAAAGCGTCAACATGTCTTGGCGAAACACCTTCTTATGGATGAGGACTTCAGTGCTGAAGTATGTTTGTTTTGTGTGTTTAATGGACATGTTCTACCAGGAAACCAAAACGAAGCCGAGCAAGAGTATTCATGGGGAACACATGGGAACACCCTCAAAAAAGGTTGTTGAGTATGACTCTCAAACTATATGATATCCACCAAACAATCCCCAAGGAACAATAAGTTTGCCAATAGGTGTGCGTGTGTGATTGTGTGCTTGCGTGCTTGTGTGCTTGCGTGCTTGTGTGCTTGCGTCCTTTCGTGCTTGTGTGCTTGCGTGCGTGCCTGCGTGCCTGCGTGCCTGCGTGCGTGCGTGCGTGCGTGCGTGTGTGTGTGTGGGGTGTGGGTGTGTGTGTGTGTGCGCGCGTTTGTTTTTTGAGCGGACCCTTTTCTGGTTGGCTTGAAGGGAAGCCACCACGACAGCGTCTAATTCCTATTTTGTCTCAAAAACTCACTACCCCCCCTCCCACTAACACGGCACCTCAGAGGGGGTCCCTTGAGCAAACTGGTCTTCGTACCCTTGCACAGGTGCCATGTTTGTGGGAGGAAGGCCTTTCACCTGAGTTTTGGACCTGAAGGATGATATTCATCTTGTCGCTAGGTGGCCAGGCCGTTGTGCCAACTGCGGCCGGGGCACCCAAATCATGGCCGGCTGAACATCGGTGTGGGTGGCTCGTCTTTTCTTGAGGTACCCTTTTTGGTGGGCTTCAAAGGGAAACCGAAAGAAAAACAACTTATTTGGAGGGTTCCCTTAAAAAGACAGACCCGTGTGTCTTTTTCAAGGCTGGACCCCCCAAAGCTTTGCTTTTCCCTATGGTTTCTCTTGACAACCACCAAAAAGGGTACCCACAACAAGAGACCTAAAATCAAGGATTATCTCAGGGAATTCTCTCATAAATTTGTTAGTGTTGGTTTCCCCTAAGAATCAAACGAAAGGGGTTCAGCAACAACGGCACCCATTGGTAAGCGCGAAGAAAGGCGGAAGAGATTCTCGTTTTTGCGGGTAAACCATTGGGGGAAAGACCCGAAAGTCTGATTCGGCTGTCAGAGAAACTCACCATTGTTTCGTTGCAGCGCGGAAATGGCTGGCACATTGTCCGTCTTGCGGTGAATACCGAGTTAGTACAGTACGTAGCATCTTCAAGTGGGAATAAAGTTTCTTGGTAGCTGGTCCCTGTGCTTCTCACTCCCCGAAGTTCGTGGACTTTAAACTTGTTGGGTGGTAAATACTCGTAAAAGGTTTGGACTTTTTTTGGCCAGCCCACTCGTGAAGTGAGACTTAGATGACGAGGTTTATCTCGGACGTGGTGAAATGGTTCGGAAGCTCAAGCAACCAGTTCTAAAGGCCTCTGCCTGCATTCTCTCTCGGTAGAGGCTTCCAAGAGATGCAGGGACCGTGTGAGTTTGTGACTGTCTGACTGGCAGATTGCTCACCCGAAGGAATACAGGCCGGGCTTCAGGGTTTCAGGGCACCAGCGTTGCGTTCCGTTCTTTTCCAGAGTGCTGACACCTAAAAGGCTGACACTCGGCGGTTTCACGATTTGTAGCTCGGCGAAGGCGATGAACCCCCCCCCCCAGTTGGAGCATCCAGCGCGGAATCCATACAGCGTCAGCTGGCAATCAATGTGTGTCAAGGACCGAAGCAGCTTGAATCGATCTCATCGTTTGCATCTAGGAGAATGATCATCATCTACAGCCTAGCCAGTTCCAAAAAGGTATTCTCAAAAAAGACAAACCCTTGCAAAGAACCCCAAGAAGGGTTCTTTGGGTTTCTTGGGTTTGTGTTTTTGGAATTGGCACTCTTTTCAGGTTTGTTTAAAGGAAAACCAAGAGGAAACCAGCGTTTTGGGGGTCTCCCTTATTTTTGCACGGTGATGTTTTGGACTTTTAGAGGTGAATCTAGAAACATTATGTCATTATGTTGTTTGCTGGTTTGAGGAGAACACTGAGGTAGTCCGGAACCAAGTCCTGCGAGTTACAACTCTAGGAGCCAAAACTAGAGTCAAAAACCCTCATTGTCAGTAGCAACTAGAAGTGGGTGAGGTTCAATGGTGCTTCCCAAACAGGAACGGGTAGCCCGCCTTTTTCAGTGGGTTTCAAAGGGAAACCAACATGTTGCCAACCATTTCGTTTTGAGACACTCCCAGAATGCATGAGAAGTTTTTGGGCTACAAGCAATTGTTCCCGTCTGGGGCCAGTAGCTTTTGTTGCCGAGCTCAATCGCATCTCGGCAGCCAATGTGGCAATTGGTGGCAGCTTGTTTGCTGGCGCTTTGTGAGCTCCCCTTTGCCACCTTTGGCGTGCATGAGAATGCGACATGTCAGCAGGATCCTTCTTTGCTGATGCAGCTTCGTACAGGTGGGGCTTTTACCACTGCCGGGCCCACGACCACGAGCACCACTCTACCACTCCCCTTTTGCGAGCCCACAATAACTCGTGAAGACGTGACCAATGCGGGACTCACTCACGGTTCTCTACTCACAAACGAGTTTGGGGTCTTCGGCATTGAGAGTGTCGTTGTCTCCTCCAATGGCCCTGGCACTACCAATGAAGCCCGGATCTTCGACGGTGGATTGGATGCGGATACTGTTTGCACTTGTGACAACGACCTTCTCAACCCAAGTCTGGAGTTCCTCATTGTGATTCAGGAATCCAATCCATGTCCGAAGCAAGATAATTGTGGCAACGATTGCGGTACTAATTGCTGTGAGGGCGACGGCTGCACCAAGGACACGGAAAGCACTCCACCCAACGTAGATGACAACGCGGGCGGAGGAACAATTACTATCACATTCAATGATTCAAGCTGTGTGGAAGACTTCCTCTTCGTGGATACCGAGGAGAACGGCAAAGTGGAGGCATTTGCTGAGAACGGTACCTTGCTCGCCCAAGAAGATTTTTTGGAAACGGGCAACAACGAGTTCAACTTTGTCTCTCTTGACGTATGTGGTGTGAAGACAATAGTGGCGACACTTGGAGGTTCTGGTGCCATTGCCCTGCAATGCTTCAATACCTCCATTGATCCCGGCACTACCACGGCAGCACCTACCACGGCAGCACCGACCACTGCAGCACCGACCACTGCAGCACCTACCACAGCAGCACCTACCACAGCAGCACCAACCACGGCAGCACCTACCACTGCAGCACCTACCACGGCACCACCTACCACGGCAGCACCCACCACTGCAGCACCCACCACTGCAGCGCCCACCACGGCAGCACCCACCACTGCAGCGCCCACCACTGCAGCACCCACCACTGCAGCACCCACCACTGCAGCGTCCACCACGGCAGCACCCACCACTGCAGCGCCGACCACGGCAGCACCCACCACTGCAGCGCCCACCACAGCAGCGCCCACCACGGCAGCACCCACCACTGCAGCGCCCACCACGGCGGCACCTACCACAGCAGCGCCTACCACGGCAGCACCTACCACAGCAGCACCCACCACGGCAGCGCCCACCACTGCAGCGCCCACCACTGCAGCGCCCACCACAGCAGCGCCAACCACTGCAGCACCTACCACTGCAGCACCTACCACAGCAGCGCCCACCACTGCAGCGCCCACCACAGCAGCACCTACCACTGCAGCACCTACCACAGCAGCGCCTACCACTGCAGCGCCCACCACGGCAGCACCTACCACTGCAGCACCTACCACAGCAGCGCCTACCACAGCAGCGCCCACCACGGCAGCACCTACCACTGCAGCACCTACCACAGCAGCACCTACCACAGCAGCGCCCACCACTGCAGCGCCCACCACGGCAGCACCTACCACAGCAGCGCCCACCACTGCAGCACCTACCACTGCCGGGCCCACGACCACGAGCACCACTCTACCACTCCCCTTTTGCGAGCCCACCATAACTCGTGAAGACGTGACCAATGCGGGACTCACTCACGGTTCTCTACTCACAAACGAGTTTGGGGTCTTCGGCATTGAGAATGTCGTTGTCTCCTCCAATGGCCCTGGCACTACCAATGAAGCCCGGATCTTCGACGGTGGATTGGATGCGGATACTGTTTGCACTTGTGACAACGACCTTCTCAACCCAAGTCTGGAGTTCCTCATTGTGATTCAGGAATCCAATCCATGTCCGAAGCAAGATAATTGTGGCAACGATTGCGGTACTAATTGCTGTGAGGGCGACGGCTGCACCAAGGACACGGAAAGCACTCCACCCAACGTAGATGACAACGCGGGTGGAGGAACAATTACTATCACATTCAATGATTCAAGCTGTGTGGAAGACTTCCTCTTCGTGGATACCGAGGAGAACGGCAAAGTGGAGGCATTTGCTGAGAACGGTACCTTGCTCGCCCAAGAAGATTTTTTGGAAACGGGCAACAACGAGTTCAACTTTGTCTCTCTTGACGTATGTGGTGTGAAGACAATAGTGGCGACACTTGGAGGTTCTGGTGCCATTGCCCTGCAATGCTTCAATACCTCCATTGATCCCGGCACTACCACGGCAGCACCTACCACGGCAGCACCGACCACTGCAGCACCGACCACTGCAGCACCTACCACAGCAGCACCTACCACAGCAGCACCAACCACAGCAGCACCTACCACTGCAGCACCTACCACGGCAGCACCTACCACGGCAGCACCCACCACTGCAGCACCCACCACTGCAGCGCCCACCACGGCAGCACCCACCACTGCAGCGCCCACCACTGCAGCACCTACCACTGCAGCACCTACCACCACCACGGAAACACCAGCACCACCACCACCACCACCAACATCTACCACCTCTTTGCCAGAGGTGTCGACTACAACTCCTTCGCGCCCCAAACCATACTATTCTCAATACCGGCGCCATCGGCGCATCCTGCACAACCGTCGCATCCGCCGCGACAGTCGCATTCGTCGCCATCGTGGCTACGACTATGCAGGACCTACGGAAGAACCCACCACCACAACAGAAGCTCCCACCACCACTGCCGCCACCACAAACCCTCCGAGCCCGCCATATTATGCGTACAATCGCCGCGATGCCTAGCTGTACAGCAAGTCAGCCCGCGCCGGCTAGATGCCTTGTGCTTCATGGTAGCTACTCCGCATGGTCAGAAAATGTCATTGGCAATCGCTTTCTTCCACTTTCCAGCACCAATCAAATTGAGAAAGTTGTTGAAGAGTGGCCACCGCCAGACACAATGCGTCTGGATCATCCCTGACCGGGGATCATGTCTAACCATGCCGACTGTGGCAATATGCTAGAAGTGTGACAGAACATGTCGGACCCGCCTCTTCTGACATCTAAACACAATTCTTGCTATCCGTGGTCTATCCTGTTATCCTTGTATGTTCAAAAGGGTTTCCGGCAAGCTGAGAGTCGCAACAAGTGGCTCCTTGCTGTCCGCAAGTTTCTGGGCTGTGTGAGCAAAGCGTAGAACATGCCAGTTAGAGTCATGTCTGCTTCCTCCCACGAGGAAATTCGTCTTTCAGGTAAATCTTTGCTTCTTTGCTCTCACATTCTAGCGTCCATGAAGGACCTTTGCGCCTCGACTCAAGGAGCAAACTTTCGAGCAAAACTTTCGAGCAGCCAGTGCGAGGGTGTCCATCTCAAGCAAGAACCACAGGTCGCCGAAAAATGTCCTACCCTCACTGGGGCCTTTGAAGTGGTTGCAATTTAAGTCTACCTTGGGGTAGTCCAAAAGTGGAACCCTGAATGAATGAGGGTTTCAGGATTCAGGGCACCAGCGTTGCGTTCCGTTCTTTTTCAGAGTGATGACACCTACGCTGACACTGGGCAGTTTCACGATTTGTAGCTCGGCGAAGGCGATGAACACCCCCCAGTTGGAGCATCCAGCGCGGAATCCATACAGCGTCAGCTGGCAATCAATGTGTGTCAAGGACCGAAGCAGCTTGAATCGATCTCATCGTTTGCATCTAGGAGAATGATCATCATCTACAGCCTAGCCAGTTCCAAAAAGGTATTCTCAAAAAAGACAAACCCTTGCAAAGAACCCCAAGAAGGGTTCTTTGGGTTTCTTGGGTTTGTGTTTTTGGAATTGGCACTCTTTTCAGGTTTGTTTAAAGGAAAACCAAGAGGAAACCAGCGTTTTGGGGGGTATCCCGCATTTTTGCACGGTGATGTTTTGGACTTTTAGAGGTGAATCTAGAAACATTATGTCATTATGTTGTTTGCTGGTTTGAGGAGAACACTGAGGTAGTCCGGAACCAAGTCCTGCTAGTTACAACTCTAGGAGCCAAAACTAGAGTCAAAAACCCTCATTGTCAGTAGCAACTAGAAGTGGGTGAGGTTGAATGGGTGCTTCCCAAACAGGTTGTGGCAATGTCTATCTCGGAACCTCAAGGGTCATTCCAACGCAGATCCCTTGCCCCTCTGGAGGGTCCAAGCTGTCAAACCAGGTTGTGCCTGTGGCCGACCGCCGCCCGGGGCCTAAAAGATAAAGCGAAATGTGAATCAGAGGTCCCTCGATTTCGAGATCTTTCCCGACTTTGGAATCCGACTTTCGCAGGAAATGTGATTGAGGGATTAGATTATCCTGTGACTTTTTAGGAATTGACTTAGATTTTCCAAGTGTGATGTCCGTCAATTCCCCCTGTTGATCTCCAAAAAGTGGCTTTTTCGTTGGAGCCTGGATTGAGTGATAAATCACGCGAGCCGAGGCTCGCTGCCTGACGCAGGAAAAGCAAACCCGCCCGGCCAACTCAGAACAATGCAAGTAGTGTTGCCGCTAGGGTTCAACCCCCAATAAAAGAAAGGCAAAGACCCAATTTGATGAGCATTGTTAGGTAAACAATGGTGGTTACGTTACTGAACCCCGGGGATGTGTCTTCTTTAATGCGGCCTCAGTCGCAACAGGGGTCTGGATTGTGGTCTGGGGTCTCGGTTTCACGCGGGTGCGTGGCCAAGTCCAACTTCGTGCTTGCGCCCCAAAACTGTCGCAGCCCCTGGGCTCTTTCGCGCGGCTCTTCTGGTAATGGCCTGCGCTGGTGAATCCTCCACTGATTAGGCCGTAGGCCCCCCTTCTTAGTTTTTTCCAGACGAAACTGCAAAAGGATCCAGACGTATCCACTTGGTTTGGCTTTTGGATTTCAAGCTTTGGTGTTTGTGGGTAGATGCAGACTTTCCCCGCCATTTCACCGAGCCAAACCGAGGGCTTGGATCCCCCTGAGCGGCGCGGTGGTGGTGCTCGATGCGCGGGGCCTTGGTTCCCGTGGTCCTTGAATTGAGCAAACTCTGGATGTTCAGCCTATTCAGCACAGGTACAGCATGTTACCATGACTATATCTCAACCGCCCCTTGTCCCACTCTGGCAAATCAGCAGCGCCAAAGCCCTTATGAAAGGAGTTAATTGAGGGCCTCTCCTAATGAAGCCTCGCAAAAGCTAAAACGCAGGCGCGAAGGCTTGCGGCGAAAGTGGTTGAAGAAGAGCCCGCCGCGAAAGCGTCGCGAAAGTGCATGTTTGAAGTTTCTGTGCTGCCCGCGAAAGCTCCGCAAAGGTGATCAATACAAAACACATGCCCACAACAGTGAAACGTGTGGCCGCGAAAGCATCGCGAAAGGTTCCGCGAAAGTGGTTTGTTAGTAGAGGGTTTATGTACCCTATTTTCGGCACTGCTCAAATGGATTGTTTGTTTCGAGTTTCCTGGGTAAGAAACATTGGATGTTCCCCTTAAGTAGCTTCAACCCTGGTTATAACTGGGATTAACCCCAGTACCCTTTTTGATAGGGTTTTTTCAAGGCAAAGCCAAAAAGAACTCACCATTTGGAAGTATCCCAGGGTGGAGCATCGCCAGACCCTCGTTTTGAAGAACTGGTCAAGTGTGCTATGCTGAAAAGACCTTCTTTCCTTGGGGACCATGTCAATTGCACAGCTCTTTGTTGATTGCGCTTGTTTCACTCCCCCGAACCAAGGCTGCGCGTTCAACGCTCGAAGCAATCCACCCAGAGAGAGAGAGAGGTAACCGTGACCATGACCCACAGATTTGGAGTTTGTCCCATATCTCAAGTGGATATGTCGTTTTCCAGCGACCCCCGAATTACTGGTTTTCCTTTTGGCTTCCCTGTAAAACTAACCAAGAGAGGATTCCCGCCAACAAAGAAGGAGACCCAAGTGAAGCAAAGTAGCTTAACGAAAAGAGCAAGAGAGGCCCTATAAATCATCCCCCATGGTTTCCTTTAAGGGAATCCCCTTCCGGAACCAGGAGACGGTTCCCCCAACAACAAAGCGGACCGAAGCAGCGAAGCTCCAAGCGAAGCATGAGGCGGAGAAGGACGGGGGCGAGAAGGTGGACGGCAGCAAGTCCCGGCCCAGCGGCAGCAGCGGCACCGGCAGCGTGCTGTTGGTGGAGGAAGTGGCCGGGGGGAGGGGGTGGGGGGGGGGTTTGGGGGGATCCACGTTTTTTGTTTCAGTATTTCCGGTTGTTGTTTTTTTGGGGGAGGAACCACCTTCAAGTGTTGTTTTGCTTTGGCAATTTTAGTTGTTTTGTTGGTTTGGGGGGGTTCACCACATTTGTTTGTTGCTCCCCGCCATAGATTGATGACCCCCTTTGATTGAGCCTTGTGCAAAAACTGGGGAAGGGGGCGGAACCAGTCTTGCGAGCATGCCTTGGACAGACCCTGCTTGGAAAACTCACAGCGATAGCACAAAAGGGATTTGTGAGCAAAGCCCATGAAAGTCGTTATCTTGGCTCATTTCCCTTCTTGTAGGTTGGCATGTCGTCAAAATATTTCGGAAAACTTGGAAAGTGTTTCTTGGTTCAGCGGCAGCGCACGCCTGTTTCGACCCAGTGACCCTCCCGAGCAAAGGCCGGGATGGCACCCTGTTGGCCGTATCTTTTGCTGAGGGTTTTTCCTTGGTTGCTGTATGGTTACCAATGATTGCACGAGGGTTTCTGCAAGTCCATGCCACATTTCTGCCAGACGACTTTGGAGCCAGACATTGACCGTTTGTCCGAAGCAAAGCGACCGACCTATTTCCCGCATGCAAGTTGTTTGTTCTGAGCAGGCGTCTTTTGCGATCCTGCCATGCGTCTTTTGAAACGGGACTAAACAGAATCGCTTTCAGGAGCTCAGTTTGAGCAGGTTTGAGGATGAGGAGAAATGAAAGCCAAAGAGACACCCAGGCAATTTAGTTTGATAGTCGTGCTGTTTCGGCTGGGTTGGGAGGAGACACGTCAATCACTACGGATGCGTGCAGCACTGTGCAACCAATGCTCCTGTGACGTGCACCACAAGTTTAAGTGGAGAGTGTCACTTTTTCGGGACTGTTCCTTGGGCTGCACGTCAAGCCTGTGGTGTTTGTTCAAGCGCACAGAGTCCAGGGCAATGGGACGAACACGGGTCTCAACATCTGCTCTGTGGGACCTTGAACCTGTGGCTGGGAAGCGAGAAGGTGTGTTCCCAAAGATGTGTGGTTTCCCCATCAACCAGCAACCACACTTCGCGTGGTCAGGGGCCCCGAAAGAGGGGACCCCCCTGCCATGGATAGAGTTTAGTTTGCAGCCTGGAACCCTAAAATCAATACCCTAAATGAAGCTTGCAAAATAGACCCTAAGTGTCCATCATACGGACCCCCCCCCAAACCAAGGAACCCTACTAGCCCCTAAGCCTAGGCCTTCGTGGCTCTTAGCTCCTATTGGGATTGGGGGCCCCGACACTGGGGGCCCTTGACAACTTTGGCACCCAGGAGTGGCTCAGTGGACGTTTTGGGACGGAAAGTAGTCTGAGGAGCCCTCTTGTCAGCTTCCTTGATTGTTGGAGTGAGTGGAGCCGCATTGGGTTTTTTATAAAACACATGTTTATATATGCTCTCTTTTTTAAACTATATGTATGTATATGTATATAAGCATCCCGATGCATTGTATACTTAAACAACACACATACAGTGTTTTTTGTAAATATCAGACAAAACTCGCACAAACACCGCAGGATTTGCTGTGCAGTGAAGAGCTGATGCCTGGAGATGTGATCATTTCTGCAGGCGCTTTTTCTTTCAGAACCACTGCGGGGGGGGGGGGGGGGAGACTTACACAAATTTCAAAATCTAGGGCGTTCTAGGGGTTGATTCCCTATCCTTTTCACCCATTATCTTTAAAAACCACCAATGCCCTCAGGGGGTTGGCCTGCTTTTTTGAAGAGAAGGATCTCTGAAGAGAATGGAGAATGTACATCTAGACAGCGTTGGCTTTCCTTTGGTTTTCCTTTAAACCAAGGTGAAAGGGCGCCATTAAAGAACACACACACACAAAAGAGTAGGAGTTGCCCCCCCGTCAGCTGGTTAGTTTCTTTTTGTTTTTTTCAAAGCGCCGAAGGGCCGCCGACCAGGTTTGGCCACACCTAAATCTTACCCAGTCTTCCAAGCGATTTCTATCCGGGCCCAAAGTCAGCTTGATGGTCCCCAGTCGCTAGTTTCATTGCGAAGAGTTGGCCCCGATTTGGATAGGTGGCGCATCTAGCCGCTGGCAGTGGCTACGTTTGGATTGAAGAGCCCTTGCCTGAAAGCTGAAAGGTTGCTTCCGGAACGGGGGTTAACGGCCTGATGGAGGTTCCTTTTGGCTGCTTTCATTTGGACCAGTTCAACAGGCTGCCTTCCCAGATCAACTTGCAGTCCATTCCCCCAGCTGAGCTTCAAATGTGTTGGATCACGCAGCTAATCTTGAAAGCCCAACATGTTTGGGTCAGGTTTGAAGCTTCAGACCCGAGCGCGCTCCGCTCTGGCAGGGCCAAGCAGCCTGCATCACGTCGGAGAATTCGAGAAGGCGCCTGGGAAAATGGGGTGCTTCCCTCCCTACCACTTTGGTGGTAACTTTGACGATGGTCAAATAATGGGCCAATGTTTAGCTGGCTGTAGAACCAGATCTGAAGTCATCACAAATCTTGGTTGGCATCGATGTTTTTTAGTGAGCAGTTTTTTCCGGATGTTCTTTTGTGGGCTGCTTTAAGCACGGAGTTTGAGGTGTGTTGTTGTTTGTACCCAACTGTTTGGGGAAGGAGCTGCTGGCTGCTTTTGGGTGCGCAGCATCATGACTTCCTCACTCTGACAACCAGCAAATGCTCTCTGAAGGCCCGACTACAAGAGAAAAACAACATACAAATAACCGCAATCACCGAACAGCTTCTCCAACATCTTATGCATAGCAACCAGCATCTACAATACAGCCAACCAGAACCTGCACATTCCCCTGTACTCCTGCATCATTTTGGGTTTCCCTGACCTCAACGCAGTAGCTGGTCCAAGTCCACAGCAAACGAATCGGATCTTAACGTGGAATCCATTTGGGCGTGGCCTGCTTAGAGGATACGCACACTTTTTTCATGTTTGTCGAGTTGTGCTCATCCCTGCCACTAACATGGCACCGGACAGGGGGGTTGCTTTGAGAGGAAACTGACCTTCCAGTTCACCCCTCGTGGAGGTCGTCTGTGTTTTCAGGAACAAGACAAAGACCAGCTACAGGCTCTGGTTACATGTACGTTGCCTTGTGAAATCACCCCTACAAAGGCAGCAACAAGCACCAGGCGGCCGACATCAAGTGGCCCCTTCAGGCTCGTGGGCAAAAGCAAGCAAGCCAACGGTGAGAAATCACCGATGATCCAAGGTTGATGCAGAAACTCCTGGGTAGTGCCCGTACTTTCCACGTCACGCGCCGCATTACTTTTCGGCCCCGGGACCAAGCCATCCATCGATTTAGCTGCAGCGCGGTGCCCGACTCAGAGGGTGAAGGGATGTGAAGAGAATCTGGAATTGGGGCTGGCCTCAAACAAAACAGACGTTGTGCGCCTAAATCCATGGCTTGTGACTTTTCGGATCGGTCTTTCGAGTTTGTTTCTGTGGGATTCTCTGGTTGCAATGTGCTCAGAGCCACTCTCAGGCTACCTCTTTTTTCAGATCTCATTTAAAGTCCTTCGAAGTGGACTCTGTGAATCAGTGCAGAGCTACGATGCAGACTTTGATCGCCTGGCTACCATTGTTACCAGTGGCAGCGTGCAGGAGCCAAGGACAGTTTCTTAAGACAAGGGGTCCCCTAGTTTCGGTTTTCCTTTGGACACTGTACCAACTACCAGTAGAGCCGGCCAAGCCGGTGGGCGGAAGTTCAAACATAAGAACTATAGTTATCTGTATCTTTCTTGCTTTGATTATTGTTCTCTTTGTTTTCCTTTTCACTGTTTCTCTGTTTGTTTGTCATTATTTCTTTATTTCTTTCTGTCCTGCCTTCCTCCTTTCTTTCTTTCTTTCTTTCTTTCTTTATGACTGTCTTTCTTTCTTTCTTTCTTTCTTCCTTTCTTCCTTTCTTCCTTTCTTCCTTTCTTCCTTTCTTCCTTTCTTCCTTTCTTCCTTTCTTCCTATCTTCCTTTCTTCCTTTCTTCCTGTCTTTCTTCCTTTCTTCCTTTCTTCCCTAAGTATCTATCTATCTATCTATCTATCTATCTATCTATCTATCTATCTGTCTATCTAATCTATCTATCTATCTATCTATCTAATCTATCTATCTATCTATCTATCTATCTATCTATCTATCTATCTATCTATCTATCTATCTATCTATCTATCTATCTATCTATCTATCTATCTATCTATCTATCTATCTATCTATCTATCTATCTCTATCTATCTATCTATCTATCTATCTATCTATCTATCTATCTATCTATCTATCTATCTATCTATCTATCTATCTATCTATCTATCTATCTATCTATCTATCTATCTATCTATCTATCTATCTATCTATCTATCTATCTATCTATCTATCTATCTATCTATCTATCTATCTATCTATCTATCTATCTATCTATCTATCTATCTATCTATCTATCTATCTATCTATCTATCTATCTATCTATCTATCTATCTATCTATCTATCTATCTATCTATCTATCTATCTATCTATCTATCTATCTATCTATCTATCTATCTATCTATCTATCTATCTATCTATCTATCTATCTATCTATCTATCTATCTATCTATCTATCTATCTATCTATCTATCTATCTATCTATCTATCTATCTATCTATCTATCTATCTATCTATCTATCTATCTATCTATCTATCTATCTATCTATCTATCTATCTATCTATCTATCTATCTATCTATCTATCTATCTATCTATCTATCTATCTATCTATCTATCTATCTATCTATCTATCTATCTATCTATCTATCTATCTATCTATCTATCTATCTATCTATCTATCTATCTATCTATCTATCTATCTATCTATCTATCTATCTATCTATCTATCTATCTATCTATCTATCTATCTATCTATCTATCTATCTATCTATCTATCTATCTATCTATCTATCTATCTATCTATCTATCTATCTATCTATCTATCTATCTATCTATCTATCTATCTATCTATCTATCTATATCTATCTATCTATCTATCTATCTATCTATCTATCTATCTATCTATCTCTATCTATCTTTCTTTCTATCTATCTATCTATCTATCTATCTATCTGTCTGTCTAATATCTCTGTCTCTATCTATCTAACCTACCTACCTATCTCTCTCTCTCTCTCTTTATCTGTCTATCTATCTAGCTATCTATCTGATCTATTTGATCTATTTATCTATCTACCTATCTATGTGTGTATCCATCTATCCATCTATCTCTCTCTCTCTCTCTTTCTCATTTTTTGCTATCAGCCCAGACCATCTATGCGAACCAAAACACAAGACACCCATGAGCGCCCATCCACTCTCTCCAGGAACAAGTCCCAAGCCCATCAAAATTGAAATGCTACAGCCAGCCCCATGTGGAACACGCCAGCATCCGCCCTTTTTCTACATACGGCTTGCTCGTGAACACATGAGGCCCGCGCGGCCTGAGCCGGCACGTGCGGAGGCAGCACGAACTGCGCGCGTGGCCGCGTGGCCTGAGCCGGCACGGGCGGGCTTCGCCTCGCTCATGAGAACGGCGACCCGCGCCTTGCTCAGCATGATCCACTCACTGTCGGCTTGTCACGACGCCACGCTCATTCAAATTCTCGCACTGCTGTTGAAGTTGCCGCGCCGGGAAACCGTCCGCCGCCAAGGCATCTCAGCAAGTCTCGCTGATACCGGTGCGCTCGTACTCCCGTTGGCCAGAAGTGGAGCGCCACAAGTTGCCTTCCTGAGCGCGCGTGCAGGCCAGGCAGGCTCGGCTCGCCAGGCGGTCATCCACACCCAGGTTAGCTCGGTGCAAGGCCTTCAGCTGATCCAGCTGCGAGCCCTCGAAGCGGCGAAGCTTGTCAACCATCGCTAGATGCGAGGCCGTCTGAGCCGCCAAGCCCCCCTCGTGTCCTAAACCTACTCAGCTGCTGTTTTGCGTGAGAGTGATGGTGTGTGTGTGTGTGTGTGCACTTGACTTTGCGAAAGTACTGCGCCTGCCACGCAACTCAATCCTTGCGAAACCTTCGCGTTGCCGTGCCAATGGGCCCGCGCTCTCCGAACGTGGTCCGAACGTGGTCCGAACGTGGTCCGCGAACAGGCTGGCTTTCCGCTCTCCGAAGACGCAAATTCACGCACAGGGCCATGCTTTTTGCGCACTTCTAGTCTCCCACCACGCGCGCGCATTTTTTCTCGCGCGCTTATTCCTTCTCTTGTCATCTGTCCTTAAATAGCTAGAATTCAGTTAGTTGCCGTAACACGGAAGTTTTTCTTGTCTAGCGCATGGAGCAACCACAGACTCAGAGTAGAAGGAGCTAAGCTAGCTCAGGCAGATTGGCGGGCCTGTCAGAACTACTGGATATCCCTTGAGGATTGTTGTGTCATGATGCCTCAAACAGGATCAATCCATGGACAGTTTGCTGAACACTTGGATTGGGTCGGAGTGAGTGGCAAATACTGTATGAATTTATGCGTATTTGGTTGGATTTTTAGGCTTGCGCGGATGTTCCAGGACCCGATTGGACCTGCAAAATTAAATTTGCAGAGGGGTCACAACAGCAACCGAGAATGGAGGCAAACCAGCGGAAGAAGGGGGATGTCGCTGTTCGGTCATGTGATGGATGAGGATTTACAAGGCCAAAGTGTACATGGGCGTCGCTAAAAAAGACACGTATTCAGCTTAGTATTCCAAGTTTCCGGGCCAATATAGTATGAGCTTCCCACTGCGCGGAACGGGAGAGGGGGTTGGCTGGACAAACACGTCTTCCGCGCGCCTTCCGTGCGACTTCCGTGCCTTTCCTTGCGTCTTTTCTTGCTGCGCGCGTTGTCCCTGGGCCACACACACACACACCTGGCGATGTTTTGAGCAATCCTCCAACAGCCTTTACGCAATTCTCAAATCGACGATGATCAATATATGCCAAACATCCTTCGCTGGAGTGATGCTCCCATTCCTGTGTTGCTATAGAGATTTGCTGGGTGTGTGGCCGTTCCCCAAGGCAACCAGACATCACTACAAGTTTGACCGCACTTTGCCTGCTGTAGGTAAATGAGCCCTTAAGGCACATCATTTATGGAAACAACGAGCTCACCTTTGTAAAGATCCTTTATTTGGGCTTCAGGTTTTGCCCATGTTGTAAAATGACGGAAAGCGACCTTTCGGTTAATAGGATTTGGGGTCAAACTGGGGGAAATGCGGAGTAGAATTTGCAGAGCTGATGCCGAGCTGATGCTGGGGATGCTGGAGATGCATTCATGCAATGAAGGCAAAGTTTTCGCGCGCCATGTTGTTTTTTTGAGGTCCGATTCTAGCAGTTTTCGAGCCGCGAGCGCCTGTCGCAGATGATGCAGAGGAAGCTGGAGATGCTGGCTGGCTGGGGATGCTGGGGGTGCTGGGAGATGCTGGCTGGTGATCCCAAGAAGCCCCTGCTTTCCGGTTTTTATTTTCCCCGTTCTGGTTTGCGGATTATGTATAAATGGTGTATGTCCAGTAGCTCACTTGTGGTTGGCTTCGCCTTCCAAGGCCCTTCGGCCTTGCTTTGCAATGCGCGGGACGCGCAGCCGGAGCTGCCTTTTGGTAGCGGTACTGGCGCCCGTGGCGGCGCTGTGGCACTTGTGGGCGCCAGAGGCTGTGATGTTAACCACCGTTCTTGGCGATTTGGGGCTTGAAGCAAACTACCCTCACTTCCCGAGTTCATGGAGTTTATATTTTCGGGAAAGACCAGTTTCTAGTGGTAAACAAAAGCTTTGGATCCCTGTTTTTTGGGCCATTCGCTCAGGAGGTGAAGGGAACCACTATTTGAAACGACAGTCATAGTTCATAGCGCTCCAGACGAAGCTTTATGGCTATTTAGCACGGATCTTTGGACTGCAAGTTTCTCGAATTTTCCGAACTGGACCCACAAAAAGTGATTCGCTCTTTGCAGAGGAGTCAACAGCAGCAACCAAGCCTTCGCCGTTGGCAGGTTTTGGGGGAGAACAAAAGATCCTAAATACATGGGATGACGATTGGTTGGAAAACCACCAACCAGAAGATATTTCCCACTAAATGGGAACAGGTACCCATGGTCATTTTGGGCCAGGAATATTGATCAACCGCCTTGTCGGAACGAGTTTCTTGCATCCGCCAATCCTCACGTCCTTTTTTTCTGTGCAACTTGGGGCTTCGCAGCAAGTCGACCAACCTGCCCATGCCATGGACACGAGATGATTTTAGCGCTTATTTTTCAGTTTTAACCCAGTAGAAACAACAGCTCAAAGCGATTCGACCTATCACCTTTGGTTTCCCTGGTGTGTCCCATATTTAGTCAAGGTTTCGAAGGGTTAACCTTTCATTTCCAGCTCCTTTGGGCAAGTGAGAATCCTAAAGAGAGTGCACTCCCGAAGCGATGACTCAGAGCCATGAATCAGTATTGGACCTAGCCCCCCCGATGCTCTGCCGGGACGCTACCGATTTATTTCTGGCCCCTCAAACCGGCAGGTTTTGAGGCCCCAAAACCCCTCTGGGGTGTCCAATGGAGGGTCTCTTCCACTGGAAGCCCCAGAGTATTAAACCATCCCACCAAGTGATAGAAGGGTGTCGCCCATGAAGTGAAGGATTCCCACAAGGAGGCCCCCCCATGAATCAACCAGGAGTGCTTTTTGAAGCATGGAATATGCGGGTTCACAGTAGTATGTGTGTTACAACCGGTTAGCAAGTGAGACAGGGATTGGTTGAACTATGGTAAGAACCCGCTTATCCATACCAGAGGTTACTTTCCCGCTCTTGGTATGGTAGCAAAACAAAGCCTTTTTTGCAGCCCACTAAAATGGAACAGAAAACGAGAACTTGACTGAAAACCAGGGCTCCCTCAGGTGCATGCTGCCTGGCAAGCGAGGAAGCTTTGGCTGGCTCTAGGGTGACGGCTTTCGTTCAGCAGATACAGACAACACATATGGCTTGGCGTTGCTAGTCCTTTTGAGGTAGCCTTAGGCCATTGTTCTGTGTTCATGCAGTAATTTGGCCAACGGCTCGTTGCATCGTAAAACCTGCTTTCCATGGCGCTAAAAAAAAAGCAAGAGAAAAGCACGGTGGACGAAGCAAACGCAGAATCAGAAGTCGGAGTGGGGTCGCCAGGGCTCGCCTCTTGCCTTCACCAAGAAGGCCAAAGTGGTGGACGAAGATCCAGTGGCCCGCACCAAGCGACTGCTGACAGAGGCGGACGCCGTGTTCTTTGACGTGGATAGCAGCTGGGATCGACACCAGTCAACCGGTCAGCTTCCAGCCCACCCCTTGAAGTTTTGTGTGATTGTCTTGGTTAATTTTTGTTGGGCCAATGTCCGGGCCCTGAAATTGAGATGGACCCCATCGCTTGAAGCTGTCAGACTTATTGCACGTCTCCCGTGTCCTGGCCTCAGCAGAAGCTTTCTTTGAAGGCGACAGCGGTTTTGGCAACCAAGTCTACCTTCTGGACGCGTTGAGGTCGTAGAGGATAAAATAGTACCTTTTGGGTGAGAAACAGAACAGGCCATACAGGGTTTTGTTTCCTCTCGCCATAAGCTATTTGCTTGTTTTGAAAGCCTTCCTAGCGCCTCTTGGGAGCTTTTTGCCTCGACTTTTCTTCAGGTTGTCGTACAGTGCACGGTTTGTAGCAACCAAGCTGTTCAGGAAGACCCATAGGCAAACATGATCCGCGCGGGCATAAGGCTTGTGTTTTAGCACGCGATGCCCTTTCCTTCTTTGTGGATCCATTGGAATGCAAGAGTGACATGGGACGCGACTGTCGAGCGGTGTCATACTGGAATGCTTCGAAAAGCAAACGTCGGAGGTCGCAAACCCACTTCGCAGCATACATGTGTTTGCCGGGATGTCCTTCTGCAACAAGGCGATGTGGTTTTCATGCTTCGCTCAGCTTCGTTTAATTTGGTTTCAGGGTCTTCTGCTCCAGGTTAATGAAAAAGGCTTCACATTCAGCTGCCGCCAGATTTCATGTTGGGATCTTGCGAATAGGTTTGTCCCTAAGTTCGGAATCCCTACAAAAGACCCGTTTTTTTTTTGGGTGGTTACGCCACTTCGAGCCCTTGAATCCCGGTTCTTGGATCCCCTGAGCTACTTTCCTGCTCGAGGAAGAGTTCTTGACACAAGAATCACACCCATCAAGGAGCGGTGGGGCCGCAAACGGGGGTACTCGGTGGGGCGAACCAAAGGGGCTCATAGGTACCTCCCGCCTGTCAGGAATACTTAGTTGGTCCGGGAGGAATTGCTAAAAGCCGAGCTTTGCGCTGTGACTTAGTTGGGTGTGGGTCAAAATTAAACGCACCAGGAATTGGACCCCGGGTTTTAATCCTGGGTTCCATTTACCAGGGTTCCATTTTGGGTACCCATTTTTGACCCACAGCCACTCATGGCCCGTAGCCAGGCTGACTCGCCTTTTTCCGAGGCACCGTGGTCACCACTGAGGGCATCGACCTCATAGGCAAATGCTTCGGCATTATGCGGCGCGGTCCGGAAAGTCGGGGAACGTCGCGGCGCCGTCTGAGAGAATCTGCGGGAATCGCATTTGATCTATGTACTTATAATAGATATATACATATATATGTTTATATGTATATGCGTAGATGTATGTGTGTGTGTGTACACATAGCATACATCTATACGTGTATAAACAGCATACGGATGCCTAGGTATGTATGCATTATACACATGCATTTTACATATATATATATATATACATGTAGGTATATCTCCATGCACGCAATGTGTAACCACATGTACCTTTGGATTACATATACACATGCTACCTACATGGATTGTGTGGGCACATAATATAATCCCGTTGGTGATTCTTGATATTGTGATGGGGATGGCCCAGTTCGCAATTGTGCGGTGAGAAACTGGTTTAGCCCGCGATGAAATGGGATTCGTAACTAGCGGAAATGATGATCATGAATCTACAAGGCCTGCTTCTTTTCAGTGCCCTCAATTCATTTAGTGGGTGCTATGAACCATTTTGACAATAAGGTCACTTAGTCCTAAATCAAAGAGGGCACTAAGCATGTGCTGGGGATTATGTTTCCCCGATTGATGAATAGAGGGACAGTTGCCCTCAGGGCATTTGGATCACGTTGGGGTGCAGGCCCTGGAGGTCAGTATGGGGCCCGAAGAGAACCCGAAGCAACAGGATTTGTAGGGAACCAATTGCATCTCTGGACAGGTGACTGTGACACTTCAGGAATCTTTGAATATGTGGGTGCCAAGTGTAATACCCCACAACTGCTCTTTTTCACAAGAGAAATCCAAGGTTTTTGTTTGTTTTTGTTTTGAAAACCACAGGCTATAAATCCAAGGCTTTCTCAAGCATATTGGCTGGAGATGTCATATGGTCGATGCTCGGGATACTGGGCTTGTTTTGTGAATCACAACAGGTTTCGCCAAGGAAAGCGGGTCCTGTAGATCTTGTAGATCTACGGTGGAGTTCGTTGAGTGTCGCTTGATCTGTTACGACGGAGGAGTTTTGCGCTTACACAAAGGGGGAAGGGAGGCTTTCAGTTGGTTCAGGTGGACGCTCCGAAAGAAATGGCTCGTTGTACGCTGGACAAAATAGCGTGGAGCCTTTAATGGCTGCGGCTTGAACAAATCATGTTGCAGGACCGGTGTTTTTTTGGAGGGTATTTCTCCTCTTCATTAGTGCAATATGGTTGGGGATGGCTGTGGAATTCTGGAACAACACTTTGTGCAGTTCCATGTTGTAGGTGTGCGGCGAGAACAAGTGGTGGATCTGACACGGTTCGTGGCGTCCGCAATCATTATGTTGCGTCACTTGCACTCCACAAGTTCTGGAACAGTTCCACGTGTTTTTTTGCGGCCCGTACAATTTACAACCAACGAGATAAACGACGAGAGCTGGCTTTGGGCGCCCCTCCCGAGACTTGAGGAAAGAGATTTCGGAGCTGACACACAAGGCCATGAACGGTCACGTGAAGTTCCAGGAGTGCCATCCGCCCCCATTCCCGACATGCCCGCGCTTGGATGTGCGCACGCACCCCACCCACCCACCCGCCTCCCACGCACATGAAGGAAACAGGCCTGTCAGATTTTGGCAAACATGCATCACGATGCCACAAAGCTCTTTCCGAGGGTCACCAGAGCAGGCCGGAGCAGGCTATCTGTTGAAACTCCTGGCCGGGAAGCCTTAGTGCTTGGTGAACTGGTAAATGTCAAACTTACAGCTATGTTTCTACTCAGGCATTCTGATTATCTTGCCATGTACAGCCGTTTAGAACCCCTTATCCGGGGTTTCTTAGGTTCCGCTCAATTGGCTATGTGACCTCGGCATGCTAATTTTCAAGAAGTGGAGCTTTAGGAAGGCCAGCCAATCCCTCGGAAAGTGTTCATGCAAGGTCTTTGTGCTCAAGCCGAACGTGGCAGGAGGAAACAACAACAAAATCCCTGTGCTCCGTCAAGAATTACCTCTTTCGTGGAGTTTGGCTTTTCATTGTGACTGCAAGACGGTCCAAGATAACAGATGTCCAGCCTTTGCCTACAAGTCTTTTTCAAAGTTCAGAAGCATGGTTTAGACTGAGCAAAGGTGGGCATCAAGTAAGCACGCAGCATGATATTTTCCACATGTACTCGACCAAGCAGTTTCGTCCCAGAAGGCTATCAGTCACGAACTTCGAGGGTCGCAAGATACTCCACACAGTCCATTGGAAATTGTATTTATGACTCAGGAATGCTCCCTTATTTGAATGCAAACTGGGAGTGACTCGGAGTCCCTAAAAATACTGCAAGGGAACCTATCACATAAAAAGTGGGTTGTTTTTTTAACTTGCTCCCCACTAGCGTTCATATCTATAGTTGGCAACCGTGGCTCATTCGTTCTTTGCAGATCATGGAACCTTAGAAAGCTGATATGTTAAGCGGATGTTGCCTTTGGGGGCCCCAAAACACCTGCATTTCTGTGTGGCTCAAAATTGAAGAGCTAGGGCAAACCGCAGGTTTTAGTCTTTTGGTTTCACGTACCAAGGTGCCATCTTAGTACATGTTTTTGAGCCACAGCCAGTTGCCACTGGCCAGCCCAGCGCCGTCCAAAAAACCCGCCAGAGGACGCCATGGCGGAACGCTTGCAGCTCATGGCAGACCATGGCATGGACAAAGAGAAGCTGGAGCAGTGCGTGAAGACGGAAGGCGGGCTTGAAGCCACGGTCATGTATTTGCATATATATATATATTATTTGTATGCTATCCCCCAAAATGCCGTGTTTGTTTTTTTTTGGGGGGAGGGGCTACCATATGTAAATATGTATATATATATATACATATTCCGAGAGAGAACTAACAAGAAACATCATCGGGCGAAGCTCTGGTCTGACCGGTGGATCGACAAGAACGAGAGCAAAGCAAGGACTTAGATGGTTTGGAGACTATTGGAGTGTCCGCGCAGAACGGTGGAAGGTGATACCTTTGTTTTGTGCTGGGTTGGATGGATTGGCGGTAGCTGGATTGGTAGTCAGGCAGATTCTCGAAATGGGATCTGCGTGGATGAAGTGCAGGGCGAAGACAGAGGGCAAGTCTGCACGAAAGAGAAACTAAAACCATGGGCACTTAAGGCTGGCTATGGAGGCCGCATACGGTCGAGCAGGAGCTTGCAAAAGAGTACTGCTGCCACCTGCCAAGGGCAGTTATTTTCCTTGATTCTGGTAGAGGGTGCGCGGTGCTTGTCCGTCTGATTTCAAAGGGCGTATACACATAGCCAGAAGCTCAGATATTTCTGTCCTGGTTGTGCTTTCGTAGAACAACAAATTGGCCAGTTTTGTGGAGGGCATATGATCTTCGTTGATGCATCGAGTAGTGTGTTTGCATTGGGATGCATTCTGCAACTAGATGGTGCGGCGACTCTCAACATATTAATACGACTCGGAATTTGTGAGTCGAGTAGCCACATGTCGCACACCAAATCAGTGCACCATCACCCTGTTTGATCAAGCACATGGACAAAACAAGGACGCGGAAAGACAAAGGTCGCATCCTTGTGTCAAAATTGGCAAATCCACCAGTTGGGATGGACGAAGCCTTGTGAATACTGGATAAACCACTTACCTACTTGTGCGAAGTGGACAAGGCAAACAGTGCGGGATTCTCGCACTGTCGCCCTTTGGGCGGCCTCACAAGAATAGGGAAGAAAGCTACCGATACTTCTAGCACAAAGTGCCATCATGACATGGTGCTTCTTTCCTTTGTTTTCAAAGCAATCAAGAGGGGCTCCGCATCTTTACATACCGGCAAGCTTTACGTCGTGGTTGTTGTTGATTTGGGTATTCCAAGGTCCAGTTCTTCTAACCACATGGGAAGGCCCAAAAAGCCTCTAAACCATTTGGGTATTGTATGTGTCAAACCGGGAAGCCAAGAATTTGGCGATTTTCCTTTTGGCTTTCCTTGAAAAAGCCAAGCTAAAGGCTCCCAAGCAGAAACCCGGCTAGGCACTCCCCAGTGGACGCCCGGTATCAAGGAGGTGGTGCAGATGCTTCACAAGCAAGGAACCGACGTTTGGTGCTCAGTGGTGAAAATGGGGGCCCCCGTGGTACAAGGATGAAGGATTGATTTGGAGACAGGCTCCAAAGGAGCCTGATGGGAGATAGGTCCAAGTGGACCCCACCTGATTAGCTACGGTTTTTTTCCGGTTTGAGGGGGCACTTTCTGTAGGGAATCCCCCATGCAAGCCACTGAGGCCAACTTTGGGGCACTCATCATATGTTCGCTTCCCGAGTTGGTCCTTATACTGTTCGGGAAGACCATTTTCGTGGCCAGCAACAAGTTTGGTCTTTGGTTTGGGCCAATCCACGTATTCAGTATGTTTCTCCACGCGAAATTGACGAGTTCCATGGGTATCGGAACCTTGTATGTGGCAGGGATGGCACGGTAACTACACTTTTGATGAGTTCTGCGTGGTCAATGGGGCGTGGCACCTTGAGTCACGCAAAATGTGTGTTTTGCGTAATTATTATATTCTTATTGTGTGTCTGGTGTTTGCTGATGGATGCTGATAGCAGTTCCTTGACACTTGTGGTGTTGTAGAGTTGTAAATGGCTGTTGGTCAAGCTGGACAAAGCAGCTGACAAGCCTGCTACCAGAAGAACCACAGTAGCCGTTTGGAATCAAACATGTCAAGCGCCGCTGCACTTGTTCCGTGTCAGCGGATTCCTGAACAAACACCAATTTGGGGCACTTGGACATTATTTCGGAGACCACTTTTGAGGTATGCACCAATTCGTCAGAGGTATACTATTGGAAGGAAGGGCCGCAAAGGCTGCAATGACTGGGTTTCAACGAACCGCCCAGATCACTCATAGCCAGATGCAACCACAGCCAGCGAATGCCATGACTCCACCGTACACGACAGATAGTCAGCCAGCCATGGTGCCATATAGGACACAGATTGCATGGACACGGGGAGCTGGCGGCCAGGTTTGCCATGTCTGCAAAATGAGAAGGCAGCAAAATGACTGACGTATTGGTTGTTGGTTTCTGCGGATCCCTGATTTCTGGTCGGTGAAGAAGTGCAGACCTGTCTCCCAGGCCAGGCCTTCCAACTGAGCCGAGGTCTATTTGGTTTCCGGTGGTTTCCAGAACATGATCAAGCCCATAGCGTGTCTTGGAGTCTATACGATTGCAGCCGGATGTCGATGAGCTTGAACATGAGACCCAGATTTCCCCTAAATTACTTGGTGGCTCCCAGGCGTCCGGTTCCTTAGCTTTTAGCTTATTCGCGTTTAGTGGGAGTTTCCATTTAACCCACTAAAAGTTACACTTTTACAGGGGGTCTGAGGGCAGCCCAGTAACATGTACAAAATGTGTTGATTGCATTGTCAAGTCAACGGCTTGAACAACGGTACGGCACAAGACGGCACCAGGTTCATGTGCAGGATAGCAAAGTACAGTTCAACACTCCACACTCATCAATCCATGTTTGCTGGTGAAATACCGCAGGATCATGTATGCAGGAAACTGCAACTATAGGTTCTGCCATTGAGGTATTGGGCTGAAAAAAATACCCCGCGCGTTTTCGTTATGTAAGGGGCCGTCCCTTAACTTGTTTCGCAGGCCAAAACCATTGTAAACCGATACAGAGGAAGAAAAACCGATATTCTTAGAAGCCATGGAGACACATCAGGTCCAAGTTGTCGTCGCAAGCCAAGATCGCGGAATCATAAATTTGCAGGGCCCAAACCGATACCCAAACCGATACCCAACCGATACCCAACTCAGTGGCCGCCACGCCGAATCCAACCAGCTGCCCTGCAGCCTTCCCTGGAGCTGCCAAAATGCACTTTGTGTACCACATCTGTACTTACTTGCACTGAAAAGCTGCGATTTTCGAGCCGGAGCTGCCAAAGTCTACTGCGCATACTACTGAAAAGTTGCGACTTTCCAGCTGGAGCTGCCAAAATGTACTTTGCGTGCTACACTTGTACTGAAAAGTTGCGACTTTCCAGCTGGAGCTGGGAGCTGGCAGAGTGTACTTCGCATACTACACTTGTACGGAAAAGTCACGACTTTCGAGCTAGAGCTGCCAAAACACTGCAAACCGATGCAGAGGAAAGAAACCGATACTGACCGATACTAGGGCATAAGGATACAAGGGTTGTCCACGGGGTTGTTTTTTCAACCCGTATGAGTTGATAAGAACTTGGCACTAGAGGATCTCTTGTATTTCATCAACCGGGGGCCGTTCTAAATTGGCAAGGACATTTTGTTTTTGAAGGGTCTACCGCGAAAGGAATCCGATATTGCGAAAGGCCGGTAATTCAAATGCGACAGGGATGGAAGACAAGGATTTTGCCGGACATGCCGCAGATTGAACTTTTTGCATCCAGTTTTGTCGCCGGGAAAGAAAACGCTAGGGCCGCGCTAGGCTGCCTTTTCAGGCCGGCGATTGGGTCAATTCCTGGCACCTTGATTTTGAACAACAACCAATGATCCAGAGTTGCCGACAGAGACCAATGGAATTGGATGCCAAATTTGCCTAAGGACCCAGTTGCAAGGCTTCTCAAATGGCATGGCACGCAAGCTTTTTGAAGCAAATGCTGCAGCGCCTCTCTTCGACTGGTGCAAACGGGCTCGTTCTCCCTCCTTCAGCTGGTTGTTAGACTCAAACATGCCATGGGTTCGAGCCAATTTGATTGAGCCAGTCAAGATATATCAATTGGCAAAGCCGCGATGACGCATGCACCGCCTCATCTTTTGCAGAGGCGTTTCATGATTCATTCTGAAGAGCGCATATGATGTCGCATATATATATATAACTACATGTATTTGCCTATACACGCCTGCGAAAAGTGCCGTGTCCTTTGTGTAACTCGTTTGGGAGGTGACCAAAGGTTTCACCACCGGAATAGCTCTTGCAGTCCTGGAGCCGCACTGGGCGAATCGATTCATCAAGTCTTTATGGGTGGCTCGTCTCTTTTTTTGGTTGGACACCCCCCAGGTTCTTCTTTTTGCTTCCCTTTAAAGTCAAAGACAGGGGCACCACTGCACACCCATATGCACCTTCGTTTTTTGTCAGAAACAACCATCTTCGCCTCTTTGCTTGCCGGGGTTTCCCACTCCAAACGTGATCGACAAACTTGATGGTTCGCAGCCATCCGGTCCCTTAGCTTTTCAGCCTGTTAGTGTTTAGTGGTTGGATTTCCATTTAACCCGCTAAACTTTCATTTGCCTAAGATCCATTTTTCCTTATTTTTTTCACCTGTTGGTTTTAAAGGCAATCTATCACTAGTGGACATAGCTTCTTTTTTTAAATCCAGGGGACTTAAACAAATGCAAGAAAAGGTTAAACGTTTAGCAGGGGATCTGAGGGCCCAGCAAAGAGGATTGACTCGACACGTCACGTCAAGGCTAGAGCTTCACATCCCGCAGAAGATGATCTACGCGCCGCTGAGCTTTGAGGTTTCTGCAAGTTGCAGCTGAAAATTGAAGAGCAAGGGCAAACCGCGGGGTTTTGTTTCCATTTGAGGTGCCACAGCCTATCGAAAAGCCATGTGGATGGACAATATTCTGTTGGATTTCAATGGTATTCTTACTACACCCGAGGATTACGCACGGGGAGTCACCCAGGCAGCAAGCACCCTAGCCTGTGTTTGATAAAACCTGGTTATTTTGGTTGTAATCCTGGGGTGTAATAGCAATAGCCTTAGAGTATTGCTGTGACTGGGCGAAATTCTGCAGTTGGGATTGGTACCATTTTTCCGACGGAAGTGGAAGTTGGGATTGGCTTGCCTGTCAAAGTTCAGAATGACCCTGTATTTCCCACCAACCTGCCTTGATTCAGTCACTTCATCAGCCCCACAGTGACCAACGCGTTGCTTGCAAATGTGTGTGTGTGTGGGGCTTTCCGGGTACTTGGGTGGCCTGAGTTTCGTGGGTCATCCCTCCACCTTCGGCGGGGGGTTCCCCCTGTACGGATTGCGAGCTCGTCTCGAGCCCTTTGGAAATGGCTGGATGCAGCTTGCTTCAGGACCAATTTGGTTTGTCCTCTTGGAACTGTGCCAAACGCCGCAGGGGGGGTAACTTGGTCAGGTTTATGTTTGCAATTTTGAATCGACACGGTCAATGTTCACCTCGGTTTAAATTATGATAGCATAGAGGCCTTGAGGTGCGACAATTGACCGCCCCGGACGTGGTCTTTCACTGGATTCTAGGGGACGGGGTGCGAACATCGGTTGCGGTGACCCAAGAGGGCATGTTTGTTATCTTGGTGATGTAAGCTTGCTTAGGGTAGGGCTTCCCAACGCGCCCATTCTCATGCCCAGGACTCTTTCCTGGACAAAGTCTTGTTTCGTTTGGGGCTGAGAGACTTGAATCCATGTGGGCACGGGTCAAATTTGTCAACAACCAAGGGACCGCAGATTCTAGTCTTTGCTTCCATTGCCAGGCTTCAATGTTGGGTACTTATTCTTGCCCCACACCCATATTTCAAGGGATTTGGGGCTTGAGTAGCGGCGGAGCCTGATGCTTTTGCTCTCTCCGATCGTTTCAGATACATGTGGCTGTTTCTCTTGTCATTGCTGGGGTTTCTCTTCAACCCCCTCCTCTCCCCCGCCATTTTCCAGTCACTTCCAGGGTTTCTCTTGAACCCCCCCCCTTCCCCCCCCCCCCCCCATCATTTTGCGGTCATGTCGAGGGTTTCTCTTCAACCCCCCCCACCAATCTCCGGCCTTTGCATGTTCGAACAACAGGTTGCAACCCAACTGAAGCAAAGGGCACCAAACCCCTTGAAGTTCCCCGCATCCTTCGACTTAGCGTTGGGATCGACATATCCTTGAGCTCCAACATCCCCTTTGGGTGGTGTGAAGCATCACCTGGTTCGGGCCACGTTAAGTGGTGATTTTGTCTGCGGCTTCGGGCACCCTGCAGCCCATTTGAACTGGTTCAACCTTCAGCAAGGCATCACCGGATCATTTTGGGCACACCATGGATAAGTGCGCCTGAGTGCAAAGGCCTGAGATATCGCGATATCCTTGAGTCTTAAAGTGGCATTTGTGCTGGAACCGGTCCTCAAAGGTGGCACGTAATGTACCCCGGAAATTGAGGAGTTGCCTTGAACATATTTGAACAAGTCAAAGTTATGTACACATACTTCCATTTGGTTTGTTTTTTCCCGAAAGCATCGCGAAGGGTTCTTCCGCGCGGAGCTCTCGGACCAACTTGCATAGAGTACAGCCAAGTGCATGGAGCCAAGTGCATAGAGCCGTGCATAGAGCCAAGTGCATAGAGCCAAGTGCATAGAGCCGAGTGCACAGAGTCAAGTGCATGGAGCCGAGTGCATAGAGCCAAGTGCATAGAGCCAAGTGCATAGAGTCAAGTGCATAGAGCCAAGTGCATAGAGCCAAGTGCATAGAGCCAAGTGCATAGAGCCAAGTGCATAGAGCCGAGTGCACAGAGTCAAGTGCATGGAGCAGAGTGCATAGAGCCGTGCATAGAGTCAAGTGCATGGAGCCGAGTGCATAGAGCCAAGTGCATAGAGCCAAGTGCATAGAGTCAAGTGCATAGAGCCAAGTGCATAGAGCCGAGTGCACAGAGTCAAGTGGAGCCGAGTGCATAGAGCCAAGTGCATAGAGCCAAGTGCATAGAGCCAAGTGCATAGAGCCAAGTGCATAGAGCCAAGTGCATAGAGCCAAGTGCATAGAGCCAAGTGTATAGAGCCAAGTGCATAGAGCCGACTGCGCAGAGCCGACATAGAGCCGAGTGCATAGAGCCAAGAGCCAAGTGCATAGAGCCAAGTGCATAGCGCTTCGGCTTTCTAGGGCGCCGGGGCAGGACTTTGATACTTTGATCGTCGATCAGGTTTGCGACCCTCTGCGGGGATCGGCGTGGTCAAAGGGGGATTCTGCGATTTCTGATCTGCCCGCGCGACCCTCTGCGGGGATCGGCGTGGTTGAGGTACAAAAACTTGAGGTTTTTTGCGATTTCTGATCTGCCCGCGCGACCCTCTGCGGGGATCGGCGTGGTCGAGGTGCAAAAACTCGAGTTTTTTTTCGTTTTTGCGACGCGCGGAAGAACCCTCTGCGGGGATCGGCGTGGTTGAGGTACAAAAACTGTTTTGCGATTTCTGTCTGCCCGCGCAACCCTCTGCAGGGATCGGCGTGGTCGAGGTGCAAAAACTCGAGGTTTTTTGCGAGCGCGACCCTCTGCGGGGATTTGCGTGTTGACGCGCTCTCGCTGCGGAGATCGTGCGTGTCGAAGCGCTCTCTTTGTGGCGCCGTGCGATTTTATTACTCGCGAAATGGCTTTTGGAAGTTGTCTCGTGGTTTGCGCGCCTGCTTCTGCAATCGCGCGGTCGCGCGTTCGATTCTTCCCTGGTCCGCGGCAGCTCCGGCTCAAGCAAAGAAGCCGTAGTATGTGTGGTATGTGGAGTGTACTCGTGGCGGCTCCGACCGGAAAATCGCAACCCTGAACCGCAGACGTATAGTGCGCGGAGCACCTCCACAGCTCAGCTCAGGCTGAGCATCTTGCGCACAGATACAAGCGCCAAGCGTCTTGCGGAGAGAAGTTACTTGCACAACGTGCCACTGCACAGAACAGCTTGAAGACAGATGTCGAGCCACTTGTGTGCAGCAGCTTGCAGAGAGCAACTTGCGCGCAGCAGCCTGGAACAATGCAGCGCGCGCAGGCACTGCCATGTTTCCTCTCGTAGGACGATGAGATGGAGCTCTCATGTGACCATACACATTGAGCATCGCCGCGGGCAGACACGCTCGCCGCATCGATGTAAAAAGGTGTCTCCGCGGCTGGAAGAGCGCTTGGTGAAAAAATGCGTTCGGGCCAATCGTCCTCTAGTAATTATTCGTATTTTCCCTTTTCTTTTAAAGTGAATCTGTCACTGGTCACTACTGCAATTGAGTTTGTCATTTTCCCAGGCTTGAGCCTCAGCGGACGGTTTCTGTTTGAACTTCCTTTGGCCCTCGTCTCGAGGGCTGTGAGTCCCGGTCCGAGGAATGAGATCTTGTTCGACGGGGAGGGGAAGTACGCGGGCTTCGACCGCTCAGCGCCCACCTCGGCCAGCGGCGGGAAGCCCAAGGTCTTGAAGCTCATGCGCCCTTGGCGAATAAAACGCGGGGGGGAGCGTGGGGCGTACGGTTTTTGGACGTGTGTTTCACGGTGTTCGGACAGTGTTTCACGGTGTTGGGGCGGTTGTTCACGCAGGTTTGGGACGGTTTTGCACAGGTTTGCGGACGGTTTTGCACAGGTTTGTGGACGGTGTTTCACGGTTTTTGGGCGTTTTTTTGACAGGTTTTGGACGGTTTTTCATGGGCGGAGGCTAACAATTTGACCAGCGAAAGATGGGTGCCCTCAACCAACAGTTTGCTTGAACACCACCTCAAAATGGGTCCCCTCAACAAACAAAGAGACCCATGACGGTTCGCTTGGTGTTTGATTGATCACCGTCCTTTGAACGTCTCTAGGCAATGCGTAAAGCAAGTCCAGGGAGCCGCCAACCGCCCGACCCTGGAAGACGGTGTGCGGAAAGGGAGGGAGAGACACCAGCAGTGCCAGAGAGGCATCCTTGAATGGACGAAGTCTGATTCTTGTGAGCGGTTTTGTTTTTGTCGATCCCAATTTTGATCATCCAACAATATCCAATGTGTAGGAACTTTGTAGTCGCGCCAGCTGCTCAATTTTGCTCAATGAGCGTTTGTGAATGTAAGAAGCTTGGGGTTATCCAGTGGCCGAGATCACGGGTCTTCGAAGAGAAATTGCTGAAATCGCGAAGCTTCTTTGGGGTTCCATCTTTGGGCACCCAGGAAGCGCCAGAAGGGCTACAAGACCATGATCATGATCGGGGACGGTGCTACTGACCTGGATGCTCGCACGAAAGGACCCGCCAGCGCCTTCATTGGCTACGGCACCCAAGCAGCACTAACGGGCCCGGAGTGGTAGCTGGCCGGTTTTTTGAGGGTCGCAACTGCAGGAGATGACCATTTACCCAAATACTGTACCAATGAGCAAATGATCAAAATGGGGCGCCAGCCAGTTGGGCACTTCGAGCCCCAGCAACCCCAACCCCTGGCAAGCCCACACTTCATGGCTGACCACTTTGTTTGCTTGTGCGGCCCTTCTTTTCAGGGGTGGGAATGCATGGTTTGATTTGTTTCTTCCTCCAACCCACCCGCAAAGGTTCACCATTTTGAGGAGCAACACTGCTGGCAGGAAGCGCTTGCTTCAAGGCGTTTTGATGCCTTGACAAAGAAGGTGCCCTTGTGCAGGCTTCCCTAAATTCCCTGTTTCAAGGATGGCTTTCAACATCAGCTGAGCCACAATCAAAGCCGGGTAGATGAAAGTTAGTAAGGGGCAGTCCCAGCCACAAATTGGTGTGGCCGCCTTTTGATCTCCTACATGGATTTGCGCAGACCATTTTAATGCCCATGGGTTTTGATGGTGGCTCTGCCACTTTAAAGTGAGTCCTGTGATACTTTCCGCAGATCAACATGGAACCCAAAACACGGGGTCCGCGGGAGATTTCTCGTGGTTGTTGCCCGGAAGCTCGTCATATAAGCTTTGCATGCTTCGTTCTTGCTGCACATGATGTTTTTGTGTGAGCAGCACACGTTGTGGCAAAATGCAGACTCAAATGGATGGAAGTCGCTTCGGGAAGTGAACGCCAGCGAATCAAATACTGAAGACCTGCACGAGACCTATGACAAGTTCCGACATTCGCTTGAACTTTGAGCAGTACCTTGAACTTACTTGCATGACCTCTCTGATTTGACTTGCTCAGACATCACTGGGGCGAGGTGGCGTGCAAGTGCGGGAGAAGGTCAAGAAGGGCGCTGATTGGTTTATCACCAACTTCCAGGAGGTTTTGGCGTCTTGGTGTCATGCGGTTGGGTCGATTTTTTTGTTTTTCTCCACGAGTCACTCATGTCGTGTTGACACAGTCTTCAAAACAGTATTTGCAGAATGTGGTCGTGTTGACACATCTGAAAGTCGCACTTCGTACCCCAGATTTGGGCCATGTCGATAGAAGCACCCTTATATTTGAGCACTCGGTTTTTTGGGGTCTCGGGTTCTAGGGGGGCTTTAGAGTGGATCTACCAGTAGCGCGATGACCGGTTAAGTAGCAAATGGACTTCCTTTGGCCAATCCACTCAGGAGAATGCAAGCTTGGGGTTCTAATCATTTGATCGTGGGATTTGGCAATGCGCTTATATATATATATATATATTTGCTTTCTGCAAGACAACCCAAAGCAAAGCATTTTGAGTCAACGGGCAGCACTCATGAAGAAGCAGTCAACATGAACTATCGAACCCTCAGGCGAAGTGCAACAGGCCATGGCATTGGTTTGTTGTGAAGCGCCAGGCGGGCAAACGTATTGACCGGATTCAACCCATGCGGTTGTTGCATCTTCGATCTGAGGACGTTTTGCCCAAGGGCACGGACTTGTGAGCCGGAAGTCGAGTCACTCCTATGGCTGATGGCCGCGATCCAAGCAGACAGAGCCTGTCAGCTTGGAAAGCATTTGGAGCACTTACTAGCTCACCTGGGAATCTGGGAGCCAGTTCGTCCATGAAGGTGTTGCGAGGATTCCAATCTTCCGGGTGTGTGATTTATGGACATCTGCGCAGAAATCATTCCCATTCGGACCCACAAAGCTGCGGTTGAATTGTGCTCCTCATTGCTTTGCCACTAAACTTTAACATTTGGCTTATCGAGATGAAGGGGTGGTTCTTTGTGTTTTAGAGTCGTAGCAAGCTTAGCCTGCGTCATTTGAGTACTCCGCTTGTCATATTGACAGTTCTGTTTGCAATGCGCCGGGTAGTTGTTTGGTGGAACGCTCTTGAAAGGCTCGCAATGGTCAGATTAGACGATGGTTGGCTCCAGATGTGATTCCGCCCGTTCCGCTGGAAAGTCCTGGCCGATGCCGCCCATGCCTCCCGTTCCGGGTTAACATTTGAATCTGGCCGTCGGCTCTTGGCCACAGGCGGTCTCGGCATGCGCCGAAAGACTTTTACATGGGCTGAGATGTCGCCAGCAACCCTAAGAGCAATGATTTAGTGACCATTATGTACAAGCATGTTGTAGATTCCTACCGAAAAATGCTGCAGGTCATGCTCATGACTGGCATCTGGGGCTTGAACATGCGCATGGAAGCGCAAAGAGCCGACGGATACATTAGAAGCTAGAAATATGCATCGTAGGTTTCTGATTTGCTTTTGGCGGTGTTTCGGAACGTTCTTGCGAGCACCGATGAAACAAGAGCCGCGATGATCAGGGTTGCTGCGAGTTGGTGGGAAAGTGTCAACACGAGCTGAAAGCCTTCTTTGTTTTATTCGTCTCATTGCAAAGCACGATCCTTGGTTTTTCACATCACAAACAGCAGGATGCTTACCCCTTGCCAATATGCCTCTGAATTTGAAGGGAATCCTTTTGGTGGACACAATCACAGCCCACACCCACATGCCTGCAAGACGTCAAATCCCTATACTCTTTCGAGATACAATCACCCCTGCTTGCTAGCAGTTCGCAAAGGGTTCCCAAGCGCCACAACCGGCCAGCCACATCATGGTGTTTGGGATTAGGTAAATCTTGGCGTTGCCTTCAATGTGTGTCGCGTCAATTGGTTGTTCCTTTTGGCTTTCATTCAACAAAGACAGCCATCATTCCTCGAGCGTATGGTTTGACACTCCTTGCGATTTGCCTTGCAGCCACACATTTGCTGCGCCATACCAGCAATGTTCTCTCCTTCCGAAGATAGGCTGTGCTGTCCATGGCGCGTACGCAGTTTGATTCGGCACAACTCCAAACGTAAAGTTCCGAAGTAGCCATCCCTGACATGCCCGCTTGTTTTCCAAAATCCCTCGCACAAGAGCGACACAGCACACACACACACACACATGTATAACAATAACTATAATGATAACAATAGTAATAATAGTCATAATGGTACCAATAATGATAATGATTAATCCTAATTATAGAAATCGTAATCGTAATAATAATAGTAATCATAGTAATAGGAGTAATAAGACTATATATATATATACATACGTACGTATACATGCATACATATATATATATATATACACATACGTATACATGCATATATATATATATATGTGCGTATGTTTATACAGTTGCTTCATGTTATCGAGTTCGCTCAGCAGGATTTCCGTGGATAACCAGAGTCCCTTGCTGTGAAATCCTCTAGGCACGGACGGGTCTGAGATGTGGGTCTGTCTGGAGGGACCCCAATGGCTTCGTTTTTCCTGTTGGTTTCCCTTTAAAGCAAGCCCAACAAAGGGTACCAACTCCAAAAAATGATATGTGGCGCAACCTGGATGCCTTTGTCCCAAGTTTCGCTTGCTTGAGCGATCTTTCCATCAACCACAATCTTCCATTTGCTTAGGAATTCCTTTTTTCCCTGTGTGGTTTTCAAGGGGATCGATCGCAATTGGAAGTAGGTTAATTCTTTCCAGAGGCCAGAGGGATCAAGGAAATTGAGGCAATTGTTTTGTTTGCATTCTCCCCAGTTGCGACAATCCTGTTCGTCCAGTTTTAGGCAGGTGTGTTGCTTGCTGTATCGGACACCACCGGCTCAGTTGCTCGACACCTTCAAGCCGGCAGCCCAAACTCGAGCTTTGCGCGGGCTTGAGAAGGTCAGGGCACGAATGGGTTCTCAAAATAGGGGACGCCCCGACAAATTTGCAGTTTGCTTTGGTTTTCCTGAACAATGAACACAAGGTACCTTCAGACAAAGGACACACCCTTCAATGAGTTGCGTGCTGTGTCGAAACCTTCTGGGTTCAGAGCCATGCTTGAGATTCGGCTTTTCCGGGGGGCGCATAACTTCTGCACATTGATCAAATGATTCGAGGACCCTCGAAGCACGGGAAGGATCCCACAGGTATAGTGTCCAAACTGGACAGCCAATCGCGTGGCTGGCTGCAATCTGCCCTAGCTTCGGAACTCCTATGCTAGTGAATAGAACCCACATATGGCGGAAGCTTTGTTCAACATTTAAGGTATACGCAGGGGGGTTATTCGTACACGCTTGAGCGGATCCACACCAATAGGCAGACTTGCGAAGCCCCCAATGAGCGCCTGGCCAGCTTGGCGTTGGAGCCACTCTCTCTGTGTCTGAGGGAGTCTTGAAGTCACTCGACTTAATATGTCGTACAGATGGCCAATCCCTGAACTGAATTGATGCGAACGTTGGAAGCCATGTTTGACATGCCAAACCCAGATATATCCAGCATGCTGGATTGTGAAGGGGTGTTCGCCCACAAAGGAAGATATTCACCAACTGGCGGGCTCAATCCTGGGTCCCCATTCAGCCCTTCGAATTTTCAGAATACCGAGGCCTGGTCAACGACTACAGCTGGTCGTTGGGGTCTCAGAAAGAAGGGAGAAGCCAGTTCGAACAGGTGAGATTCCTCTTGGAGTGATGTTTACGGGGCAATGTAAGGAGGCCTAAGACACCCAGTGCTGCCCTTCTTCTCCATGAGGGGTGTGGCTTTCACATGTACAAGTACCAAGTTAAGTCAGCCATCAGGGCGCCTTTTTCTTCCATGGCCACTGACTGGGGCTCTGGGATAGAGAGATATGGCTATGGGTCAAAACCCCGTCCAGTGACCCACGGCCATATTAAGCTGCTTCTAATACAAACAAAGACCGTTCCTGAATCCCATCCAGAGTCTACCGGCACCTGACAGAGGGTCTGACCAACGTTGATCTTCCAGCTACCCTCCGTCAAAATGCTAGTGGGCGGGGGAATGGCTCCGCTTCGAAAACCGCAAGCGCGCCGTTTGGCAAGTGAGAAACCAATTTTGAGTTGAACGCTGCCCCATGTCCTTTTCACGGGTGGCACAGATGTGAAGGATTTGGACACCACTCCGGTGTCTGATTCTTCACGGGAAAGTTGTTTCCCGACCAGGTGCCCAGAAACAGGGCTCCCTACATTTCAGACACCATTGGGTTGCCAATGAAAAGGGAGTTTCCTCGGGCGATTTTAGGGGGCATTCGCAACCCTGTAGAAACGAGGTGCCCAAAACAAGACCTGAACTCACTTGTCCAAAACCGACCTTTTGCTTTGTTTTTCAATTTTGCTCCATGATTTAGTCACGGGACACATCGCTGTGTCTCAAAATCGGCGACCTCCCAAAATGGGTGCTTTGCCCTCGCTTCTCCTTTGAACCGACAAGGGCACAGGATTCGATGTGTCGTTCAAGCTTCTACAGTGCTTTCTCATGTTGTCATTCCAACATGGGGTTGTCTCAAAATATGGGAACCTGGTTTCCCTTCAACACAGACACACACACACTATAAAAGGTAGCCTCAGAAGACACATCCAAATACCGTCAGCCTCCAAGCAGACACACCCTCAGTCAAACTCCCCCGCAGCTTGCAGGCCCTGCGCCCCCGGGGCTTCGGGGAATATAGCTGCTCTCGTGCTGTGAGCCGCCCCGAGGCCGCGACAGGAAATTTAGAGAATCGGATCACGGAAAGGAAGAGCGAGCCCTCCGTTTCTGGCGTCCTTTTGGGGGAAAATTTGTGTTTCTTTTGGTCGTTGTAGCTGTTTTTAAGAGATCTTTGTAGCTTCTGGGGTATCTTATCTTCTTTGGTAGTTGTTTGTTGAAAGGGTACGGGGAATCCCTTTAGGTTTCCCTGTGCCAAACTTGTACCAAACCTGGCATTTTTAACAGCATTCTAGGGTAGACTAAATATGCGGAATCAGAACATGAGTACTCCGTGTGCCGATATGGGTGTTTGCTGGGATTCTAAGGTGTTCATGGGAAACCAGCTTCAAACCACCCGTAAATAGGGGTTACCCTATTTGGACACATGCCCGCATGGCTTGGTTTCCCCCTTCCCCTTCAATACCAGTCTTGGCTATAGCCCAGGAAGAGTTAGATGCTCTGAGGGCCTTGAGGTTTGAGTCTTGAAGTGATATTGCCATTGAGACAAAGCTGCAAAGTACCGGATGGGGTTTTGGCATCTCAAGTGAGTGATTACCACAAGGTGTGTCTCTGTACAGTGTTTGTGTTTTTTTTGGTGTGTGTGTGTGTGTGTTTGTTTGTGTGTTTGTTTGTTTGTGTGTTTGTTTGTTTGTTTGTTTGTTTGTTTGTTTGTTTGTTTGTTTGCTTGCTTGCTTGTTTGTTTGTTTGTTTGCTTTTGGTTGGATTGTTTGTTTGTTCGTTCGTTTGGTTGCTTGCTTGCGTTGCTTGCGTTGCTTGCGTTGCTTGCTTGATTGTTTGTTTGTTTGTTTGTCTGTCTGTCTGTCTCTTTGTTTGCTTGTTTTGCTTGTTTGTTTGTTTGTTTGTTGGCGTGCCTTGTGTCTTTGTGTGTCTGTGTGTGTGTGTGTGTGTTTGTGTTTGTGTTTGTCTGGGTGGTATCCGTGTTGGCCTGTCTGTGTGAGTGTGTTTTATTTGTATGACGTGTTGGGAAACTGATGCGCGGGGGCTGAGCCAGACATGTCAACCAAGCAAGGACCTTAGGCTTGAGAGTTCTATTTTGATGGAGAGGCCCAGAATCAGCAAATACACACAAACACACAACAACACCAAGTGGAAACAACTGAAAAACAAAAAACAACAGCTTGGAAGTCAGACTCAAAAAAGCAAATCCGTCTCAGAGAACAAGAAAACAACAACAACAACAACACAAAACAACTCAGACAGCAAATCAGAAAACAATCAGAGAACAACAAGTGGACAAGGTGGCGGGGGCGAGGGGAGGAGGGGGGAAGGGGGGAAGGGAACGGCACAAATGAAGAACATGCAGGAACAAATACAAAATACAAGTCAAAACAAAAAGTCAGAAAAGAAGCAGACAAACACACAGGACATAGTCGTAAAACATATATTTCAAGGAAAAAAAAAACAACAGAACATACTCAGGAAAACAAAACACAAAACGTGGACACGGGGGGAAGGGGGAGGGGAAGGGGGGAAAACAGAGTCTTCAGCTGAGTGTGTTTCTTTTTTTGAGTCTGCAATCCAAGGCCTGCTGTTTTGTTTTGGTTTTATTACACATATTCTGCTCCAACCCCTCCTGTGGGTAGGTTAGAACTCCTAACCTTAGGCTTTTCGCCTATTTACACGCCCGCTTGAAAGAACTTGCCCGATGCAAGACCTACCCATGGCTTTACCCCCCTCGAAACTGTCGAACCTCACCCCCCCCCCCCCCCACCCCTTTTGGCAAATGAGTATGGGTCAAAATCAAACCAGACCAGGGGATCGCAGGTTTTGGTCGTGTCCATCTGCCAGGGTTCCATTTCGGGTACCATTTTTTTGACCCGCAGCCACATGGAGTTTTGTCGCCTGTGTGGCCTCCGAAGGCGCCGACGACGCTGTCCCAGCCGGACGAGCTGATCAAGGCGATTCGATGGATGCCTGTTCCCATGGCTTTTAGGTTTGTTTGCTTGCTTCTTACCTTTTTTGTTTGCTTATTTGGTTGGTGTTTGTGTTGATTGCGTGGATGTGGAACTGGACGATTTGTTGCTTGATGTCAGGTTGTTTGAGAAGCTGTTGGTTTCCCTTGAAAACCAACAAAATGGAGACCTCCTAAAAACAGACACACCCAATGTGGGTCGTCGTACTTTTATTTGTTGGGTGGGCATTGCACCGTCCATGCTTCCTGTCGCAGGGCGTCACGGGAATGGTTCAAGAACGAAGGGCGGCTAATTACACAATTTATGACGAGCTTACAAGCTCACCCTCCATGAAGATCCTTACTTGGATTACTTTCCATCGTAAGTGTTCCATAATTGGTGTGCCAAAAGGTTTCAATCCGCACACATGGTTGGAGTTCCGTTTAACATCGGCCCGCGAAACTTACATGCATATGCCACAAGCTTTCATTTGCAAAACTTGAATTCACCCAGAGAAACCATCCGGCGCCATGAAGGTGGATAC
>CAUJNA010003280.1:487577-497577 GCA_963377175.1 Effrenium voratum
TCCAAGGACAGGGAACGGGAGCCAGACTCGGAGCTGGTATCCAAATTTGGTGTTAAAGAGCTCAGGAGCTACCAGGAGTCCTGTAAGGACATGGTAGTCTTACTGATACCATGTTTGACAGGAAGAGAATGAGAGACATAATTGTATAGTTGAACATTCGTGTTGGTTGGGATGGCACAGAGGCTTATGAGCACTGTCACTTGTTACTCGTGTTGTCCCTTCATCCCTCTTTGCTCAAGAAACCAGACCTCCAGTTGGGTGGCCGGTTCGTGCTTCTTTGCGTTTTGGCTGAGGCTGCTGGGCAATTCGTGGTGGAAAAGGACTACGCAACTGGGACAGCACATTACCTTGGGCAGCACCAACTTGGTGTCTTGGGGATGGGCAAAGCACGTGTTGCGTGATGTTGCGTCCTAGAGGTCCTAGAGTAAGGGACCAACAGGCAGGCACAATCAAATCCCCGGCAAGTGAAGTTATTGGGGAACAGCCCCCCAATTTGCAAATACAGTACGTGTGGCCGCCTTGTTTGATTCTTTACATAGGTTTTGGGTAGATCTCTTTAATGCCAAGTATGAATGATGACTCAACATGCTGATGCAGCGCAACAAATGCATACCTGTGCAACTGCCAAGAAACAGCAAGAATCTTGCAATGCTCAATGTGAATTGTTGGCGTGCTCTTGCTCTTGTGTCGGAATTGCCATTCTGCAGTGGATACGTGGATACCATATCAAAGGAGAAACCAATGCCTGGGTGACTGGTATTACTTTTAACGCATGTGCTTTAAGCGGCATCTGTTGTACCCTGCCCCCTGCCCACGAACAGTGGATGATGGAAATCTGGATCAACCCCACTATTGTTTGGGGGCAGGGACCAAGGCAATAGAAGCCAGTGCTTCCAGTTACCACTTCGCAGTTTCCTTTTGGGCCCATGTTACTGGGAAGTTCAAGGGCAATCCTTTATCCTTACCTCGGGTTACGAAAGGAACCGGTCCCCTTTGTAGTCGTTGTACAAAAAGAATTATGGCGAATCGCATTGGCCAGCACTCCATTTTGAACAGTTTTCTTGCTGGCTCCCAGCCATCCGGCTCAACTTAGCTTGTTCGCATTTTTTTAGGTGGAGTGGTTGGGTTCCCGCATTTAACCCACAAGTTCCCCAGTTTTCGCGGATCGATCCGAAGACGGGCAGCCCCCGAAATGTGTTGAATTGCTCACTAGCCGACTTTCCACTCGCTTTTGAAACTTGCCTTGGCCGCATTTTTGATCAACTCTCGGGTGTCTTTGAGCACCAGCGGCTGGGGTGCATTGCGCTGCTTACGCTGGGCGTTTTTTTGTTTTTCCCTTTTTTTTTCCTTTTTTTTAAGTTTTCGCTTCCAAGGGGCCCCTGGGCCTCCCAAGGCCCTGGCGGACAAGGCCGATGCCATTGCCCTCTCCACATGCCAGGAGCGATTCATTTCGGTCGCGAAAAAGCAAAAATCGGACGCTGGGCCATCCAAATGGCCCGACCACAGGTTTTGGTGTTGTTGTTTTCCTGTCAACGCCATGTTTTGGGTGCCACCGAAAGCGGCTCAGGTGGATAGCTGCGGATTGCGCTTGGATGTTGAATCAGGAAGACGGAGACGATGCCTACAATGAGTTTTGCGGGCAGTCTCGGCTTTGGTTTTGAACAGGGTAGAGCCTTGTAGATTGGTTGTTTGTGATCTGAGAAGTTTCCAAAGAATATGTTTCCATTGTTCTTGCATGAGGACCACGGGGTCTGAACATCTGCAAAAGACTTCACGTGCGTTGGCCGTTTTTCCAAGCGCCAGATGTTGGACTAGGATTTCGTGGTCTTGGACACTGCCGACAAGGCTGCCGCCAAGGCTGGGAACTGAGTGACCGACCCAGGCGGGCTGTGGAAATAGGGTGTCCCCTGTTAGTTTGGATTTAGACCATCTTTGGAGGAAAAAACAGCCCTTTAATGGCAAGGGTTAATCAGAACCAGCCAGTCATGGCTTGCCAGCCTTACCTAATTGATGCGTAGTCCACGTCCAGCAAGGCTTTGTAAATACCCATGGTTTTTGCAAGGACAATCATGTAGCGACCCACTTCTGCGTCGGGCTGGGGATGCCTCGCGGCAGTTGGAAACCAAGTGGTTCTTATTGGATTATCATCCTCTCCGATCCTGAAACCGAGCACGGACCATGCGCCGTTGCCTACCACAAAAGTGCGGCACTTGATTCATGTGTGCTAGATGTATGGTTGACATGTGACCCCCATATCGCTTGTCCCACTTCATGGATATCTCTACGCTTGCTTGTATGCTCAACAAGCAGCAAGCTGCTTGTAGCCTGCTTGTTTGCACGCCTTACTTTGCTCATGCTTCCTCAGAGATCCTTCATCATGGGCCTTTCCTCGTAGAACACATCATTTGGGCAAACTGTAGCCTCGCAACAGGGCTTTCTGATCTTGCCCATTGTGAAGGCTCCTTCCATTGGAATTTCTGAGTGTGAGTTTGAGAATGATCTAAATTCACCCAGACTCTTGTTTCTTAGAGTCTCACAGAATTCCTGGTAGCACACCAGGAGGCGATTAATCACAGACTTCCAAACTGACTTTTTTGTGAAGGTATTACCAGTGCGATTCGTTGACCAAAGCTCGGCATGGAGTGTCATTTAGCATTTGCTTATTTGATCTGAATCTGTTAACATCTTCTTCTGTGAAAACAGGATTTTGTTATGAGCGTGCTCGTCCTGATTTCACGCATTTTGTCAAGATCTATTCCTGGGTAGGACACAAGCGTGTTTTACCTTTGCTTGGAACATTCGGTTGAACCTAGGGGTAGAGCAACGCAGGATCAAGGTAAGACACATGCTGGCTTCGCAGCCTGGATGGAATCCACTCGAGCATTGGATGTCGCACATCATTCTTCCTTCACTTCCCTTCTTTTGTAAAAGGCCAAGCCACGATTCCAATTCACGAATCTCCTGCCATCAACTTGAGTCTGATGAATCACTTCCTTCCGCCCACGTGGATCCGTGAGAAGGCATCTTGCGTTCTTTTGTGGCCCGTGTCTTTTCTGAAGAATCCCTTGCGCGTTCGAAGCTTCGGAACCCATCGAAAACCCCCCCGAGCCTCACGACAGAGGCAGACCTCACCGCGGCCTCGGGCAACAACTTCCTTCTAGAGACTTGGAGAATCGAAGAGCGAGACGGGCTCGAACCTATTTGACTGGGTCGTGTACTGGTGCCTCAAGCGGCAACGACGGCCACATGATTAGTAACTTAGTTGATTTTAGCGAGGCATCCAGATGGCTGTGTTTTGTTTGCTGTGAATGTGCTTGTTTAAAACACCCTAGCTCAAAGCAGCTTTGAGATGCACATGAGCAACGGGCAATGCTTCTGGAATATCGGTGGTGGTTAATTTACCTATCGGTAGGCCCGTCCCGATTTGTTTGGTTGTACTATTGTCGGTACTCAAACGAACTACAACGACGTCAGGGGGACTTTTGGCCGACGCCCAAGGCTCCTTTCGCTGGGTTCTCTCATTTTCGACTGGCGCAGTCTTACAATTTGGTCAAATGGGGTTTCTCAAGAATAGGGACCCTTTGAGGCGGTTGGTTTCCTCTTGCTTTCCTCGCAAAACCATCCCCAAAGAGTTCCCCCAATTAGGAGAAACCCTAATGTATATTTGTGGTTCAGCCTCGGTCACATGCAAAGTGCTGAAACCGCAAGTTGAGGAAGTATTGAAGAACTCTGGCAGCGATGCCGCCTTGGGGGACCTCATGATGAACCAGGCGACACGTGGGTGTTTGTCAAACTGCCCGACAGTCGTTGGTTTCCTTTTTTTCTCCCTATAACTACTGACCAAAAGGGAGTCCACCATTTCAGAAACGCGCACATCAGCTGGTGTGAACACACAGGCCCTCATTCTTGCACCTCGCCTGTGCACCAACTTGGGTCTGAATTCATAGTCTATGCACCACCGCGGTCTTTGACATTCCCAACAGTTGGCCATAGAGTCTATGATAAATATATATATACATATATATATATATAACGTATAGTGTACATATATATATATATACATATTGTGCATGTATGCATATATATAGTGCGCACTATGTGAAGGGGGAAGACGGAGGTCGATTTCCTTGGACTCCTCCAGACTGCCAGTGTCAAATCGAAAAATCACCACGTCCGATAGGGGGCTTTCCATGGCCAATCGGTTCGACGATTCCAAATTCGGGACTGATCCCTACTGTTTCCCCAGGAAAAGTAGGGGTAAACCTGTCACCTATAGTTTGGGATCCAGGGAAGATTGAACTGATATGGCTGAAAGGGATCTGGGTGGACTGATCCCAAAAAAAGTAGGGAGAAGCCGTGCGAAAGAAAAATGGCAACGGCTTCGCCTGGGCTTTTCCTTTCGGCGCCCACAGAAGGGCTTTACCCATATCTTGGGCTTGCAGGGGAGGGGGGGGTAAGCGAGCGAAGGCACGCCAGGCAACCCTGAGGCAACAGGGGAAACCTAAAGTGAGGCTTCCGGGTTTTTTTGAGGCTCGGTACCCTTTTCATGTAAATCAAAAGTTAGGGAAGCCCTAAGGGGGGTGGTCCAAGTCCGGGGTTCCCCAAGGCTCCCTTTGGCTCCCTAAGCAACCCTAAGCAACCCAAAAGAACCTCAAGGAACCCTGCTCTCAGCTGCCCACTCCCCTTGTACCTACCCCCGGATGCGATTCCATTACAAAGGCGAAGCTTTTGGGTATTCTAGGGATCCTTCTTTCTAGAAAACCACCGAACACCCCGGGGAAATGGCTGGTTTTTGAAAAGAACGATGGCTGAAGAGAATGGTAAAGGAATCAACCCCTAGAGTCATCCCTACTTTAGCCCAGACGCAGGTCTCCGACCCCTCCTTCATCTTGCAGAAAGCAGGGCCACTAGTGGCCGCCTTTGTGCTGCTTGGAAAATTTGGGTACTCAAGATTATTGGGACCCCATAAGGTTTGGTGAACCAACCGAAAGGGCCTGCAAGCACTCATCGTCGATGCCAGGCTTAAGATAATCAACCCATTTTGGGGGACCTGGGCTTTGTGAGCCCTGTAGTCCGCTCATGCAGTGTTGGCACTGAAATGAGGCATGGCACAATTCTTGTCCCTTGCTGTCAGTGTCAAGCGGCGGTTGACACATGGCCAGTGCGAGCTTATGAATGCAAAGGCCAATATCATCAGCTTCCCGGTACGTCTGTGTGAGCAACTTCGGCATTTTGCCCCCAGTACACCAGATCAGATTGTAAATGAGATGTCATCGGTAATAAACAAACAATATCCAACATGATAGTTTTCTAAATTTGAGCCCAATTTGTGCCTTACTTCTTAATTGTTGCCCTTTCAATTGAGATTCCATCCTTAGACATGTTCATTGACAATGATTGACATAAACTATTGCAGATAATATTATTATTATTATTGTTATTGTTATTGTTATTATTATTATTATTTTCATTATTATTATTATTATTATTATTATTATTATTATTATTATTATTATCATCATCATGACTATTATTTTCAGTAGGAATTACTATTTTATTGCAAAGTATTCTGGAATGTTTGGTTTACATGTAACATGGTATGTATTTTTGTCATATCTTGTAACTTGTATGTTCTCTTTAATTGGGTTTCTACCCACCCCTCCAACAATCATGGAAGTGGACAGAGGGTTCCCCTAAAGAAAAATAGTCTTTCAAGACCCTCCTGTCAGTTTCCATGATTGTTTGAGCGAGGGTATGATGGCTGGCGCTGAGGTTGTCTTCATTATGATGGTTCATCACTTGCCTTTCTGTTTATATTTCCTACAGTATTTGACTGAGGAAAGACAGAGCGGTTGGCATGCTGTTTCGGATGCTCTCAATTCTTTCAGCCTAACTGTTAAGTTCAGACGCACAACAGACACCAAACAGCAGACAGGCAGACAGACGGATGGGCGGACATACAGACAGAGATAAAGGCACAGCCTCAAGCACAGGGACACACAGAGACAGAAAGTGATGTTGACACAGCGAGGCAGAGAGGGAGAGAGAGAGAGAGAGGGAGAGAGCGAGAGGGAGAGACGCCCAGAACACACGCAGGAGACACACAGCAGACCCTAAGGTTGTTTGTGTTCGTAGTTGTGTCTTTCTGCCCAGATGAGCAACCGTATCAGCTAAGGTTCATGGGCATCTACTTTTTGTGCTGCTGGTGGTCAGCCTGCTGCAAGTGCTGCCGATGCTGTAGAAGAGACTGCAACTGCGGTCGCATCTGCAAGATGCTGTTCTTCATCCTACTAGGACCGCAATACATCTCCAGGATCAAACAATTTTTGCGTAGGGCTGGTCGGGATCATCAAGGAGTTTGGCCGTAGGATGTTGGCAAGTGCAAGTTGCAAGCAGACAATAGCAACACATGCCTTGTCAATCGATTGGGGCTTGTAGCTTGGTTTTCGTGGGGTGTCGCCCCGGACATGTCTCGGTTGCTTACGTGCGTAGCACTACAGGTCACAAAGAGGCTAAGCCACAGAGAGGACGCTGATTTGACCTCCGTGTTCAGAATTCGTTTCGCACGTTGCAACGCAGACTCGTGGGGCTTCACGATGATTTCTTCCCGTGAAAGCCCGAGATTGAATCTATTTTGAGTTAACTATGGCTGTTCACCTCAAGCATTTGTTTGATTGCTTGCTTTTTTTTTGTTTTGCCTGCTTGCTTGCTTGTTTGCTGGTTTGATTGTTTGTGTGTATGTTTGATTGTTTGTTTTGTTTGTTCGTTTGGTTTGATTGTTTTGTTTGTTTGCTTTGTTTGTTTGTTTGCTTGCTTACTGGTTTGCTTGTTGTATGTTTGTTTGTTTGTTTGTTTGTTTGTTTGTTTGTTTGTTTGTTTGTTTGTTTGTTTGTTTGTTTGTTTGTTTGTTTGTTTGTTTGTGTGTGTGTTTCTGTGTTTGAGTGCCTATTTGATGGCTCAGCAACATCAAGCAACTGATTGCAGACTCCTGCACGAGTCCACGTGAGCTCACATGTTTCCTCCACCCCATCATGCCTCCATTTTTGTTGCTCCAGCGAATGGAAACAGGCACACTAAATCGACCATGGCTTTTGGGCGAATGATAGAGCTCACCAAGCGAGGACAAGGGACTAGTCCTACGACAATAATATTTGTAATTGAGGTCGCAAGCCAAAGTCGTTTATCACTTGCGAGGTCGCAACAACTAGATGCCATGTGCTGCGTGAATCGTGGCGTGGCGACCTCGTCTCAAAAGCCAAGCACTAGCGACACTGAGAGGCTCAAGTCTGTCAGCCCGAGTTTGTCAAGCTGGGTAAACGATAGACGAGTTCATTCACAAGCTGGTTTCAACATGTTTCAACATCAACCCTTGATGCTTTTGCTTGATTGTGGTTCCCTCTGTGGTGCCCATAATCTTTGTTCTGGTTTCTGGCATTTAAGGGTACCCTTCAATTTCCCATAAGCAAAAAAACACCCTCCACTTGGGATCTTCGCTCCAGGAAGCCGAAGCCCAAGTCGTGCTGGGCTTGGGACCCACTTTGATGGTCTGGGAGGATCGAAAAGTGGTTTGTAAACCTGGTTGTAACTCACCAAAGCCTGGTTGTAAGTCCCCTACCAGGGCAAAGCTATCCATTTGAGCCATAATCAAAACCAGGGTAGATGAAGGTAAGTCCCAGCCAGAATTTCGGACCATTTTCATACCGGGTTTTGATTGTGACTCATTTAGCTATCTCCAAGACCGTCTTATCGGGTTCCCGCCCGGAGAAAAAAGAAAAAGAAAAGAAGAAGAAAGACAAACAAAGAAAAAACAAGAAACGGATTAAAAACAATCGGAAACAAAACGCAGGAGCCATCGGCGTGGGGCTGACGGTGGCGGCCTTTCTGGCGCTCCGGGGGCTGGACGCGGCCCAGGAGGGCCTCGAGCGCACCGCCTGCTCCAGCGCGCAGATGGCGCCTCGGACGTGGAAACGGTCCTCGAAGCCACATGGGTATGGTGAAAGAACTGGAATTCCAAAATGGGTTGCCCTGGTAAGTGGAAACATGGACCAAAACCTGCGGTTTGCCCTAGCTCTTTCATTTTGAGCCACTTTCACAGCCTTCCGCATGGTGCCTTGGTGGCTCCCAGCCATCCCCAGCCATCCCTGAAACCCAGGATGCCAAAAAGATGTTTGTTCATCATTTGGCTGTGGGTCAAAACCGTTTTGGGATCCCATTTTGGGGTAGGTGCACCACCCATTTTAGAACCTATTTTAGTGGGGATTGGGATGTTCACTGGGGGTCCGGGCAAAAATAGGTTTCCAAAATGGAACCCTGGGAAATGGAACCAAGGACTGAACGGTCTTTCCTGGTGGTTTAATTTTGACCCATGCCCATATCTTACATTTCTGATTATTTCAATAAGGAATGGAAATTCGGATTGGCCAGCAAGCATTTTATTTTGAACAGCCCAGTGTTCTTGGTGGCTCGCAGCCATCCGGTTCAACCTAGCGTTTTTTGAGTTGGCTTAGTGGTTGGGTTTTCGTATTCAACCCACCAAAAGTTAGTCACTTTTAGCAGGATGTCTTTCTGAAAATATATTATTGTTTTCCCCTGTTGGTTCATGTGCGTTTCAGACTATGTTGTATGTTCCCCTGGTGCTTTTAGAGGGTTGAATCAATTCGTATTTTTTCCAGGGGGCTTAAGCAACTGGAGGATAGGATATCAACCGTTCCATAGACTTTTGTAGTGTTTGTTCCAAAGTTGGGTGTGTTCAACATGGTAGACTAAATTTGGGTGCACCCCTCTTTCATTGTTTTACAGGAGGACCCCTAAACAGAATCAGAGTATATGTTCAGTGTACCGTGTACCCCTTTGTGGGTTGGTGGGTGTTAAGGCTCCCTCAGCCCCTAAAGGGTGAGGTCTTGGGTGTTTCCAAAGTCGGGTTTGGTAGCTGAGCCCATTGCTTGTTGTAAAAAAAACGCCTGAAACCTGGGGGAAATGCTGTTTGTTTGGAAATGGCTGAACAACATGTGGCGTCAACCAAAGATGTCCCCGAACGTTTTGTCAAAGACATGCAAGAAACCCCTGAAGCATGGCCACTGTTTGGGTGGGGGGGGTGATTCCGAATTTGTTGCAACCCTTTTTGGCCTACACTTCCGGCAATTCCTCCAGATTGCCGGATGTTGGGTAGTTTTCTGAAAAGGATTGCTGGAAAGAATGGGACATCCGGTGATTTACACATTAGCTTTTGGGGACATCTACATGGGTATGGGTCGTTATTACACCAGCAGCACACATGGAGTTTCCTGCATGAGGTGTAAAGGCGACAGACAAAGTATCCTGGAGGTTTTGCAACGAGGAAGAGGACTTTAGTGTGTTCGGGGGTCTTCAAAGCCTTTGTGTTGTCTGGTTTCCGCGGTGGATGTTGGCACTTCCGTTGTTGCCTTTTGTTTGTGTGGTTTCGTCTCGGTGGTTGTTTGTGTAGATCAAAACCCACCGGCACAAGGAAGGGCGGCGTTTGTTTTGTGTTGTGTTGTTCTGATGGTTGTTTAAGCAGGCGTTAGACAAGCAGACCTTTGGGAACCATTCACAAGGCATGGAAGGCCCAGCTTCGATCAATTAAAGGAGGATCCAGCGAAGGGTGCAAGCTTCCATTTGCTTAGGAATGTGTTTTGTTGTGTATTGTTCTGTTGGTTTTAGAGGGAATCTATCACTGCTGGAATTTCTTTTTCAGGGGACTTTAGCAACTGGAGGCAAGACGTTTGGGAGTTCAGTGAGGGCTTCACTCGTAAGGGCAAGGCGCATGGGCCTTTGTGGGGTGACGAGTGAGAATCCCTACAGTACATCCATGGCAGGAAGCCTCAGAATCGCCCCAATCTTCAAGAAAAGCCCTGGGTTTTGTTGGGAGACGTGCTGTAGGCTGTAGCTTTGCAAGCTCAGATGCAGCCCCCAGCCGCCTGTCATGGAGCTTTGGGTTGTTCTTCTGAGATCCTTGGGGAATTATAGGCAAGAACAAGAAGCA
>CAUJNA010003280.1:502577-570077 GCA_963377175.1 Effrenium voratum
TAGATTCTTAGATCTGATTGCGACAAACAGCTCCGGGGCCATGGCGCAAGCAGGCCAGGATTCAAGCGCCATTCTCGGTTGAGCTACTAACGTCTTCTTGCCTTCTTTGTAGGTTTGTCATGTTCCCTCTTCTTGTGTTCGAAGGCTTAAACACGGAACCTCACCCAGTGGTGGAAAATACCAACTGGGGGGCCCGTTTGATCACAGCCTCTCGTTGGAAAGCCGGCGCTCGGAGGACAGCGCGTTCATCACGGAGCTCAAGGCATTGATTCAGAACACTCAGAAGATCTCAGATGTCGAGAGCTCAGAAAACCGGAGTTCCTCATTCGGGACCGAGTCATTCGGAGCCGGGGCGATGCCGGGCTGGAGTCCAAGGTTTCCCTCCAGTTCGGATTTCGGTGTTTTGTGTTTTTGGTGCAACCGCTGTGAAATGCGAAACGATGCGACCGGCCGTCGCGAAACTTCAAATAGACCTTTTTTGGTTTCAATGTTTTCGGGTCCTGGCTGCCGTGGGTTGCCTTCAGTGCTCGCGCAGGCAGTGAGGCTGGTCTCACAGACCATGGCGCTGTTGAACCAGATGATGCTGCAGGCCGACAACCAGGTTCCCAAAGGCAGGGGCTTTCGGGGGATTTTCGGGATGTGGCAATTTCAGGTGTGGAAGGGAGAGGCTGGGCTGTCACATGACATTGCGGCAATGACCCCGGAGCAGAAAGCTGGATGGTATAGAGGTCATCGCAAAAAATTGGCATTGACACCAGAGGGTTGTCACCAGAAGGTATTCTCTCCCTTTCTCACCCCAAGGTTGGGTGATGAAGGATGCGGGCCCAAAGAGGTATTTTCAAGTTGCATTTGATGACAAGTCAGTCCCACAGGGGTTGCCCGCCCGAAAGCTCAAGCCGCACTGCAAGCTGTGTCAAACAGTGCTTTCAGGTGTCCACAAGCTTCTCAGAGGATCTCACTTGCGGGATAGGTATCTAAGCTCAACTTCATTTCAGTCAAAAACAATTTCCCGGGTAAGTGGAGGGTAGTCAGGGAGAATCCCAGCCATAAATGGGCGGGGCCGCCTTTTCAATTCTTTGCATGGTTCTGTGTAGATGAGATTTTAATAAATACCAGGTTTTGACTATGACTCATTGACGCGTCGTTTCGTCACCTGCAATAGCTGGAATTGGATCAATTTAGTTTGCGTGAAGGAGAGTGAGATGATGTTGATTCAACCAAGGAAGCTTCGATTTGTTTGACGGGTTGTCGAAAATTCCCCTCCCCCAGTCAGCCCAGTTTCCCTTTGGAATGGCTTCTTGACACCCCCCTCCCTGCCATACGAGTATAAAGTTTACTGTTTCTGGCTGTGGGTTGAACGGGATGTGTGTGGCCTGCACTATCCGCAAAAGCTGGTCCTACCCAACCATGTGTTAGGCTGATATTGATGTGCCTCGAAGTATACAACGTGCCTCGCAACGGACTTTGGTTCCTTTGGGGGTCTGCAAACCGCGCAGAAGGTACTAGTGCCAGCTCCAGAACAAAAGGCACCTGGTGCTCAGTAGGGAATGACCTTCCCGGTTTTGGGAATGAATCGGAAGGGGATTGAGCCGGAAGGGGATTTCCATAGAAAGGAGACCAAATCGCGGATTGTTCCCCAACAGCTGATAGCTTTGGGGTCTCAGCCCAGATAGGCTCTGGGGTGGCCTTGAGGTAAGGTTCCACGAGGGTTCCACCAGGGTTCCACCAGGGTTCCACGAGGGTTCCACGAGGCTTCCACGAGGCTCTGCGAGGGCTGCGTGGTGGTGCGAGCGCTAAAAGGAGCACGGCATGCTGTTGGGGATATCACCCGAGTTGTTTTTCTTCTTGGGGTCATTCCATTTCTCATTCCCTGCTGAGAACCAGAAAGTGTTAGCAAATTCCGAGCCGAACAGAAGAAATTAACCGCGCTTGGGGCGAGTGGCGCAGGCACCAGCGGCAGCTCCCTACTGCACGAGTGCAAGCTCTGCACAAAGCTGTCCGAGGACCCTATGGGAAACGTCTGGGTGGTGGTTGTGTTTTTTCTCTCTTGGCATACAAGCTGGAACCAATCTCCGAACTAGGACGCATATGTTTTGGGGGTGGACTCAAACTGAAGTATGACATCTGGAAAAGCGTGTGGGTTGTCTTCGGTGTGCCCCGTGTGGCCAAGATACGAGTGCAATCGGGCTTGGTTGATTTGTGCTTCCGTCTAAATGTTGCGTGTTTTCCGTATGGACATGGGTGAATGCGAGAGATAACGTCCCTCTCGAATGGACCAAAGACCACTTGGGAGTGGTATGGTCTGTTTTGGTGGTTTTCAAGGGAACCAAAAGCAACACAGAAACCATGTTGGGGATAAGAGAAAGTGAGGGGCCTCCAGCTTGATTTGTTTAGGCGTCTTGGCCAGTCGGACTGGCATATGCCTGAAAGACACCATTTTCTTTTGAAGAGGCCTTCTAGCTGCTTCCATGTTTGTTGTTTTGGGAGGGGTCGGCTGTTTTCAGGGCTGTGCTTCACCCGTCAACCTTTCTGGGCGTCACCAGGTATTCCGACCCTTGTAGGTATTCAGTCAGTACAGATGCACAACTTGAAATTGTAGCGGCCGCATGTAGCTGTTTAATTTACATATATTCGGATGCAGAATGTGTGTGTGTGTGTGTGAAGTTTTCAAGTTGTCCTTCTTATGCCCATCACAAACAAAGACAAAGGCGTGATAGTGGTGATATGTTTTGTGTTTGTGAAATTTCAAGAAGTCGTTCTTATCACAAACACACACCAGCGAAGACAGTACGCCCGCTGTGCAATTCATATTTCATGATCTGCTGAGGTCGTTTTCACAGATTGCAAAATGAAATGTGAGGCCCCATTAAAAGTTAGCGTTTCCTTTTACAGTTACCCCGTTACCAACAATTATGGAAGTGGACAGGGGGGCTTCTCCACAAGACAGCAGTCTTCCAAAACGATAGCCTTAGGCATCCAGGATTGGAGGGCAAGTTTTGCCAAACTGATCACAAAGACGGAAGCACAAGGATAACCCTGAGCCGTTTGAGTTTTAGTTGGAGCTCGTTTCTAGTCTCAATCCTTCCAACAACTTGTTTGCCTTCAGCCTTCCACCCTCTTGACTTTCAGCCCTGACTTCGGTTTGAGAGCCTTGAGCTACTGAAGTGCTGCAAAGCAAAATAAGTGTTTGGTTCCCCACAGCCAAACACAATCAAGGAGATCAAGAATTATGGACCTGGGGCTTCTGGTTTGATTGATTTGTGTGTGTGGGTGTGTGCAGCTTGTTGCACTTTCTCAAGTTCGAGGTGTTTTGAAGTGAACATGCAGTTTGATCGGCTGCCCTTGGCGCGGAAACAAATCCATGTTCGATTTAGGAACTGACAACTTCCACTTTGAATTCCAGCGGGCCTCAGCTTTTGGAGTTGTTTTTTTCTGGCCGGAGTGAGTACCTGGTGCGAGTTTGCTTGATTGGGCGCATAATTTTCCCGGCATACCCTCAATTTGGAAGAGGAAGGGTGAGAACTCCACGGGTGTTGGCTTGGCTTTGTTTGTGACCTTCGGATTTCGGATGCTTCTGTGACCTCCGGATTTCGCATGCTTCGTTCGGCTGCGAGCCTGTGGGTCTCCCACCGACTTATGATCCCGGGCCTTTCATTGGGCCCATCCAGGCTCTCACGCCCGCGGTGGCGAGCATCGAGAGCTCCGTGGCCGCGGCGCTTGACGCCGCGCGCGAGGAGGCGGCAAACAAATCATTCGGTCGCGAGATGCAAACACCCAACAAACACCCGCGCTTCCGTGGCGGTATGTTTTTGTGCGGTTGTGTTATTCCGATGTTGTGCTTGTTGTGTATATAATGATAATACTAGCATGAACATATACAATGGTAACACAGAATGATGCCTGTTTTTTGTCCGAGCTTGTACCGCCTTTGAAGGGCGTCTTCCATGACAGAGAGCCAAATTAAGTTCTTTGGTCTTGAACTTGGCATGCAGAGCCATGCCTAAGAAAGAGCCAAACAAACACCTAGATGGTGAGCAGTCGCATGGCCAACTTTTGTCCCAGACCTGACTTGTTGTTTAAAGCAGTTTCATGATGTGGGTTTAAATGGAATGCCTCAACCTAGCTGATGCACCAGCCACCGATCTATGCAACTATGCGCAACTCTCGGACCTCTTTCCGAAATGTCCTTATCATCTTTTCTTGATAGATGATCCCTGTCTGAAATGGATTGTTACAACAATTGCACAACATAAACCAAAATGATGGAATCGTGCCATGTACTTTCACGCTGTGGCTAACATCGCTAACATATCACCATTTCTCGTCCTGGTTCGACGGTTCGACTATGCTTTCCTCCTGGCCAAAGAAGGTAAGCACGAATGGCTGGAATTTGAGAGCTGAGCCAGTGCAAAAGGCTGCTCACAGAAGACACCAGCAAGTATGACATGGTATGACATCAATGGTGAATCTACCCGTCCTCAAACCGACAAAGTCAGAAAACAAAGACTGCCGCAGTGACGTTTCCAGCTGTCGATGGTTGGCTTGTGGATGTTGCGTTTCATCAGGTGGACATGCAGCTCTCTGGGGAGAGGCTGAAGGCGAGCCGAGCTATGTCAAGCAGTTGCTTTAAACGGGCGCCGTTTGGCGGCTACTGGATCAGTAATGATCAATCAATCTGGTTGACTGGGCAGATAGGAGACTTGAAGCCACTGACTTGCAGATCTACATGCTTCAAAACTGCTGAATGCACGTGCAACTCTGCACGGCCACATATATGTTTGCTTAGAGCATTGCCTGGGTCGCGGTTGCAGAGAAGCTCCTTTGCTGCCAACATCGGCTTTTGTGGCCGCCAATCTCTGCATGAGGTTAGGCGAGACAAGACCGTGTGGCATTCAGCCAGACTCTTAGACAGAACAAGTCATAATTGGAATCCAGCACCAGGATTGCTGGGTACATAGTTGAGATATACGTACCTGTATATGAATGTGTGCAAAGAAACATCAACCATGGCTGTAAAGTCCTTGTTACTCTTTGGAAGGTGCCTACAAGCAACGACTTGCCGTCCTCGTGGCAGATCATCTAGGATTTGTTTCGCAGTCATGTTCAATATTAACAAACAGTCAACGTCTCAGTCTCACGAAACCGTTTTTTGCACATGCCAACGGCGCATTGAAGGCGTCGCTAGCATCGCATGTTGCCAGATACGTCAGTTTTCCAAGAACAGCACTTGATCCCAGCCATGCGTTGGACGAAGAGATTCCATACCGGCTGACTTTCAGCGGAGCAACGCATACCACAACGCGGACATTAAAATAAGCGGAGTTGCCCCTTTGAGAGGAGTTGCAGAAGAATGTGAACGGCTTTGGCGGGCCGGTGAATGAGTTCAAGAGCTCAATGCACGGGATGTTTGGACCCTTTGTAGAGCAAGACCTCATGCCGCAAGTCAAGGGCGAGCGCCTTGGATTGAAACGCGACAAACATGCCGCCACCTGCATCAGCACAGGGTGCTCCTGGAGGGTCAAATTTCTTGCAGTCCGCTGTCCTTCGAAGTGCAACCTGTACCCATTATCCAAAGGGATAGACATTGTCTGACTCACGACAGGGTCGAATTGGAGCGGTAGGCATCATGTAGCCCCAATATGTTTGCTAGCAGCCCGCGCGTGGGCCTCGATTTAAAGTGGTTGTTGGGCAATTTGGGAGGGACGCGGGGGATCCATTCAAGCAACACGAAGACCAGAAAGCTCCCATGTCCACTTCGAGTACAGCAACATTTTGGCTGTTGATCCTTGCTCTGGCTCAAAGGGCAACGGAGCACATGGCGCTTTGATGAAGTTTGTGCAGCCGCAGAGACATGTTCATCAACAAGCATTCTTGTTATCAGCAAGTGGACATGGGGGCCATGCCCGTAAAGAAATCCTTCCATTCATTCCCCTCTGGCAAAATGGTCAGCATGCATGGAGGAGGCTAAACCTGATTTTGTTCCAGTGGAGCCACAATCAAAACCAGGTTAGTTGAAGGTTTGTAAGGGACAGTCCCACCCAGAAATGGGTGCCCTCGCCGCCTTGGTAACTCTTTCCATGGTTTTGGGTTCACCATTTTACTACCGATCGGTTCTGTAAATGACTTAGGGGATAGAGATATACGATCATCATTCTCTGCATTCGAGCCCGCGAGCTTGCCAATGGTATACTTTATGAACCTCCATTGTTTGCCTGGCTGCCTGTTTTATATCGAGCTCACCGATCCGGGGGTATAGCGAGCTATAACAAACGTCCTTTACTTAGGGATCCCTTAATGCAGCTTCTGGAATTATTTTAAAACTTGCAGATGAAGTGGACATGTTTTGCATGGCGGTTTATGTGCACCAACAACTTTTCAGGGTTTGGCCCGATTTAAGATAGCCAGCTGAGAAGCTTCCTTCTCCCACTTCGTCTCACTGCAAATCATTTGCATGGAGAACCAGTTGTACCTGGGGCTCAAGAATATCTATGGCCAACAGGTGTTGATCCCTTGGGGACATCAACACATTTCGACTGGTACGCAGAGGTTCCGCTGTCCTTGTGACATTCTACATCTGGCACGCGCGTCAAATATGGGAATCACATTGGGTTTGTTTTCGTCACCGACATTGTTGTTCGGCTACTTGTCTAGCTTGAACAACTAGCAAACAGCTTTTTGGCAGCTCACTGTGAACATTGCGGACATGGGTCTTAGGAATTTGGGGAGGGAACCCAAGAGGAAAACCGAAGCCATTTTGGAGGATCCAAATCCTAAACAAACTCCCATGTCCCATCAACCACCAACAAGAGTGTCCTTTTCCCCTAGCCATATTTTTCCCATGTCCATTCAACAACCAATTTAGGTGAGTTTTTTTTGCATCAGGTGAACACTTTCCCTGAACAACAATCACTTTTCCCCTTAGCCTTTTAGCCTTTTAGTGTTTATTGGTAGTTTCCATTTAACCCACTACAAGTTATTCACTTTTGGCGGGGGATCTGAGGGCCCAGCATAGTCGCCACACTCCTTCGGCTTCGCGTCGATTTTCGCCTGTCGAGGATGGAGAGCAAGGGCCGCCTGGGCGTCACCGCCTTGGCGCTGCTGGCGATGCTGCTGACGGCCTTCGGCCTGCTCTCGGTCTTCTGCTGGTGTCGGGTCGGCCCAGGCGCCCGAGAAAGGACGCCAACGAAAAGAGGGGTTCCAATATGCTGGTGACAGGCGTGTATATATATATATATATATTGTACATATATATATATATACTCGTATGTATATATTGTAGATATTTATATATATATATATGTGTATACATAGTACACATAATTACATAATTACATAGATTTATATTCATACTACACAAGCTCATACATGGACGTATACATGCACGTACACATATACATACTCATACATATGCAGATGTATTAAAATGCACAGATATAGATACAACCATGAACATACATAGTTATGTCTTGTATAAAAGCCAGCTGCACTGTGTGCTTGCGTAGAACTTTTGGAACCCGCCTTCAAGGGTGCCCCAAAGGTCCTCAGAGGTTCGTGGCTGAGAGTTTCCCAGCTCATTTTTAAGGACCAGCAGCCTCATCCTTCAAAGAGGGCACGGGCTGAAAGAAATGGGCAGACGGAACCGGGGAAAGTTCATACGTGTTTGCTGAAGTTCATTTGCAAGACCTGAGAGGCCCTAGATAATGCAGATGAGTTTGGCGCTTCGGTTTTGTCCATAGCAAGGTCAGTGATGAAAAACATATTTGTCGATCTTCCGCACTTTCTCGTGGGCAGATCACTGCAGATTGATTCGTTCAATAAAGTTTATATAGCTTTAGTTATTCTAACCTCCCACAGCCTCCCCAAACACCAACCATTCGGGTAAATGATGGTAAATCACCAGGGCCCCCTTAACTCTCAACTCGTATTATGCTTTTGGAATGACGAAGTCTGGATAGTGTCAGAAGAGCCATAGCCTCTCATCTCGGCTCGGAGCCAACTCTTCAACCCATGCGAGGCCAGGACACCAGGGCAGTTGGCCCCTTTTTTAGCGAGCATCATTTTGGGCCTGGCTCCATATGAAATCCCCCGAACGTGTATGTGCGTGCGTTTTCGTGTGTGTGTGTGAGTTTGTGTGTGTGTGTGTTTGTGTGTGTGTGTTTGTGATTGTTTCCCTTCAGTGCCTTTCAGCTATCCTTTCAACGGGGCAATGTTGACCCCGGATTTAGAAAGCCCTGCAGATTAAGTCTTGGGGGTGCTTCCTCCCAGAGTACCCATGGCCAGCTCCGTCAGCGAGTTGGAAGGACTCGCAGAGCAGAATGCCCAATGGAGGGGATGCCTTAGGTGGGTCATTTTCTTCTAAGCAACGATGCTACCAAAGAAACCCAGGTGGTATTGGGACCCAACAGGCCCAGAACCCCCAGAAAAAAAAAAGAGAAAAAAGAAAAAAGAAAAACAAATCACACTCCGGAACCCTTCCTGAGAGCTTCCTCATGGGCGTCCAGCTGTTGGAGTAAAAAGCTGCCCTGTTCCCCTTTTTCGAGGGCTTGGGGCGTGGGTTACCTGGCACAAAGGGAAAATCGAACTCCAGCAGTTGGAAACTCAAGTCAGTGGGAAAGAGTGGCCTCTTTGCCTAGCAACCAGATATGCACATACGTTGGATGAACAAAATCCTGCATCACCTAATACTAAGAAACCCTGAAACAGCGATTCGCTGCAAATACCCGCAAACAATGGTTTCAATATGGTGCAGGGTTTCGTCCATCCACAGTATGTATATGAGTTTGTCTGAGTTTAACCCCAAGAAGCTGGTTTGGGTTCCTTTTGAACCCACCGAAAAAAAGCTACCCTCAAAAACTGATACACCCAAAGCTGCTATGTAGAGGCTTGTATCGTTTGGAGGCATTAGGGCCTTCGGGGTATATGAGGTTGGTCAACGTTGTCTATGGTCTATCCGGGTGGGGCATGGGGCGGGGGTGGGGGGGGCTCACCAGATTCCACAAAAATAAAACAAGGGATACAACTTGATTGCGATTGTTGCATCGTTCGCCTTCACTTTGTGGTTAAAATTAGAGGTGTTTTTCTTTGAACCCAAAAAAAGTTGAACAATTCTTGCAGAGGGATCAACAACAATCCCAAAAAGAAAAAAACACACTCAAGCTGCGGGGAGTCCTTTTTGACCACGGCCAGCCCTCGGCTTCCGACCGCATCGGAACCAAAAGCCGGGTGCGCAGGCCAGCAGTCGGCGAGCGCGCACCGCTGCGCTTGCTGCACCTGGTGCTTTGGGTGCTGCTACATTTGGCTGGCGTGTCTGGGACAAGAGATTCCCAGCAAGGGGTTGTGGTGGATCACTCGGGGGTCATCACCTTTGCCCACTTCTGTGATACTTTTGGGAATCTCCACGAAAAGATGTCCGGGGGTAGTCTTTGGGAAGACCTTTGTGTTCTCAGAAGTGGTCATTTCCCACAGCCCTGGGAAGAGCTAAAAGTGACTAAGTGAAGATTAGAGGGGGCCAAGGATACAAGACCTGAAAATCAAGGTTTAGAGGGGAACTCATGAGATCTGCTTGGCTATGTCTACACTGCTTAGGGAGCTTATGCATGTGGAGCACAGCAAGCAAGATACAAACTATAAGATTGCCAGTGGACACCACAGGATTGAACGAATACATAACTCTGGGGTCATCGTCATTAGACTTCGCATGCAAGGCGTTTGTCTACTTAAGCTTCGGTGCAAATGCACAGACACCAGCTGATTCAAAGCACAAGCTTTTGGGGGTGCTGGCTCTTGCATCAAAAGAAGCCTGGCCGCCAACTCAGAATCCCAGCCATGGGAAACTTGAGTGTCTTGTTTTGCCATGAAGCCTAGGCGGTACTGCACACCATTCCTTGCTAAAATGTCCCTGGAGCTTGCCAAATGCAGGTCAGTAAGGACCAATCCAAATTATGCGCATGTTTCTTTTCAAAAAAGAAGAGAAATTCTGGGGCATGAGCATATTTTCAGAATACTTGCACCAAGAAAGGATGCAAAGTTTGTATCCAAGCCTTTGCAAGGACCCAGGCACGACACCACCAGCACATTTACCAAAAGTTCAGACACGGCTAGGACAGAGTCTCCGTGTCGGGTACTACTGGTCAGGCTCATGACAAACTGCTAAGCTGGCCAAAGATCATGTTTCTGATGTGGCTCATAGGCGCAGTGGTGGCATGTGAGTCATAAGCAACGCCCGCGAGGAGAACACGTGCTACCCAAATCCATAGCAGGGTCTAAAGCATTCGGGCCGGTTCCATTTCTGCTTAATGCCGTATCAATGTGTGAATACTATTGCGTGTGGCTGAAGGATTGCAAAGATGGCCCGGGAAGGTACAGACAATGCCTGTTGGTCTGTCATGAAGATAGACAACTCACGGGCACATGAGCGGACTGCAGCAACAATTATTATGTCAGTACCGGAAGGAGTCTCGAAGTGCATAAAGTTGGTTAGTCCCGGAGCTTCTTCGGTGCGGCTGCTAAGCACTGGACACACCGAGTGTCTTGGTTTTGAAACAGGCCGCCTCAAAGACCAACCTCGGCAAAGGCTGTGGGATGTTTGAAGCAGCTTCAGAGGCAAGGTGGACGAGTGAGCTAATTCTGCACATATTTTGCGGTGCATCTTTTCGAAGTGGTGCCACAAAGGTTTTTTTTGAGGAAGCCCCATCGCAGTTTACAGGGGACCCCTCAAAAGTGGGGCGTTTTCCGTTCAACCCGCCGAAATGTTCGGATCTTCGATTTCATTTCGCCCCAAGCGTGCAGATGAATCGAGCCAATCGAGTCCGAGGTTCATCATTGGCGGGATCCTGACAGCGGCCTCCGTTCCAATGGCAAGCTTCTGCACCACGGCGGAGTTGTTGAAAATTCGGCCATCCCAACGCTACCAACCTCCAACCATGCGGGTGTTCCCCAAAGAAGAGGACACAAGCAGAGGGCACACGCTCAAGACACATCCATGTTACGGCTCACCCGACACGGGGCAAAACGATCTCAAGAAGGTAACTTTCCGGGCTGAGCTTGCTGGTTTTTAGCAGGTGAGCATAGCGATGGAGATTCCCCTTTAAAATGGTTTGTGTAGTGGAAATCAGTCCTTGAGCAGTCTATAAAATGGGGTTGATTTGTGGTATGCTTACACACCCAGAGATAGTTCATAGTGAACTCTCTGTATGCATAATATGTATATGCTATATATGATATACATACTGTGTAATTCCAGCGTCCAGAAAGAGCTCTCATCGTGAGCTTTTACAGGCAATGACATGCATGCTGCTCCCTTTTCCCCGGTGAACAAGTGGTTGTTGAGGGGAGGCAGTGCTGAAACAGGTTTTCCTTTGAGGTCTAGCGTTGACTGAGCTCCTTCCAGGAGGCTTTTCACTCTGCACTATGAGGTGCATGTCAGTCGGGATTTCGTCGTCATGCCCGAAGCATAAGTGTTTTGTGTTGACTCCTTTCATTTGACTGCATCATTATGTGAAAAATGTTGATGTTTGTGATTGAGTCAAACAACAACAGGTGAAGGAGGTTTTGTGAATGCTTCATTGATCCGATGAGTGCTGGTATATTTGGAGATACCATGTCAAAAGTGCATCGCTGAAAGTCTGCTTTCTGCAAGGATGTGAAAGTCTGCCAACTTGTGCTTCCCCGGTGCTTCCCGGAGGTTTCATGTTGAACTCAGCCAAATCAATCCGCACATGACCTTGTTTCAGCCCAGCAGATTGATCTGGGTGAATTCTATCGACCTCACACGTCCTCACCCCAAATGGTGGTTTATGTGGGGAACATCCCCCCATCTTATTTCAGGTTGGTGAAATATTATAATTCACCTAGATTGATCCGCAAAAAAGACCGGCAGCCATTCGGTGCATGGCCTGGCCGGGCCTAGGCTTGATCATGGATGATTTGGATGGCGAGATGCTGAAGGACATCTCTCGGAGCCTGCAGCTTGATTTGTCAGGCGCATGGGCCACATGGGGTCAAATACGTACGCCTTGTTTTTGGAAGCTTGGAGCACTGCCAATTTACAGATGGGCTTGTCTCTAAATTGGGAATCCTTGCAGGGTTTGCTTTTGGTTTGCGTGCAAAAGGGGAGATTGAAAAGTAGATCTACGGAGCTACCAAATCACAGCTGAGCTTATATATTATTTCATGTCCAACCCGTGGGATGAGATGTGCCGGATCCCTCCAACGCCATTTTCGGCCTTTGGGCAAAGTTTGGTACACCATGCAGACCTGAGCTGACCTGAAGATGGGTCCCCGCATCAGACTGAGGCGGAACTTGGAATGTGAGGCAGCTCGTTTGTGCTTGGGGATCAAACCGCTTGGCTTGACGTTGTCCAACGCGTGATTTGATGTACCAGTTGGTGTTAGTCGATGGCCATGACTATTTGTTTGTGAAACTGTGGAGCAGCCCATCTCGGCGGGGCACATTTCCCGATTTGGTCTCTACGTGCGTTGCTTAGCTGTGCGTGAGAGTTTCTTGCTATCTCGCTGTAAGAGGCACTAGGCGGTTCACTTTCCTCGCGGGTTCTTTCAAAGCCAACTCGCAAGGACAGCATGGGCCACAACGCAAGGACAGATTCTGCATTAGGCTTGAGAAGTCACACTCCCCTAAGGTAAAGGCCAGAGTAGCACCCCTTCTCGAGTTTCTGAGGGATTTCTTTGCGCTATTCCTTGAGTGGCGTGGTGTTGGGCCTCTAGATTTGCCCTCAGGAGATGTCGGGACTCTCGCCGCTCTTGCCCTGAGAGCGAATCATGATGGAGTTTAAGCTCATACCTTTTCAATGAGATATCGTAGGTTTAAACTAACACATTGGGCGACTCTCGTCCAAATATGTATCACTGACATGTGTCCAATCGATTTCCACGCTTTACGAATTAAAGGCAACCAGTGAAGAGGTTCTGGCAAGAGATTCATGACCATGACACAGACTTGGCCCATTTGTGCGAGGCTTATGCAAGTAACAACTCATCCAGTGTTCTGTTGGCTTTCCTTTTTTTTTTGGAGAGGGCTTCCGTTTCATAGCAACTATCCAAAAGCAGAATTTCTGCCTTCTCCCCTCAGACCACTGGAGGTCTGGGATACTCCGCTCAGCAAAAGCTAACATTGCGAAGTTTGGGGTGTTTCTGGTTTGCGTCATCCAGGAAAGAAACAGACAACTGCCTCCAAGCTCCTACGAAGACATTGACAAAGCCCTACCCCTCTGAGTCCTCGCGCTTCGACGGTTCTAAGAGCCTGCCGTGGGCGGGGGGTCGCCAGGGGAGGAGGGTGACATGGCCATCAGCCGCTGGGCGGAAGTGGTCCAGAACGCGACCCGCTGGCTGTCTTCAGGTCAGTTCGGTTGAACATTGATGGATGTTACTGGTTTTTCGTTTGGTTCGATCATGTAACAGTGTCGATGTTTCAACTTAAAAGCGCACCTGTAGCAACCTCACAAGAGCAATCTACCAATATCTACCATTCAGATTGTCCGTTGCTCAGGTGACCTGCATGCAACGGGGTCTTGTTCACACGTTGCTCCTCTCAAAATCAAGTTAAGGGGCTTCAGTAGATCTCCGGGGGAATTCACTATCAGCCCGAAACAAGAAACGGACCCCCGAGAGCCTTGGGCCCAAGGTCGCATCCGTTTTGGGGAGGAACATCGGACAATCCACATGCCCCACAAAAACTAGGCCTGCTGCGAGGTGCAACGTTGGCATGCAAGAGTTATTGCCACACTACTGGGGGTATGTTGCATCTTGCCAGTTTGTTCATCACCAAGTTTTCCCAGGTAAATCCTCAATTAATTTTGGCTGGAATAGACACTCGCAGGTGCAGGAGGGAAGTGACAAATTGAATCTGAGCGTTACCGGGTTGGTGATGCACATGTTCGAATTACTGAAACCATTCTAGCTCAAGACTCCATTACATCACTTCGCGGTGTGCCACCTTTGGGCCATTCGGCCACATGCATGGTCCTACCCGAGGCCTGGTGGAGCAGTGCATCTCTGTGCCGGGGAAGAACAGCTCCGCCAACCCTGCGCTTCTAGACATCATCACCATGACCGAAACAGACGGCACCAAGAAGACCATGCGCCAGCGCCTCGTCGCAAAAAAGAAAGGTCCCAGCTCGAGGTATGGTCGTCTCGTCTTCGCTCGGCCCGCTGTGATGGTTGGCAAATGTTCTAGATCTTGCTGGGGGATTGCGCAAGGTGCTGCACGCAAGACTTGCGAGCCTCGGATGTCATGGCTATGACATTATTTTATGTATCTGTAAATTGCTGGTGCAACCGGGCACGTTCGATGTCCCCTGCTTCATTGTTCTTTTAAGGCAGCCGATGGAGACTGGTCGCGGAACTGACATGTAGGTCTCTTGAAGCATTGCAGCAGCTGCGCAGGACCCCTTTGCCATTGCCTGTCGCTGGGTGATTGGATTACCTATAATTAATATACAGGCAACTGGGTCGAAAAAAGCACTCCGCGCCTTTTCGTTCTGTAAGGGGCTGTTCCCGAACATGTTTTGCAGGCCCAAACCATTGTAAACCGATGCTGAGGAAAAACCAAGGATACCCCCAGAAGCCAGGAAGACACATTCGGCTCGAATAGTCTTGGTTCGTGTGAGCTGCATCCTGCGTTGTGCAGCAGCTATACGAGGCAATTAGGTGCCAAACCGAGGAGCCGGAGGGGAACCGATACTCAAACAACAACTCAGTCGATACCCAACCGATGTTCTTGTCTGCCAAATCCAACTAGCTGCCGAGTAACTTCCTGTCTACGGTTTTTCGTCACACCAACGCAAGTTCCTCCTCTCAGGACCGAGTTTACGTTTAAAAGACTCCAGGGCAAGTCCGCGAGCTGATGCCTTGCCCACGCGTGTTAGGTGGCCAAATCAACGGCCTGTACTTCCCGAGAATCAGCTCCCCTTTTTTCTTGGAGTCCTCTTTGTTTTCCACGAGCCAGGCAAATATATATATATATATATGATAATTATAGTTGTTTGCTGGGGTCCGAATTCCAGCCAAGCATATTGCACATGCACTTCATCACTGGTTGCCCCCAAGTCATTGTCTTTCCGATGCTGAGGAAAGAAAGTGCTATTAGTTCATAGGGTATCGGGGTACAGAGGTTTCATATTTGTTGTTTATTTCAGCCCAACTGGACACAGCGCCGAGGGTTGCGAGTCAAGCAATTCATCATCTGGTCGAAACGGGACACAGGACAGGCACGGTTGCGCACATAGTATCAGGGGGTCTCTTTAAGCTTCCCAATGAAGGTATTTACAACCGCCAAGCGTGCAAATTTGCGTGCGCAGTGCGCAGTCCCCGGCCGCGCGATCAGTGAAGTTCTGAGGAATCATGAATAGATTGAGCTTCTGACGGTTTTACTGCGGCATCCCAACGTGGTTGAGCGGGCCATTAAAGGTTCTACCTTAAATAATTTGTTTGAAAGATCAGGCACTACTGCTTGTCTCGTAGCTGAATCCACAAGCAGGATTTGATGTGAAACCTCCGTTGAACCATAAAAATGTGTTGGCTACCACTAGTGATAGCGACACCTTGACAACTGACCAGTATTCATTGCCCAGAGAATAGTTTGGTACAACATGCATGATGATCTAGCTAGCTATGCTGTTTCCAGTTCCCTAGCAAACTCACTGCCAAGCTGATACCTCTTTGAACACATTGCTTGCAAGGTTCCCGCAGCTCCGAAGGCAACCGTGGTTGATGACTGAAATCACGATTTATCCAACTGATCGCATTCCGCACATTATTGTTTTACCTTGCACACTGTAAGTAAGAAACTCTTTGCAATGACTCTGTTCGGACAGAAAGGGTCATTCTGCTGCGACTCCAATGTTGCTTCCCAACAGCAACCAGTTTTTACGGGTCCCTGTATTTCTCAAGAGTCAGGGGGGGTCACCCGGGGGTGGCCTAAAACTAATTATCAATGGCCTTCGGTACAGGAAGATCATTGGCGACGTCACTGACCGGATCAACCAACAGTTCGACGCCATTTCGGCGGGAATGAGTGGAGGCACGGCTGCCTGCGGAAGCTGCAATTCCAAATGGAGCCTTCAAGGTCGGCCCGAATCAGCCTCCGCAAACTTATGTTGGCGCATCACCAGTCTTGCTGGCCTTTTGCACGGTACACAAGCAAGCACCCGCACCCGCACCTACTTCCAAACCACAGACACGCAGACACAACACTTCTTTTTCAACGCAAATTACTGTCCTTTTGTGTCTTTGCCAGTGGGTGAATTCTTGGTTTGTTTCAGTATGGAATAGTTGAAGCAGGCTGGAAATCGGAAGGAATTCCTTCAACCCCGAAACATAATTTTGCTTCCGGCCGTCCGCGCGCTGAGCCTGGGACTCTTTTCAATTCTCCTTCCCCCGCCCTTTGATTCATGGAAGGGAGAAACCGGCCAAGTTGAGTAAAGCGAATGATGGACCTTCACGTCTTAACGCGTTGTACATGGGGTTGATCAAGTTTCCTGGCCCCCAAATGACCACTGGTAACTCTGTCCCATTTAGCGGGCAATATCATTTGTTCGGTGGCTCTCTCTTTCTTATCATCCTATGGACCTTTTGGTCAACCTGCACGTATGTTGCCTGCAAGTCTGCATTGGCCCCCCAAAGGCGTTCGAAGGGGATTCGTCGGGCTGCTTGGATTCCACAACGTTCAGGAGAGTAAGGCTTTTACACACGCAAAAAAACCAGCAGCAGATCCTGGAAATCCACGAGGAAACCGCAAAGTGGATGCGAACTGAACATTCGAGGCAGGCTAGGTGCACCCGGAGTTGCCTGTTTTCATTCGGAATTGCCTGCCCGGTGGCTGTGGCCACTCATTACGTGCAGCTATAGGGTTGGTTTGTTTCATTTTTTGACAAACCGTCCTCGGGGTTTAGGATGAACGGCCGCAACATTTTCGGCTTATAGCTCGTGCTGTTTGGATGGCAGGGCCGCTCTGCCTGCGCTGTGGCCGTTGGAGTCCGGAGTCTCCTGCGTCGGGAGGCGGGCTCTGCGGCCTGTGCAGAGCGGCCCTTTTTGTGGGCGGGGTCGCCACTGATCCCCGTCTCACTCCGGCGCTCCACTTCCACGTGGAGTACGCCTTGAAGCGGGTGGTCGGTGAGGTCGCCCTGCTTCTTGGCCCCCTCCAGGCCGGAGGGAAGGGTCCGAAGCCAGCTCCTGAGTCGGGAGCCGAGGACCGTAAGAGGTCAAGAGAGGCGAGCAGTGAGGAGCCTCTCAGACGCAAGAAGGACAAGAAGGACAAGTCCAAGAAGGAGAAGAAGGAGGCTAAGGCTGTCAAGAGTGGCAAGGAGCTCAAGCAGCGCCCTCAGTCAAGAGGGCGGTCCCCTAAGTCTTCGGCCAAGGAGCGGGGAGTCTCGGAGAAGAGGCTGGCAGTAAAGGAGGAGTCCTACGAGTACACCAGCGTCTCCCCCGACCCGGAGGCGGTTTCTTCTTCCTGGCGGCCTAGCCTCTCCAGAGGGGAGAGGACTGCAGAGCGGGTGGGATCCCGCCTGGCCCCACGCTCTCCGGGGGCGCATCCCAAGGCCTCGCCAGTTGAGGCTCCTGCTCCGGTGAGACCTCAGGGGGAAACCCCTCGGACTCACTGGTCCTGGAAAGAGATCAGAGAGTGGGAAAAGGCTCGAGGCATTCGGAGAAAGAAGGCCAACAAGGGCCGAAAGCACCGAGAAAGGCAGGAAGAAAGAAAGCTGAGGCCTCGGCGTGACTCCTCGGAGGATCCCGGAGACCTTCCAGAAGAAAGACCTGAGCTACATGCCTTCGAGGATCCGGAAGAGGCCGGCAGCGAGGGAAGAGAGTAGGCCCCGGAGCCTACGCGGCCATCTGCGCTGGTGGCTGATACAGCATCCTGGTTTTGGGAGGGAAGTTTTGGGCCCAGGGGTATTACCTGGGCAGAGATGTGGAGATCGTCTTGAAGGCCGAGGCAAAGATAGAGGACGAGCTGGGCCGGTGGTTGAAGGTGCAGCTGTGTGGCACTCCCGACGCAGGCCTCAGGGAGTGGGGTCTCAAGAGCCGGAGCTTATTTATATCTCTGAGGATGATACCGCGAGACCAACACCTGCGGGACGAAGAGCTCTTTTACACGACCCAGGTGAAGGAGGTGGACCCGGAGTTGGAATGGAAGAGCAATTGCCTCCCCGAGCCGAGTGGCCCCCATCAGAGTGGGAACTGGGAGGCGTGGCGGAATTGGCAGAGGAGATGGGTTTTGGCTCTCCAGTGCGAGGGCGCCGAGCGGGACGTGCTCAGGAGACGGAGGGCACAGCTTTGCCTCAAGCCAAGAAGAAGAAGAAGAAGGCCAAGGACAAGGTACGCGTGCTGGAGATGCTGAAGCAAAGCAGGTGGTCGTGGCGAGGATCGAGCCTCGATCCGGAGTTCAAGAGGCCGAAGATAAAGCTGAGGAGAGGAAAAGGAGACAGCGACTCCAGCAGCAGCAGCAGCAGTCATTCGGGCGGTCCCGAATCCAAGGTGCTGGATTCGGACAAGGAGCTCCTCTTCCCAGAGGAGAGCCAGGCCAAATATGTGGCCAGGCGATGTCCCGGGCTGCTAGCCAAGATGGGGCTCCAGCGGTGCAGGAAGACCCTGCGCGATGGGATGGGTCTTTCGCTTGCCAGCAGGGAGCCGGGGCCCGCCATGGTTCAGTACTTCCGCCAGACTCTCTCGCGTCTGATTGGCGAGAGAGGCTTTGTCGCTCTGTGCGGTCATGGACCAGCTCTTCGAGGGGGAGGTCGTCCGAGCGCTGGATGTCAGCATGCAACGCCTGAAATACCTCGAAGCCATCATGCGAGGGAGACGCCCCGAGGTGGCATCAAGGATGGAGTTGATCCCGGAGATCCTCAGCGTCGCCACAGACGAGGAGCTCTGGACGGCTGCAAAGGAGCAGAAGCAGGACGAGCGTTTGCAGGCCTCCGCGGGGAGGCGCCCCTGGACAGGGGGCAGCGGGTCAGCAAGCGGAGTTCATCAAGACCAAGGAGATCAAGCCGCCCCCTGGCAAGGAAAAGGGGGCGATCACGCCAACAGGAGTTACCCTCCCAAAGGGAGGGGCTGGTGGAGCAAAGGCGGGAAGCCGAAGGGCAAGGAGAAGGGCTCCAAGGGCACCCCACAGTCGGAGGTGGTGAAGCCCAAGCCCGCGGACGCCTGAGCGGTTTTGCAGGAGTGATCTCCTCTTCGCCTGAGAGGAGAGATAGCTAAGCCCCACGTGCCTGATCTTGCGCCCCCGTCGCATTTTTCCGCGTCCGATTGTTCCCTAGAACTGTCACTCGCTGCAGCTGGACGCTGCGAGTGGTGGTTTGAAAGTAGGGCCGAAGTTGTTGCCTTCACCGCGAGCAAGGCGGCCTGGGAAGGGGAACGAAGCCTGCCGTCAGACTTGTTTTCCCTGCCCGGTTGGGGGGGTGGTTTGGGCACGGAATATGGGGATTTCTCCTTTGATGCTTGGTTTCAAGGGGTGGTCACGGGCCTCAACTGGATGGCTGGTTACCCCCCTGTCTCTTCGGTTTCGATGCCTGGACATGAGGGCACTGCGCTGCAGCAAAAAGTACTGCGGCATCTTTGGGAGTCCATTTCCTGTGTTGGTGGGTGGAGTAAGGTTCCACTACCTAACCCCGAAGGGGAGGAGGATTTTTGGAATGCTAAGGTGGTTAATTCCTACGGGATGGAAGTACACGTCCCGCAGAATTTGGGGTGGGCCAACCTAGCACATTCCCTGCCTGTCAAAGGCAGTGCAGGAGTCGTAGACGCACTTGAAGTGTGTTCAGGGGGAGTCAAAGACTTCCTCGAATCCCCCCACAAGTGCTTGAAGCCACAAGGTTCCTGGAAGTGGCTGAAACCTCCCAAGGTCAGGGTTGGGGAGGAAGATTGGGGGCAGGTTGCCCAAGGTTTGATTGAAAGGGGCATCTGTACCCCTTGGCCCCTGGAGGAAGCCTACAAGGTTGAAGGGGAACCCCTTCTTGGTGGGCTTTTTGGGGTGCCGAAGCATGAGGTTGTCGGGGGAGCCGTTGCAAGGTGACTTAGCAACGTTGCCCCTCTTATCGCAGATGGCGCCTTTGGAGGTTAGAGAGGGTGAACATGTCCTCATCTCGAGTAAGGGTATCAAGGCGATGTTCTATGTGGTAGGCCTTCCTGAGGTTTGGAGGCCGTTTCTTTGTTTCAATAAGGTTATACCGGCCTCCCTTAATCTGGGTGGGGATAGGAGGCCACATGTGCTGTCTGCTACAGTGCTCCCAATGGGCTTCATCAACAGTGTGAGTCTTGCTCAGCACCTGCATCGAGGACTGGTCACGAGGGCGATGGAGCTGGCAGGTGTGGGTCGAGAGACGGAGCTCAGACGTGACAAGGCGGTTCCTCGCTCCCCTTTGTTTTACAGGGTCTACTTGGACAACTTCGATACTTTGCAAAAGGTGAACCCTTCCGCTGCGGCACTTTTGGAGGGGCGGCCAAATGGGGCGAGCCTGGCACTGCGTTCAGTTTATGAGGAGTTCAATGTTCCCCGGAATGTGAAGAAGACTGTTGAACAACAGCTGGTCGCTGAGATGCAGGGTGCATTGTTTGATGGGGTTGAATTCCGGGCAAAGGACGAGAAAACCGCTCGATATGTTCAGGGAGGACTCTTCCTCCTAAGGTCCAAGAAGACCTCTCTCAAGAGGTTGCAAATTGTCGCCGGGGGGTTGGTTTACCTTTTTAGTTACAGGCGACCCCTGATGTCGTGCCTCAACCAGATCTGGGTTTTCATCTCTTCTTTCGAAGGGAAAACAGGGCTGTGGAAACCTATCCATTTGGAAGTCAAGACTGAGCTGTGGCTTGGGATGAGTCTACTTCCGCTAGCAGTGACCAATTTCCGTCTTCCTTTTGACTCTGTGGTGAGCGGCCTCGGACGCCTCTGAGACGGGTGGTGGTTTGGTGATGTCTACGGGGCTCAAGCCTATGGGGGCTGCAGTGAGAGGTGAGACCTCTGAGCTCCCTGATGACTCTCAGGTTTTGGGGATTGGTCTTTTTGATGGCATAGGTGTCTTGAGGGTGGCGCTGGATCAGTTGGGGGCTACATCGCTGTAGAATCGGATGCCGGCGCCCGTAGAGTGGTGGAAGCGAACTTTGCTGATGTCCTGCAGCTCTCCTCTGTTGAGGAGGTGACGGAGGAGGAGGTCAGGCAGTGGGCCCTCCGTTTCTCCCGCGTTCACTTGGTCATTATAGGAGGGGGACCCCCTTGCCAGGGTGTGTGCGGCTTGAATTTTGGGCGCAAAGGAGCCGTGAAGCGTCCGAGGTCCTCTTTGCATTCTCACGTCAAGCGTATCATTGACCTGGTGAGGAGTGTCTTCAGCTGGGCCAAGGTGTTCTTCTTGATGGAAAGTACGTGTGTTCTCAATGAGCTGGGAGGATCGAGCAGTTTACTCTACTTCCATCGAGGTTCTTCCGTATTTGGTCGATGCCAAGCACTGCTCACTCGCGAGGCGGCCTCGGTTGTGGTGGGAAGTGAAGACGGCGTGCGCATCACGCTCCCGGGGTTTTTCTGACTGCCATGAGTATGGGGAGGTCCGTTTTGAGGTCAGTGTTGAAGCCTCGCGCTATCTTGAGCCTGGATGGGCTTTGGCGGGCCCGCCAGATCGCAAGTTGAACACGTTTACAACGTCCCAGCCAAGTGCCAAACCTAGGTGGAGGCCGGCGGGGATTGATTCCTGCACCCCGCAGGAGTTGGAGCTTTGGGCGGCGGACAACCATCGTTTCCCGCCGTATCAATACAAACGTGAGAATGGGGTGCACCATCTGAAAAAAGGCTGGCGCCTCCCTTCAGTGGAGGAGCGAGAGGTGATTTTAGGTTTTCCTTTGGAGTACACCTCTCTGTGCATGGCGAAGCATGAGAGGAAGGCAAAGAGAGGAGACTGGGAGAACAAGCGCCTTACAATGTTGGGAAACACATGGTCGGTGCCTGTGGTGGCATTGCTGTTGAAGAGCTTGTTGGAAGATCAGGGGTTTATACCCCACGTCTCCCTTCGGGAGGTGGTGGAGAGATGTCAGCCAGGAAGGGGTGCGCTTCTCCAAAGCCAACTTTGGAGACGCGCTTGGACACAGCGTTCAAGTGTGGTCTCGGACGCGGAGCGTGAGGGGTTGCTGGTGCAGAAATTGGCAACGCTGGTGTCAGCACGCGGAACCGACGTCTTGCTGACCGCCCCCACCATGTGTGTTCCAAAGTTTCAACGCCTTAGGTCTTCGGTCCCCGCTGGGTTTGTGGGGATGGAAAACTGTCTGTGGTTTGCGGTGGAGGAGGACTCCTGGGCGGCCCGAGCACATCAACAAGCTTGAGCTACGGGCCCCACGGCTTTGAAGTGGCGAATCCAGAAGCAGCAGAGGCTGGGCCACCGGTTCCTTCACCTGACGGACTCAATGGTCTCCTTGTTAGTCACCAATAAGGGGAGGTCTTCTTCAAGAAAGCTTCGGTTGGTCCTGCAACGCATGTGTGCCTATTTGTTAGCGTCCGGAAATGTTTGCTTGCTCGGCTACGTCAACACAGACCAGAATCCGGCTGACCGGCCGTCTCGACGGCCGGTCAAGAGACGATGGTTAAAGCGCAGGTAGTGGAAGGGCGCAGCCGGGCAGAACGCAAACAAAGACGCAAGCACTTAGGCACTTTGCAGGACCTTACAGTCAAACCCGCCACCTTGAAGCGTTATCGTGACTCTGTGCGAGAGTTTTTCCAGTACCTTAAGTATGAGGAGCTCCAGCTGCCGCAAACAAAACAGCCTTCGATGCGCAGTTAGGGCAGTATATCACTCATCTCTGGGAGGAAGGCGACAGTCGCTACAAAGCTAATGACACTGTTTGTGGTCTGCAGCATGCTCAGCCCAACCTGCGGCGGAATTTGCCAATTTCATGGCGACTTTTGAAGACCTGGGGTCAGCATGAGCTGCCCTCACGGGTTAAGCCGTTGACGCCAGCCACTTTGAATGTATTGTGTGGTTATCTACAGGGATCTAAACCACAGCTGGCTTTGGCCTTGCAGGTGGCTTTCTCGGCACTTCTTCGGAGCTTCTGCAGCTGCAAGCTAAGCATATACATGTCGGGAAGTCGTCGTCCATTGTGCTCCACTTGGGTTCGACTAAAATGTCGTATCGTAATGCGGGAGCTGATGCAACAACGTTGGAGAACCTGGAGGTTTCCATGTTGCTCAGAGCGTGGCTTTTGCGTGCTCGCCCGGACGATTTTTTGGTGGATTTGCGCCCGCGTGCTTTTCGTGCAGCCTTCCAGGGTGCTTGCGTCGCGTGTGGTTTTACAAACTGCCGGTTTAAACCGTACAGTCTCAGGAGAGGTGGTGCCACTCACCTCTTTATAACCACTAAAAGCTACTCACAAGTCTGCCAAGCTGGTCGCTGGTCCGCTGAACGGACAGTCAGGATCTATATTCAGGACTCTTTGGCTGTACTGTCAGACATGCAGATGCGGTTTTCACGCAAGCAATTGGCCTTCTCTAAGGTTTGGGTTGACCTCCTGCACTCGCTTGAACCCCCGCGTATGCGGAAGTATGGGGGACGTGGAAGGGACCATGGTTGACCCGCTTTGGGGGGCTGTGGTGTTTGTTTTGGTGTTGGTGTGGTTGCTTCTTGTTTTCTTTTCTGTTTCCTTGATGGAATCATGGATCCCGGATCGCGATCAGGGATGTTATTTCTCCCTCTTTTTCTTGCCAGGGCCAAGCCTGGAATGGCTACGAGTGTTTCCTGGCATGGGTTTTTTGTACCAACTACTTGCTTGCGGTGAAAATTGGAGGCCGTGCATCCTTGACAAACCGTCCTCGAGGTTTAGGATGAACGGCCGCAACATTTTCGGCTTATAGCTCGTGCTGTTTGGCCCACCCACCCTCACCTGTCTGCGGAAGGGACCATGGTTGACCCTCTTTGGGGGGCTGTGGTGTTTGTTTTGGTGTTGGTGTGGTTGCTTCTTGTTTTCTTTTCTGTTTCCTTGATGGAATCATGGATCCCGGATCGCGATCAGGGAGGTTATTTCTCCCTCTTTTTCTTGCCAGGGCCAAGCCTGGAATGGCTACGAGTGTTTCCTGGCATGGGTTTTTTGTACCAACTACTTGCTTGCGGTGAAAATTGAAGGCCGTGCATCCTTGACAAACCGTCCTCGGGGTTTAGGATGAACGGCCGCAACATTTTCGGCTTATAGCTCGTGCTGTTTGGCCCACCCACCCTCACCTGTCTGCGGAAGGGACCATGGTTGACCCCCTTTGGGGGGCTGTGGTGTTTGTTTTGGTGTCGGTGTGGTTGCTTCTTGTTTTCTTTTCTGTTTCCTTGATGGAATCATGGATCCCGGATCGCGATCAGGGAGGTTATTTCTCCCTCTTTTTCTTGCCAGGGCCAAGCCTGGAATGGCTACGAGTGTTTCCTGGCATGGGGGTTTTTGTACCAACGACTTGCTTGCGGTGAAAATTGAAGGCCGTGCATCCTAATTTGTTGTTTTTAAAATGTTGTTTTTGTTTCTTTCATTTTCCTTGTTTTTCCTTCTTCTCGAGAGTACTTGTTTTGTGGTTGTTTTACAGGGAAACCAAATCTTAATGGTGGACTCTCATTCTCGGAATGGGGGCGGGGTGCAGGTGATATGAGCGTGGCGGAGAACGCGAACATGAAGCAGCTGTTGCAGACACTCTCTGATTACCGCATGGATGCGATGATGACTCCGGAGCGAAAGTTCCGGTGGTTTTGCGTTGCAGACGTTTGCAGCGAAGTCTGATTCTGGCTCAGTGGCTTGTGAGTGTGGAACAGTTTTTGAGGCTCAACACCAGCATCTATGGAGATCAATATAGTTAAACACTTGGGCGTGTGAGTTGTTGTTTTTTTGCGGGTGCCCCTTTTCAGGTTGGTTTGAAGGAAAACCAACAGGACAACCACAAGTTTTGGGGGTGCTCCTAGTTTGACACATCCACACACACATCTTGGCTTGAATGGCCTGCTGCAGGAATCGAAAGGAGCCTCAAGGACCCAAAAGTCTCCTTTTCAAGGTCCAAACAGTTCTGAGCGACCCCATCTAAAGGAGAGTGACTTTCAGGTTTTGGGATTGCGCTTGCATGTTCCGAATGTGTTTGCTTCGAGCTAGAACAGCCTCGCACATAAACGCTTGGCTGCTTTGCCAGAAGCCCCGACTTCTCTTGCAACAGGAGCAGAGTGTCGTGACCAACAGCCAGTACAAGGACGGAATGGGACTGGGTGTGTCTACAGGTCACTTCTCCTGTGCTTGCCGATCAACTGTGGAAAGATAGGCGTTACCGGTTATGGTTCTCTAGTGGAAGCCATAGGTGGATGTTGTTTTAAAGTGTCTAGATCTGTTTGCATCACGCACCTTGGAATGAGGATTGAGTCCTTGTGTCACTAGAGTTAATATAGAGGTAAACACTTTTGAGAAGCCTTGTCATGATTGTCGACAATCATGACGGAGGGATGTTGTCCTGCTAGTGATGCCAGATACAAACATGTTGTTACGTCTTGCGTCTTCTTTGGCTAAAATGATGGTATGATTTCACGATTTTACTCCTTCATTTCGTGTCGAGCGTCGACAAAGAAAGCCTTGTGGGGGTTTTGTTTGCGGACGCCGCGTTGTGTTGCACAGACAACATCGGGCCCGCCGCTGGCTCCCAGAAAGCCTGGGTCCAAACTCTGAGAAACCCTTTTGAGAAGCTGGAGGTGGGGGGTGTCTTTGGTTACGCCTAATGTGGAGGGTTGACATGTGCACAGATTGTACCACATTTTAGGCTCGTTTTTTGTTGAGAGTTGAGGCTTCCTTTTGTGCCCTTCAAGCCACGCTGGCTGGACTCGGGCGCAGGATATGAATGCTGAAACGGACCTTCAGAAGTACTTCGTCTCCAGCGCTGCCTGCTCTGACACAACTGCAGATGGTAGCACCATCTGGGGCCGCCTGGCGGGGCAGCTGTGTGAGGCTTGGGTTTGGATTCAAGATCCCTCGTGCTTCTTACCCATGCTTCGTGTGGGGAACAACCCACCTGTTTGATTGTATTTCTTGACAAGGGGCGTACAGCCAGAACAGCTGGTTCAGAAGCCACAAGTTGGCTACTTGAATACAACAATCGCGTATGAAGGCCATAGATATGCGGCTCTGTACCAGCACAGGCAAGGTAAACCATGAGGGGAACGATGCTTGCCTCCCGGCCTAGCGCACGTCGACTTGTGCTCAAATTGTCTGTATCAGATAGATCGCCGCATTTATTACTTGCCCGGCTTTGCACAATTGTTTGGAAATGTGAACTATGTTAACCAACTTGCCACAAGGTTGCAGCATTTGAATCCATGGCCTACCTATGAGGCATTTTGAGACCCTCCAGAGGGTACTGTTCAGGATGATGCATGTGGCAACTTGCGCTGCTTCAGCCTAGTATTTCCAATATGCCCAGTTTGTGGGTTTCCTCAACGTTTCCTTCCAAGACATTCCAAGACCTAACATCCACCGTCCGGCGAGTGTGACATGTTTCCACGTAACGTCGACTTGTGATGGCCGAATTTTGGGCGCTTTTCCCCAACAAGTAAAGGAGTCTCATAAAAATGGGGGACACCCCCCGTTGAATCAACCCGGTTGATCCAGAGTTCCGAGCCCCTCTCCGATGTTAAGGCTTGGATTCCTTCTCCACCAGCCTCAACAGCTACGGCGCGCAGCAGAGTCATAGCACCTGCCGGGTTCCCAGAGCAAAGCTTTCCGAACTCCCCAGTTCAAACCGCTCGCCACATGGAACCCCACTGGGGAGCCTAGTTTGGACTGGTTTTCCTCAAATGGGACCGAGTTCCATGTTAGACTAGAAGTTCGAAGGCAATCCTTAGTCCTTGTTTCACGTTGCCTTTCTAGTCATGCTTCTATAGAGATGGATTCGGATTGGCCACTCCATGTATTCTCAGGTGCCCCCCAAATTGGTGGTTTGGATTGGTGGTTTGGGGATTCGAAGCAGTGGTTCTTGTGGAGGGGAGATGGGACACCTCCTTAACCACCAAACCACCAATCCACCAATCCAAATCACCAATTGACTACAAGCATGATGTGGTGAACTGTTCCACTCCATGTTTTGCCAGATGTGAAAACATGAACTTATGGAGTCTTTCCTTTGACCTGCAAGACTTGGAACGCTGCGATGGGCAAAACAATGCGTGGAACTCACAGCTGTCCAGGTTATGACCTCTATACCGACATTCCACAGGTGTCAGTTTAGTTATTCCGGCAGGGCCATCCCGGTTGGACACTGAGCACTACGCAAAGATGTGTTTCTTTTCATGTTCGGGAGCGCGGTGCTTCCTGCTTGAAACCTCATGGCCATCATACCACCAGGAGTATTAGAAACAAGCAACAATCTTAGACAGCCCTTCAAAGTGCTAGGAGCTTTGCGGGCCATGAGTGTAATGTAGCTCTATATCGGGCATCAACCTCGCGCTCAAATGAATATGCTCACAGCGTGTCCCAAAATAAAAGGTCCAAAGTTGCATCCGACGTTAGAGATTGATGATTGCACACGTGTGTTGTGTCCATGCGCGAGCAAGGTCTCACATCACATTCCAGTGGACGAAAAATTTGGAGAGTTCAACTCCAGTGTCCGTCTTTGTTTGTCTTGCGCGCCTGCTTGCGAGTCTCCTTGCTCTGTTCACTTGTTTGTTCGTTCGCTCTTTGTTTGTATACTTGTGTGTTTGTGCGAATCGCTGCTGTCTCAATTAAAGTTATATGGCCCCTGCAAGTCATCTGTTTTATAAATGCAGCCCGAGTTTCTCGCTCAAGCCAGCATCGCCCGACGGATAGGCTGAGTGGTGGCCAGTCCCTTGGTTTTGCGCATGGGTACATATTTCACAAAGCGTGCATAGGGTAGCTCGAGCAAAACGTCGACATGCACCAGTCCGGCAGTCAGGCTGGGAGCTGAAACCCAAAAGACACTAGGCCAACATTGCTATAGATGTTGAGATGTTGAGCAGTTTTATCTCGACACAATCCGTGAATTTCAGAGGTCTCGTTGCAAAGTGGCTGTTGAATGTTGTGCAGACCACCTTCTCGCTGTTTTTCAAAGTTGGTGTTGACACAGAGCAGTAGAGCATCACGGGCCTTCATTCAAAGATTAAGTCGGGCAAGTACTTCACAGATTCCAAAGACGCAGGTGCACAATTTGTTTGACGCTTTTTCCTTCTGAGATTTGACAGCATTCTTCGGCCGGGGGGACACAATCAATTGGGCACTTACTTTAGGCGCGCATTGAGTAGAGTCCGTTGCAAGAGTAAACCATCAGCACTAAATGTTCAATGCTTCACTAGGGCAAGGCGAAACATTTGGGAAGCATGGAGCTTTTCCCATTCCCAGCAAGGGAGCCGCAAATATCTTTCCAAATATGGACCAACGTATCGCAGATGTCTGCCTGGTGCAATTGGGTATGTGTCACACCACCCCCCCCAAAAAAAAAGAAGAAGGAGAGAATGCTTGTTGGTTTCAATTCAAAGTACCCTCAAAAACATCATGCGCCCAGGTTTAATCCCAACATCCCGACCCCCCTGGAACCGAATCTCCTTTTGAACCCTCCCTGAAAGCTGCGCCAAACCTACCCGATCGAGCCTTGGACACGCCCAACCGACTCGATCGAGGCGCCAAGAAGGTGGCGTGCACCGGCACGGCTGGCACCCCGGCGCGCCTGGCCTGCGAGGCTGCGAACAGCCCCTCGGACTGAGCAAGGGCTTGCTGAAGGTTGCTTGGTAGGACAGGGTTGGTTCATGCCTTGGGGGGAGGGAGGGGAGCAGGGGTTTTTCAATTCACTCTTACTAAGCCCCTGATAAAAGCTATTTGGGCCCTCTCCCCCCCTTCCCTCCCCAGGCCCAATGGGTTCTAGATTGTCTTTGAAGGACCTTCAGAAGTTCGTGCCCCTGCCGTTCCTTTTGCATGTCTTTTTTGTAACTGGAGGGGCTGCTGAGCCCTTTGGTCTTGGAAGATGGGTCGTCCTTTCGTCCAGAGTTTAAGCCGGGCGGGGGGGGTGGCGGGGTGGCGGGGTGGCGGGGTGGCGGGGTGGCGGGGTGGCGGGGGGCCCTCTGGTTTGACTTCTCCTTGTTGGACTTGTAACTGTTGTTTGCTTGCTTGTTGTTTGCTTGCTTGTTCGCGTGCTTTGACTTGATTTGGTTTGACCTGGTTTGTGTTTGTTGTGTTTTTTTGCTTTCTTGTTGTTTCGCTTGTTTGAGTATTTTGATTTGTTCTGGCTTGGTTGTGTGGTGTTGTTTCGGTGGTGTTGTTTGTTGGTTTGTTTGTTTGTGTGTTTGTTTGTTTGTTCGTTTGTTTGAATGTTTGTTTGTTTGTTTGCTTGCTTGCTTGTTTGTTTGCTTGGTTGTGTTTTTTTTGGTGTTTGTGTGCTTGCTGGTCTTGTTTTGTTTGCTATGTGTTTGTTGTTTCGCTGGTTTTATTGATTGGATTTGTTTTACTTGGATTTGCAGTGTTTGATGTTTGTTTAATTTGGTTTTGATTTTTTGTTTGTTTGTTTGTTTAGTTTTTGAATTGATTTGATTTGATTTGATGTGACTTGGTTTGCGTTTGTTTGTTGTGTTTGCTTTCTTGAGGGTCTGCTTGTGTTGGTTGGTGTTGCTTGTGTGTTTGCGTGGTGTTGCGTTTGTTTCTTCGTGTGTTTGGGTGTTTGTTTAATTGGTTTTGAGATGTTGTGTTTTTGTTTGTTTCTTTGTTTGTTTGATTGTATTTGTTTTGGTCTGACTTGAATGCTTGTTTGTTTGATTTGCGTTTGGTTGGTTTGTTTTGTTTATTTGATCGATTGATTCGATCTGGTTTGGTTTGACTTTATGATGTTTGTTTTGGCATGTTGGGTTTGTTGTGTTCGGCTTTACTTCTTGACTGACTTGGCTTGTTGTTTGTTTTGTTTTTTCTTCTGTTACTTTCTGTTTTGGTTATGTTTTGATTTGTCCGTTATGTGTCTGTGTTTGCTTGTTTGTTTGGTCGGTTGCTGGTTTGTTTGGTCGGTTGCTGGTTTGTTTGGTCGGTTGCTGGTTTGTTTGGTCGGTTGCTGGTTTGTTTCATTCGTGTTGATGTGGACTTTGCTTTGGTGTGTTGTTGTTGTGTGATCGTGGTGCTTTGGCTGCATGGGTTGTTCCGTTGTTTTGTTTGTTTGTTCGATTGATTAATTTATGTTTAATTATGATTTTGTTGTTTGTTTGGTGTTGGAGTATTTGTTTGTGTGTTTGTTCCTTTCGTTTCGTGTCGCTTTGTTTTCTTGTTTGCTTGCTTTCTTGCTTGCTTGGCTGCCTGCCTGCCTGCATGCATGCACGCATGCTTGTTTGTGTTTGATTGTTTGTTTGCGTGTGCTTGTGTGTTTGTGTTGTTTTGTTGTTTTTGCCCGCTTGCTTGCTTGCTTGCTCGATTGATTGTTTGTTTGTTCGTTCGTTCGTTTGTTCGCTTGTTTGTCTGCTTGTACGCCTGCTTGTTTGGTTGCTTGCTTGTTCATTTCGCTGGTTGGTTTGGTTTTTGTGTGTGTGTGTGTTTCAATTTTATGTTTGTTTTGATTCGCATTGTTTGTTTTGTTGTGTTTTGTTTGCTTGTGTGCTTGCTCGCGTGAGGGTTTTGTTTCATTAGTTCTTCCGTTTGTTTTCTTTTCTTTTCATGTGTTTTTTCCTTGTTTGTTTGTTTGTGTGTGTGTGTCTTGAAACCTGCAACGCTTTTTGCTTGTCTTGTCATGCTTCATGTGCGCATGCGCTCAAGGGGCAAACGCCACCCTGATGTTCAATTGAGATTGAGCTTCACGCAAGCTTGGGTTGGGCGACATAAACCACTCGCGCTCCAAAAAGTACTCGAAGCTTTAATAATTTGCATCACCCAAATTTGGCCAAGTTTCAGTGAGCTTCCGGGGATGCGGATGTTTATGCTGAGCCATGATCTCTTCCTGCCCAGTGAAAATGCGCTCAAGCATGCAGGGGACTGGCATTCATGTTTTGTGACTTGCATGCTCTAAAGTAGACCGTTTCAGTAGACCGTTTCAGACGATTCAGGTGAATGGTCAATTGCTGCGTGGCATGTCATGTCTGCAACAAGGCCCCAAAAGACTGACAGATGAAGCCTCTTATCAGCGTGCATAAGGAGGCTGAGGAGACAAGTATTGTTGAATTAAGTGAGAAGAACTCGCTAGATGACACGGTGGGCTAATCAGTGAGGCGCCCTTTCCGAGCATGTGGCACGCTCAGTCTTGAAAGTAGGCCGCCATGTCAATGGCTTCATCTTGATTCGATTTTGGCTCCATGTGCTCGCATCTGCTGTCGAACCTGCCAGATCTTATGGAGCTCAAGCAGTCCTTGAACACAGTGGCGACCTACAAGTGCAGGGAGTTCACAAACGCAGATGGGACCCGCTGCGATCTTCTGGCTATGAACCAGGCGAGCACATCTGTTGTTTTCCCCCGGGCCTTTGTGGATCCACTGCTGCAATCCCAGCTTCCATTTGCTCATTATGTTTTTGTTGTTTTACATGTCTCTCGATTGGTTTTAAAGGGAATCTATCACTGCTAAACAATTTGTTTCCAGGAGACTTAAGCAACGGGAGGGTAGCTAACCAGCCACCGTCCTTTTAGCGTTTACAGGGCGGTGTTCTTAGTTCTATAGTTACTCAGATGATCAAACACAAAGAGCTTCAAGGCTGTCTCTGAGCTGAAGGCCGTCACTGTCAACACATGCGCAAGTTTCTGAGAAACCAGCTGAACAGGAAAGCTCAGACCTACCAACAAACTGGCCCTTTTGACCCATTGGAATTCTCCGGGTTTGCGCACATCGCTTTGCACATTTCACATGCATGCACCGCGTAGCATGGCTTGGGTTTCTTATGGCTTTTGTCAGCGACCTCCGGTGCCCTTTGGGTTGGGGAGGTAGGGTTACCTGTTGAAACCAACTAGGTCCTTTTACCGTTTCTTTTTTTGGGGAGGGTTCCCCTACTAAAATAGACTACAGAAAAAGTGGGTACCCTTATTCCAACCTGCCTACTGGAGGACGTAGCCAACCAGAAGGAGGGCCCCTTCACCCCAAGCAATTGCATGGCGAGAGGATGCTCGAAGGCCCTTCCAGAAGGTAGTCAAAGCATGGCGGCCACTTCTGTTCCGGGACCGCTTCACAACCTGCTGCTGGCGGTGACAATGCAAAAACACAAGCGGGTAAAACCGTCATATCAGAGGTCAGACAGGGGTTGGGCAAGCTAGCTAGCTGCAGCATCAGTCTTGCTTTGCAGAGTCACAGAAACAGAGGAATCAACCTGATATCGCTTATCCAGGACCGCTTGACTTGTTACAAACGGCCTGCTTTGCAGCAATGAAGGACCTTCTGATGTGTTCAAGTTCAGCAAGCATGCCCCGTGACATGAGAGCCCAGCAGCGCTGCCATTGCAAGGTGTCTCGGGCAACTGATTGCTCACTGTTGTGCAATCCCTTCTCAAACCATGCCGAGCGTCTAAGCACCTGTAAATTTGTGGATAAATGATTGTCAATCAGGGGATGGTTGCTTGCTTGCTTGCTTGCTTGCTTGCTTGCTTGCTTGCTTGCTTGCTTGCTTGCTTGCTTGCTTGCTTGCTTGCTTGCTTGCTTGCTTGCTTGCTTGCTTGCTTGCTTGCTTGCCTGCTTGGGTGAGCAGTCAACTCCTGTAGGATTAGAGATCCATACAGCTTCAGCGGAGGGCCCCTGTTGAGGTCAGTCCGGGCAGCTACGAGAACGACTGCTTCCGGCCGGACGGCACATTGCAAGCGGAGGATTTCGACTGCACGCTGGAGGAGGGGAGGCATATGTCAAATCGAGTTGGACCGTGTCTTGCTCACGGCTCAAAAGCGGACATCATGTGGCTAAGCATTTTTAGGGGACCAGTTGAAAAGTGTCTGGTGGACATATCTCCTCCACCTACATGATGTCTGCCAAGGGTCCTTAATTGAAAGTCATGCCCAAATGGCATCCAACCATTCAGGAGATCTCCGCAAGCATGCTGCGCTGTATTTGTCCCCGCGGTTGTAGCAGCCCAGAACAACTGGATCTTGTTGCCCATGCGAGAGAGCGGGCGCGCGCGCGCGCGCCTTAGGAGGCTCAGCAGCCTCCCGAATTTCCCTTCTGCTCAAGTTATGGTAGGATTGATTCAGGTTGGTTTGGGGTTGGTTGGCCTTGAGAATTGGATTGCTCGGGTTGCAGGCGAGCCAGGGTGCGGTTTCGTAGTGGCTTAGAGATGTTTGGGGGCGCTGGCCGGGGGGGAGGGATGCTGGTTTTTGCACAGTGTTGATATACCTTGACAGCATCCTTTGGCTCAAGGATGCTCAAGGCCTTGATGTCCCCTCTTCAAGACTCATTGAGATAGGGCAGAGAAGCAGTGTTGCTGCGTGCGCCTCACAGAGAAGACCCACAGTGTATAACCAGGACGTCCAGACTGTGGATGGACGAAATCCTACACCACTTGGAAACCATGGGAAACTATTCTTTGTTGGAATCATCATTCCAGGGTTTCTTAGGTGGTGCGAAATGGATTTCGTCCATCCACAGTAGGGCATTCCTCATATGCCCATCACTTTGACGCTCCTTGTATTCCCAGAGAATGGTTCAAGGGACCCGCGTGCATCTGCTATTAGGGTCCGTGTCGGTCCACACACACACACACCCAGGGGGTTGAGGGGAACACTGGCCATGGTACCATATAAAAATAAATAAAAATGTGCATATACATATATGTATGTGTGTATATATCATTTGGTGGTGGTGGTGGTGGTGGTGGTGGTGGTGGTGGTGGTGGTGGTGGTGGTGGTGGTGGTGGTGGTGGTGGTTTTGTTTGCTTTGTGTGTGTGAGTCTTGTTGTGCGCGGTTGTGTTGATGTAGTTTTGCATTTGTGCGCGGCAGTGTGTGCGGGTCTGTGTTTGTGTGGTTTTGTGCGTGTGCGTGAGTGTGTGTGTTTATTTCTTGTGTGGTTGTCTTTCATTGCGTTTTTTTTTGTGTGTCTGTGCTGTGGAGTAAACCCTGGTCATCTTGGTGTGCTTGGTTTGAAGGAAAGCCAAAAGGAAAGTCAGCATGTTGCTCCCCCCAATCTGAAACATGCCAGAACGACTTGATTTCAGGCTCGCGATTCACTCCAGCCAACAGGGAAACCCTGATTTGCGTGGAACTCAAAGCAGGGATTCCTCGAATGGACGTCTTCAAACAGGAGTGGGATTAGCAGATAGTGTTGGACCGACTTGGGGTCAACAGGGCTTTGTACAAAGGCCCCACGTGAAAACTACACACCGTTGACCAATGTAATCAGGCGTGCGGCTTCTTTCATTAGTCATGAGGCTCATTGTGGACAGGCACTGAGAGAGGTAGGCAAACTGTCAGGTCCTTCTTTTGCAATCCTTCTGCCGGATGTTGTGTTCCCTTGTTACGTACCGAACATCCGCAAGCTGGGAGCCCATACGAACGCCGCATGGCAGGAGTTCACACTCCTGGTGAGCAGTTTCTCCTCCCAGCTGCAGAAGGCCTTTGTACGCCTGGACAATGTCACTGTCCTCGCCGCTCCGATGAACGGGTTAAACACATGGGTATGTCTCGAAAAAAAGGGACCCCCCAAAATGCCTGGTTTTCCTTTAAACCACCCTTTTGGGGGGGTCCCTCAAAAAAGCAAACCCACATATCCAGTGCCTTTCTGGTCTGCAACCCATGTTTCGCCTTTAAAGGTGCCAAACAGGGCCCCAAAAATGTTGGACAACCCAACTGGCCTTGCAAAAGCCGTCCAGACTTCTACCGCCGGCAAAACACAAATATGGACGGAGGGGTTTTGGCTTGCGACCATCCCTTTTTTCAGGCCGGTGAACTGGTGCAATTCATCCAGATGGTTCGAGGGCAGTCACTGAGCAGATTGACGTTACGGCCTCCCCTTAGCTCCGTTTGAGGTAGCAACATGTTGAAAACCGTCTCACACTCGTGGCAAAACCAACAGCCCAAACATTTCCATGGCTGTTTGGGCATTCGACGGGATGAGGGCTTGGACACCCCTTGCTTACGTTTGGATGCAGGCCACTTTGAGATTGCAAGTGCACTGGTTAGGCAGAAGACTTGTTTCCCTTCTTGGCAGGGCAGATCCCAGTTTATGTACTAGGTATCTAAAACTTGAATATTCGGCAGAGGTGGCAAACATTGCAGATGTGGCAGTCAAGTGTGTGCAACAATCCAGACTTCTAGAAGTGACGGTTGCCCAAGATAGAAGCTCCCACAAGTGTGTTGTTTTGTTGATTTCCCTTGCCGAACTTACACAAAGCAATCCCCGATTCTTGCACGCCCCCGAATTTACTTGTTTTTCCCTCCAGGAACCAGGCAGAGCTGTGATTTTGCTCTAGATCCGTTATTTTCACCCAGCAATTTGAGGTTTCAGATCCACGTTGACAGCCAAGAGCCCTAAAGCATGATCCGCGATCATGGTTCCGAGGTGCTGGACACCATCACGAAGGACATGAAGGCAGGGGGGTCACGCGCTGCCGATGCCCGGACCTGGGTAGTCCGATTCAGCGGTGAGAAGGTTTCAGTCATGGCCAATTCCATGCCAAAAACAGCTGTTCAGACTGTGGTAGAGCACGCCGGCACAGAAGCTTCGAGGACGATCCCACTATGTTCCTGATAGGACTTGACGCCAAGCCAACATCTTGTTTCTTCCATCAGATATATGTTTGGTTTGTGCATGTTTTCCTGATGCGCCATGTTTCGCCATAGTGCGTCATGGTGATGCAACGAGCGCGCGGGCGGCTTAGCTGGACACATCCCGCAGTGAACTCCATATAGCACCGACCTATGTGCTGTTGAGGGCTGGTGTTGTTGCCTTCCGCATGTCCACAGGCACAGGCACTCTGATGCACACTCCTGGTGTCTGACACAAAATAGACTGCAACACTCACAATGATTTCTCAGCGTGTTTCAATACGTAAGACTATCTCTCGCCAACAAGGTTGATCATTGAGACTCATCGGAGCTGATTCATGAAAGGCTTGGCTACGAGAGAAGATCAAGCTCGATGTCACTCCCCTTGTAGATGTTCACTCATCCTAAATTAGTCATAAAAGCTTAAACGGGCACGGCCTGGCAGCCTTGCAGGCGCTAGTGGGTGTGCACTTGCTGGACAAGATGGCTCTGGTGGCCAGTGGTGTCACATGCGGCTTTATGGCCCAACAGCACTTTGTCGCGAAATTCGGATGAGGGTTCGTTTGAGTTGGCTTGGCTTGGGTGGGCGACTTGGTTGCCTTGGGTATGTGTGCGTGTGTGTGTGTGTGTGTTAACCATAACATTTGTGAGTTTGTTTGTTTGTTGTTTGTTTGTTTACCTGCCTGCCTACCTGCCTACCTGCCTGTTTGTTTGCTTGTCTGCGGAAGGACAATGCCTCACCCATAAGGCAGCTGTATCTGTTGGGCACCGAGCATTCCAACAGCAACAAACAGACTGGCACATGTGGAGGTTGTTGCTCCAGGCAATAGAGGAGGTGGGGATATGATAAGACATTCCGCCTGCCTGCCGGTCTGATGTCTGTATGTTTGCTTGTCTGCCTGCCTATTTGGTTGGTCGGTTGGTTGGTTGGTCAATCGGTTGGTTGATTTGTTGGTTGGTCCATCGGTCGTGGAATCGGTTCGTTGGTTGATTGGTTTGTTCGTGTGTTGATTTGGTTTTTTGGTTTGTTTGTTTGTTTGTTTGTTTGTTTTGTTGGTTAGTTAGTTAGTTAGTTAGTTAGTTAGTTAGTTAGTTAGTTAGTTTGCCTGCTTGCTTGCTTGCTTGCTTGCTTGCTTGCTTGCTTGCTTGCTTGCTTGCTTGCTTGCTTGCTTGCTTGCTTGCTTGCTTGCTTGTCTGTATTCTTGGGGGGAGCGGAGCATACCTAGATCGGCAGGTGTGGGGTTGGTGATTGAGAAACCACAGGTGTTTTGCTGTGTCATTGTGCCTTTTTTTTGGGAGGGGTTCTATTGTGGGGTGTTCTGCAAGCTCCTGTACCTTAGCGGTAGAAAAGCCATTCACAGTCTACTTGCGGTATGCGAAAGGGGGCTTGGATGACTGGCTTAGCCTTTGATTCGGGCGTGTGTGTTGATCAGCGATCATTATTGCCACACTGAACCATTGAACCCTCGACAAGCTGTTCTGAAGATGGATACGAGTCTTCTGAGAAATTCATGATGCCAAGCCTATCGGATGCCAACCCAAATTCACGAAGCATACGGGTGATGTCACGGATCCAGTCCAATCAGTACCCATCGCCGGTCGGAGTCGCCAAAAAAATATATGGGATGCTCAGCTCCCTTGCTGGCTGATGTAGGGAGCCTGCTGTGTTGTTTGTCGCTCAGTGTCTTTGAAGAGCTTGCTTGCAACTTTGAGTGCACGCGTGGTGCTTTGTGCTTTCTGCATTTGATTGGCGCAAGCCTGGTTTCTTCAGTCGTAGCCAATGGCGTTCTCACGTGGACAATGCGCCGCAGTTTTGATGTTTCATGTCTTCTCATGAAAATGGGGCCCAAAGGACCACTTTGTCTGTGATACCAAGTTGGAATCCCCTTGAAATTGACAAAGACACAGGCATAGACCACTGGTGTCAAAAGAGTACCATGGACTTATGATGCCATGAGCACATCCTGCAACCAGGTAAACCACTGGGTCTTTTTTGCTGCATTTCCCCGTTTCCTACCTGCAATGAGGTCCCTGAAAGAGAACATCATGCACACCGCTTTGCTTGGGAAGCAGAGCCCAGTAACTTTAGAGCCTCCGGCTCAGTCCGCCGACATTGTCCTCTCCCTTTTCTCCTTCTTCCTCTCTCCCTTGTCTCCCTCGTGTGTTCTGTCGTCCTCTCTCCCTCCCTCTGCTCCCCATCCTCCCCATCCCCCCAAGCCTCTCTCTCCTCAATCTCCCTCCCTCTCTCTCTCTGTCTCTCTCTCTCTCTCTCTCTCTTTGTCTCTGTTTCTCTGTCTCTTTCTGTCTCCCTGTCTCCTTCCTGTCCACGCCCCTCTACAGAAAAAGGGTACCCTAATTCGAACCTCTCTACTCTCACACTTTCTCGCTCTTTCTCCCTGTCTCTCGCTCTCTCTCTCTCTCTCTCTCTGTCTTTCTGTGTCTCTCTTTCTCAGTCTCTCTCTTTCTCTCTTTCTCTCTCTCTCTCTCTCTTTCTCGCTCTCTGTGTCTCGCTCTCTCTCTCTCTCTCTCTCTCCTGCTCTCTCCCTGTCTCTCTCTCTCTCTGCATTGCAGCGTCACGTCCCCCCTGAGTTGTCTCGATGTCCGGGCACTGCCCCTTCATGACCCTGAACTGTCATCTCACTACTGGCTTTCCCCTTGATTTCCCCTTCATGTCCTTGACACGTTTCCCATGATGTCCTGGTCATGTCCCTTCCATGCCTTTCAACTCCCCCTTCATGTCCCTGACATTTTCTGGGTATGTCCGCTTCATTTTCCATGTATGTCCCGTTCTTTCGTTGCGAGTCATTTCCCTACATCTCCCGTCGTGCCGATTGGTTTCCTTGTGCTTTGTTTCCCTTTCATTCCCCCTGCACTCCCCTTGTTTTCATTTCTGTCCCTTTCATGTCCCTTTCAGTTCCCCTTTGTTTCCCTTTCATTTCCCGTTGCTTTCCTGTCATGTCGACTGCCTATTGCCTCCCCTCATTTCCTTGCACTTCCTTGCATTTCCCCTTTGCTCCCCAATATTTGCCGCAAAAAAACGGTTTTTCCAGCGCTTTCGCAATTAGGACGTCCAAAAACAGATTTTCGGCAAACGGAGGCAGGAACCCCAAACCAGCAAAGAGCCGGCAGAGGGAATCGAGCCTGGGACCCCTGTTCCGGCTCCCCGAAGACTACGTTTAGTGGAACGTCATCAAATTGCCGCGCGGTCCGTGGGGGAGGGGGGGGGGACGAAACCCTGCGTAATTGACGTGTCCGGGGGGGGGACTGTCGGTGAGTTTCTCTTTGAATGATTTTTGACATCATTCGTGTGGGCAAATCAAAAGTGAGCTTCTTTCAGGTAATGCATTTCTGGAACAAGCGGAACTATGGTGTAAGGGACCAAACCCCAAACAATCCAGAATAGACCCTTAGTGTCCATCATACCCCTAGGTTCTGACGTGGGGCTGGCCCACCGCTACCCACCGCAAAGCCCCGTCATTCGCCCTTGAATTGAATAAATTATGTTCTTGCGCTTGTCTATGTATGCACCATACCGCAGACCTCTAGCGCCGTCTTCTGTTTTTTTGGGAGCGGAGTTCTCTTCAAAGTCAACTACCCGAAGCACGAATTGAATTGCCTGTCACGGAAGTGCACCGGAGATTGCGGCGCGCTGCACCAATCCACAAAACCCGAGTAATTTGTGCTTCATATCTGAATTCCAGTGCACTTCCCCTTGTTCAACTGGTACCCCCGTGGTTTGATTGGCATGAGAAACAAATCAGGTGCAGCCGCGTGGATGGGTTTTAACCAGGGGACGAGCCCTAATTTTCCCATGCCCTCTTGGGGAAAGAATTTGGGTTGCCAAAATGTAGGAGCGGCATGTACTTGCAGCACTGAAGCGGGTCCAAAAAGGAACCGGCCATTTTTTGGACAACTCCCAGCCTTCGCTGTTGCTGGCGAGCATTTAGTTGTGTTGTTCTCTTTTTTGTTGGGGCCTTGCAAGCTCACCGTCGTTCCAGGTTTCGAGCCTCAAAATGTGTTTGCCGCACCCAGGCATTTGTCCTTTCGTTTTCCCTTCAAACCAAGCTAATTCTTCACAACTACCGTTTAAGCCCAAAAATCCCTTTACACAAAACCCATTTGTGTTGTCTCCTTCAAGCCAAAACAAATCAATCTCCCAACGAACAAAAATCAAGAACCCTCGTTTCTCAGGTACAATCCCCCAAATCCCTTTAAACCCAGCAAACCGGTTTTCCGCCCTCCTGCCCAAGAATTCAGCTCCTAAAAGAGATCGACCAAATTCCCAGGTACAGCCACTTCGTGGACGGGTTCTGCTTCAAAGGGGTCTGGGGCTTCACTGCCATCGCTGCCTCCTACGTGGCATGCGCCGTGCTCACCTTGTTCCTGGTGATCCTCACGCGCCACGGACGGATTCGGGGAAGCGGAAGCGGAGGACGGAGGCCCCGTTCTCCATGGTGCAAACCCAAGCAGAACCGGACATCCATGGTAAAGCGGAGGGAAACATGGAGGGTTTGCCTTGGTTCCCTGCAAGTAGCAATGTTTAGAGCATATCAAGGGGGTCGTGAAGGTATTGAGGAGGCAGCATGAGAATTGACCAAGCTTTCGGGGAGAATATGGGGTACTCGTGTGATGACCCTGGTGATGACCCCTTGAAATTCCCCCAGCCTTATATAATTGGTCCTGTTGAAGCTTGGTTAAGATCTAAGTCACTGATGAACTACTACTTGCTGTGTGGGGGCTTGAAAGTATAATATGCATTATGACACAACTTACGTACACATACGTTTTATGTTCCTCGCATAGAGCGAATGCCGTTCGTGCCTGGCAGGCCACGGTCATAGGATCGTATTTGGATGATCCCTTGCTTTGGACTTCCCTTTGCACTTGGACGCAGCGCCTATGCAGCGCCTGGATTTGTGTGATTGCAAGGCTTCAAAGTGCCGCGCCTGTGGTAGGCTTAAGTCGATGCAGGCGGGCTGATGACTTGTTGCAAGAAGGTTGCAGAATCCCCCTGCCCCTGTTTGACCAATCAGACTGGATGAGTTCTCGCTTGTTGCTGGCCCTTGGGCCCTGAAATGAGTCGCCATTTCCAGCGTAAGGCTGTGGTTTGCCTGGTGACATGCTTGACGTTTTTGGACAAGTCACAAGTCCTGGTGACACGGGGATGGTTGACTTTGAGGATGACTTCCAGCGGGAACCCGGGCTTTTCCGGCGCAATGCGCCTGGCACGTCCGGCGGAGTTTGTAGACAGGGTGTGGTTTCATGGTACTTACAAGTGGGCATGTTCTCACGGTATGCTGATACGTTTGGCTGTTCTTTGGTGTTTCCAGTAAAGTTTCGGTCATGCTGTAAGGTATAGTGCAAGGTGGTTTAGGAGGTTTTGAGGCTAGATTTAGAGTGATTTGGGATTTGTAGAGGGTTGATTTAGGGTCAGCCTTTCCTTTGCGGCGGTCTCCGCTTTGAGCTTTTCGGCTTGCCCGGTCCATTGAGTTGGCTCCGGGGTAGATAGTGGGGTTTGATTCCGGGTTGCTTCGTTTTCAAGGATTCCATAGAGCAGCGTCGCCAAGGGGAAGCGGGTTGTGTGTGCATTTTGGAAGCTCTCTCAGGTACATGATGTGGCGATTCGCCTTGGACAGTTATGAGTTGCAAAGGGAAGCAGCGGACGATGAGCGCTTGAAAGATCGGGAGTGAGTCAAAGCCATGCAGAGCCATGTTCTGCGAGTCAGGGAGTGAGGCTGGATGATGTGGCGGATTCCTGACAGGTGCTAGCCTTCGCAATACTTGACAATCCAAGTCTGACAGTCCATACCAGAACAACGAAATCCTAGTGCCCTAGTGCTGCATAGTCCAGGGGTTGGCGAAAAGCAAGAAGTTGGACGCTTACAATCGACTCACCGAGAAGCAAGGGTCACAAACGTTTTTTGTTGCCTATCAAAAGCCAGACTTGACTCTCCGATGCCATCACCCAGCTCATGTTCCCATGCCACAGATTCCAGCGCAGCCTTCACACCCCTGCAGATTAACGTGGAACCACCAAGAAGCATTGCTTTTAAAGGAATCTTCGACCTGTTTGGGTTACTTGTTGATTTGCAGGGGAACATCCTTATGCGGAAGTTGTTGCCAAAGCGAGCAGCATCAGATGGCATGCCGTGATATGTGTTATTGTTTGAACCATATCCCCATCAAGCACATTTAGCAGGTGCTTAAAGTTTTGATGGTTTGTACATTTGTGTTGACTGATTTCGATACTCAGGACTCAAAGTTAGGGCCCGAAAGAAGGCCATCAATCCCACGACGTCTTTTGCTGTGATCAGCGATTTTGTCACCTGCTTCCGCGCCGCTGGATGTTTTTCGTTGGCTGTCAGCACCACGGGCCACTTGGCAAAGCCATTCGGCCACTGGCGATCTACGATCGCGCTTATGAGGCTATGCGGCTCTCGGGGTTTCTGGCAAGCTTTGTAGATGTGGAACAGGTTGCATCCAAGCCGGTCATGATCAGCTTCGGAGTTTGAGGTGGGCAAAGCGTGCTCAGCCAAGTTGCACTCAGATTTTGTTGATTGTTCAGCTTGGTTTGCAGGTCCTCAAGTTGAGTTGCGACTGGAGAGAGATTTGAACAGGGAGCGTCACCGAGAGCTCGCCCAGATGGCGAATTTGACGCGCAGAGAGACTGTGCCACCTGGCATTTCCGCATGGGGCGGTCCCATGGTTTGGCAGCGTCTCCAGCGTTTGAGCGCCACAGAAATTGACTCGTGGGCGATGCTCGCGCTTCGTGTAGATTTATGTGACACTTGAGGCAGGCCGGAGGCAGGAGCAAGCACCTAGAGGTCTGTGTTGGTGTTTGCAGTTGGGCTTTGCTTGAGGGCCATCAAAAGCAAGAACAGGAATTGGCCAATTTCTTCTTAGCTAGATATCTTTCACAACTATGTCGGGGCTAAGGATGTGTGACTTTCACCGACCAAATTTGTTCTGGAGTTCCCTTGCTATCATTCGCCGCGGTTGGTGTTCTCGTGCACTGTCGATTGAGAATGGCTTGAGGCAAAACGCGGCACCCACGCAGCACACACACACACACAGCAACAGAACCTAGGTTTCAAGGCTAGCTGAGCAACAGGCGCCCTCAAAAGGCACCTCAGCACCATATTGATCGTCAGATCTATGAGCGGGATGCTCCTATCTGGAATCATGCGAAAGATGGTCCACCCTTATGGAGTCTTCCTGGACGTGTTGGCAGCCAGCACTATTCTAGGGATTGATTCCCCATTCTTTTCAACCATCGGTCTTTCAAACACTGGCCGTTGTTTTTTTTTCCTGGGTTTTTGGAGGTTTTGTAGAAGGAAGGATCCTGGAAAGAATGGGGAAGGTACCCCTAGAACTATGGTTGATTTTGCGAAGTGAAGTCTTTCTTTGGATGTTGTCAATTGAGGGAAGGGTTGCCACGCAGCGGCCATTGATAGGTGCGCGACTCATTTGTAGTCTATGTCAGGTCGTTCAAGCTTCTCTAGTTGAAAGGTGATCCTTGCAAGTCTGTGTGTGTGTGCGCTTGCTATATGGTCATGGCCATAGATGCAACTGTGCAGCATGTAACGTGACTGTGTATTTGGGTATTGCAGCTGAATGCATAGCCAGACGGATGATGTTTCTGTTCTTTGGTGATTTGAGTGTTTACCAGGAGCTCGGGCAGAGAGCCTCATCCAAGCCCTCAAGTGTCCTCCCCTTTCTGGGCGCGCTTGCGGCGCTTGCGCCGCCAGATTGAAGAGATCCGATGTTGGACGAAAGCACGCGTCTTCCGGCTGCAGTCCTGCAAATAGCAGCTGCAAGCCAACGGCGAGGTTCAGGGAAGGCAGCTTCCACCCCGGGATTATGTTGGCTATTTGGCTGTAAATTTCAAGAGGGAAGCCCCTCAACGGTGGTTGGCGGACATGAATCCCCACCTGAACGATGTCCACCAAAGGGTCCCCAACTACAAATACCCATCTTGGGCCCAAATGGCTGCTTTGCCATTTTAAGGTTCGCTATTCGCCAGCGTCCAGGCAGTGATTTGGAGTTAGCTGGGGATAGGGAACTGAAGGACTTGAGGTTGAGAGCTGCTTCTTGCCTGCGAGCGAGTGGAAAAGCGTTCGCCGCGCCTTCAGCGAGTACCGACGGATTGGGAACAGGCGGTGTGTTGTTTGAGTTGTTACCCGTGTTGACCTTGTTATTTAACGGGAGACCAAACGGATATCCAGATGCCCGGCATTTTGGGGGTCTCCCAATCTTGACATACCAGAACCAACTCGGATGAAGCTGAAACTTGTAGTTCTTGTCGTGCTTTGGCATTCACTCAGAGCCAACTCGGATGGACGAACGGGTTGTGTTTATTAGATACAGAACCAACCCAGGCTCTGCCTGGACATGTGGTGATTCATGCTAACTTGATGAATCGCTTCCGACGGTAGGGTATTGGCCTACCGTGGCAATGACGGGTAACAGAGAATTAGGATTTTGTCGAACGAATGGCTGAAAACTTGCGGCAGCGTCCGGTTGTGTCGTGGATGCCACAGGCTTTGGCTGCCTCCAAATTTGGGTTTTGGCACCAATGGCAACGGCATCCTTTTGGTTGCGCCTTCGAAATTGAGTTCTGCCATTTTGTCGAATGGCTCACCCCTTCTCCAGAAGGCCATGCATGTTTTTCAAGGGAACCATTTTTAATGTTGGTGGACATGATCATCCAAATGATGTCCACCGAAGGGTCCCACCCATATGGTGCGGCACCTCTCAAATCATGATGCTAGGGCCGTCCGGTTTTAGGCACGGTTCCTGCATTCAGAGTTGGGCCGGGCATCAGGTAGCGCCCATGCATGAACTGGGGGGTTGGTTCCAAGCCCTGAATCACCTGACTTGTGGGACTGGGCGTCCTTTTGCGGTAGGCGAAAAAGGCGTCGCGCTGCACAACAAAATATACCTTATGTCAAGACCAACCTTGCAGATTGGATGATGGCCTTTGTTTTCAGGATTCGAAAAAAAATGGCACCCCCAAAATGGTTTCCGTCCTTTCCTCTGGTTTCCCTTTAAAGTCAACCAGCAAGGGGTTCCACCAGAAAAAAAGGCACACCGCTTCGACTGCACCAGGTGACGATTCAGATCAGCATGCGATGATGGCCTTTGCGCGGCTCCTAGATTTGAATCCCTTTGCATTTTGGGATGTCGAATGCTCGCTTGGGTAGACCGAGGGGATAGTCGCTTCTTAGAGACCAGGCGAAGGGGAGGGTTGCAAGCGCAAAGATTGTCACAGGGCGTTTTCCTCCTCTACCTCTTGTTTTTTTCTTCTGGCAAGACCTTGAATATCAGATTGCTGAATGTGCTTCCTCGAAGTGGTTGCACGATCCGCCCGGACAGACCTAATTGGGGATGCCCTGAAACGTTGCTTTAGGACTTAGAATATTGTATGATTAGAGTCAAGTAGGTGTCTTATGGTAAGGACCCGAGCTGAACCAAACAAGCTCGTTTTGTGTGTCCGAAAGGGTTGTCAGAGAATGACTTTAGCAAGCCAATCAGTGCTTGGGGTTCATACTTTGGTCACTAGTGCTGTTGGCCTTTCGACAAGTTGAGTTGCATAGGATGCTGCCCGGCTTGTGCTGGCCTGAAACTGAGAAAGGTTGATTCAGTTGCCGGCAAAACCGGCTGCAAGAGCTTTGGCGGAGTGTTTGCAACATCGGCCTGATCAAGATAGCTGTAAGGTGATGGGTTGTGATTCCTTTCCAAACCCATGGAATCCATGCCATTATACATTTGTGTAAGGGAGTCCATGTTTGGACTCTGCGCCGGCCCTTGGAAGCATGTCCCGAAGTGTGTTTCAGCAACTGTCCGTAAAGAGGGAACTCTTAACTCCTGCGGCACTGATAGCTATTGAGGCTGCGGGGTCTGACCTGTAAAAGTTGAAAGAAGCGCCCACTGAACAACCTTTGAAGGGCGTGCCTTGTAGATTTCCTTGTGCCGGGCTTTCACTGGATTTGCAGGGCATTTGATTTGGGCAAGTTATAGCCACGTCACGGATTTCGGGGAGGGGGCTTGCGACGTTACCCATGAAGGTTTCGTTCATACGGATCTTGTATTTTCGCTGGTGAATGAAAATAACTCGCCTCGAAATTTCGTCTCTCGTGTCTCAGAGGCCGGTTCCTGCTGACCTATCTTGGCTGACCACGGCGCAAGCCTCGATATGAGGCACCAGCCGATGACTGTGATACCAAGAGACTTCCCTAGTGATAAAGTGGGTACGTCCCACTTAGGACAGCCATGTCTAGACGTGCCAGATGTAGGCCATCTCTTTGGATCCCGGATCCAGAGGAAGGTTTGGCCAGTTTAGGCAAGCATGAGCAATCTTCACTTTGAGCCAACAGTTCTTTGGCATCACTTTTCAGATAGGGAGAGAGCATAGGACGGACCTCTCGAGCACCAGACCATGCGTGTTGCTGCAATAGAAGTGGCAGCGCCACCATTTGCGTTGACCCGGGTGCGAAGCTCATCGGCTTTGGTTTTATTGTCCCTATACCTTACGGTGGTCTACGAGCTTCTCGGATCTCGAGCCATCAAATGGAGGCAATGTTTGATTCTGAGTAGTTAGATGCAACCCTTTCTTCAGCTTTGTACCCCAGGCCTGTTCTGACAGTTTTAACAATCTAGCAGCATGACCCTTCAATGATGCCAAATTTGTTCGAGGTGGCCTACATGCATGCCCGTTAAGGACGCAAGATCTTAGGGACTAACGATGAATTCCAGCAAGTCTTCAGGCGGCCCTGCGACCTAAAGGATCAAGTTCTGGGCCTCTGGGCCATTGCTTCCATGGTCCAAACGGCAGCTCCCATGCAGCACCTTGGAAGGTTTGTCCAAAGGTGCCCTTTCGGCACCCAGCGGCGGCTGGTCCCAACAAGGGCCCATATTTTTGACGAGTCCACGTGAACGAGTCTACGGAATCGCGATCTTCGAAGCTGAGGCCTTGACTGAAGCGGTACGCAGATGGCGCGCGGGCAATGTCCTGCGACCGGGTGAGGGAGCCACTGTGAAGGAGTTACCTGTTAGCAAGGTTGATAGACACGGTGACATGAAGGTTATGTGAACCACATAAACTTCGGAAGCTATGTCATGAAATCCAACATGCGTGCGAGAGCTGCAAATTCCGAAACTCTGCTTTTTTGTTGGCGCCTGGAGTCCGCATTCGATCTGCTTCGCGGCATCCTGAGTGCCAAAACGGAAGCTGCGAGTTGGTTGCCGTGAGCGACCGGCTCGAGAAATGAATGTCCCTTCACAATTGTTGGCGTGGTTTATGAGTTTTTGGGTTTTTGGTTCCGTTCATGTTTAGTGAGTGGCTGCAAGCAAGCAACAGTTTTCTTCTCACCTTCCAAGGATTGAGAAGGACCAGGCTGTGTTAGACTCCTTGCCTTGACCCCCAGAAAAAACCAATCTCACAGCGTCCAAGAGGGATGCTACCGATGGGCAAGATTTGTCACCGTGCGAACTTTGTAAAATGAGCCGAGGCAGACTTCTGTGTGGAAATTGTATGCTGTATGCTCTATTGTGATGTGCTGCGGAACTGGACAAGAAGACGTATGACAAGGTCAAGCAACATCAGGCAGGCAGGGAGGCAGGCAGGCAGCCAGACAGAGAGAAAGAGAGAGGGAGGCAGGCTGGCTGGCTGGCAGGCTGGCAGGCAGGGGGTCAGGAAGAGACAAGAAACAAAATAAACAAACAAACAAACAAACAGGCAAGCAAACAAACAGGCAAGCAAACAAACAAACAAACAAAAAAAAAACGGACAGACAAACAGACAATCAACAATCAAACAAGCAAACACACAAACAACCAGCAAACAATCGAACTAAGAAAGAAAGAGAGAAAGCAATAAAGATCCAAACAAGCACGAAAACAAGCAAAGCAAGGCAAACAAAGCAAATCTAGCAAGGCAAACAAAGCAGCAATGCCAGCAAAGCAAGCAAGCAAGCCAAGCAAAACAATCAAGAACACCAACAACAGTCTGTATCTGCAAATCATCACGAAACAACACCCAAACAACACGAAACAACGCGACGCTTTCTGTCAACAGAGCGATTTGTGTTCAACACATGTTTTTCAGGCTTATTGGGTCGAAGTAAGTATGAACACAGGCGCATTCATGCTTTGCCAGTGGCAAAGATGCGCTAGTATGCTACGTAGTACTATATCGATTCCTCCTTTTTGGACTAATTGGTCGTCCGGCCCCTTTTTGTCTCCCCATGTTTTCTTGCTGCTTGGATGGCCATGTCTGGAGTGGTCTACGCATATTAGATATGTGATATATATATATGTGTGTGTGTGTTTGTTTGTGTGCATACGACTGTTGCTGACTTCCTCGAGCTTTCAGTGCGCATTCCATGCCTTGGCATCCCATATTGATTATTGGTGTAGATTTGTACAAAAACGAGCAGCGAGCAGCAGGGATTGGTGGTTTTCAGATAAACTTTTAACAAGAGCACACTTTGCAATATACTCAAAAGGAAACAACAAGGAAGTAATTCAACGCCCCAGAAACAAGGCACACCAGAGTCAGAGTGCGACGCACGCGCTCCGCTGCTTGGCTCGTTGTCCCTTTCAGCGTCGTCGGCTCGCTGAGTTGCGCGCCCTCACCAGCCAGGCGTGGCTTCATGGTTGTGGAAATCGGATTTGATACGACCACCGAGCCAAGGTACGAGGTTTTCCAGAACGTGTCGCAGACCAAGTGGTGGTTGTTGCTTGTGTGGGCTGAGGGCCATTTTCTGTGCCAAAGAAATAGCCTTTGAAGTGACAACGTACCATCACCGAAAGGGTTGTTTTCCGCAACCATGAGGGCGTTATCAGTTGAGCAGCGGCTTATCTTAGGGTTGTTCAACATGCTAGCAGGCTATCCAACTGGTTTAACATAGCTCGTTCAGGCAAGAGGGTTCCTTTGTACGGATGGGAACGAGAACGATGATGATGTCCATGACTTACAAGGGCTGGACAACACATTGTGGCTTGATTGTGACCTTATCCAAAGAAGAACCTTATTTATATACATGTGTTCTCTTTGGAACCATATTTTGATGTGAGGGATCTACTGCTTCGGGATGTTTGGACGATACTCGCATGGTGTTATGCTAGTGTGCATCACTATGTAATCGATGCCGCTCAAACCTGTTGGCCAAATCTTTCTGTTGAATGCTGCGTCACCCTCGGCTTGCCAAGTGATTGGTTCAATCCTGGGAACTTCTATTCACAGTGTGCTTACGCACGATTTGTCCAAAGTATCCCAAAAGCATCTCTGTTGCTTGGCTTCTGGTTTGTTTGGATGGGCGTCCCGTTGAAGTCAGGAGCAAAATTCGTGGCGTAGCACGGGAGGGCAGAGCAGCCCACCGCTATGCCAAAGTCCTGGCCCTCGATTTTGAAAGCAACCGACCCGAGCTCAAAGAAAGCATCTACCATTGAAGTGGGCTCTCAAGAATCTTGAGCTCAGGGCGCTCTTCCAGATTGTTCCAGGGATCTCTTCCGGGGAAGGGATTCAAAATTCCAGATGCGGCAATCCGGGCTTGAAGGGGCGAGCCACATGTCCCCGTCATGTCGCTTTGGATCAAGCGAGGACGACGTAGACTTGTTCAAAGCCGTTCCTAGAGTCCTCTAGATGTGTGTGTGTGTGTGGTTTCCCTTGTGGTGTCCCACGCACGGATTAGAAGTAGCGCATCCTTGACAGGGTGGCAAGTGAAGGTTAGGGGATACTTCTGAGCAGAATTGGTTGCAGCCGTGTTTTTACTTCTTTACATCGTTGTGGGTAGACCGTTTTAATATACCGATTGGTTTTGAGCATGGCTCATGTGTGCTGTTTGTTTTGGAGGGGGATCGCAAGATTTCCGCTAACCCTCAATTGGTGATTTGGATCGGTGGTTTGGGGTTTGATTTGCACCCCTGGTTCTTGTGGAGGGTAGATGGGAACCCCTCCTTGACCACCAAACTACCGATCCAAACCACCAATCAGAAGGAGGCTTATAAAATCGTCAACCCCCAAAAAGTCTGAGCTGGATCATCTGGATCCAAGAGGTTGTCAGAAAGTCACTGCGCCATCTTTAAGTTGGAGGGATCCCCAAGATCCCAATGCGATGCCAGGGCGCCATGGCGACTCGACGGGCGGAAGCAGCCGGGCAGGCGAGAGTGAAGCGCGTTGGAGTCCGTTTTGTGTGATCCAAGATGTTTGGGTGACTCACAAAAGGAAAACAGGGGAGTTGCCCATGTTGAGGACACATGTTATCCAGTGCTTGTCACGTAGCTTGGTGGCTTTCAGCCATCCGGTTCCTTAGCTTTGGCTTTTATTTGTTTGGTTGGTTTAGTGGTTGGGTGTCCATTTAGCCCACTAAAAGTTAAACTTTTAGCAGGGGATCTGAGGGCAGCCCAGGTTTGCACGACTGAAACCCCCACTTGGCCCACGAACTAAATTGAGCCCAAGGATTCGTGGAGGATTCCGGGATACATTTTGATCCATGCAAGCGTCATACCGTGGATGGATGAATTCCGTTCACACCATGTTGAAAGCATGGTTGAAACCATTGTTTTTTGGCTTTTGCCGGAGAATCGAATCAGACACCCGCATTTCTGAACGGTGCTGCGATTTCTGGATTTCGCACCCATCCACATGTGTTGGTCGTTTTTCAGCAGGGTAGCCTGAAAAGGGTTTCGAGAAAAGCCAAGGGTCGCGCAGGCGTTTGGAGTCTCATGCAAAACGACACAGCCGAAGAAGAAACATATTTCTGTGTTTGGGCCTTCGAAGCCGGCAAGCTGCCTCTCGCTCGGGTCAGATCGTGGAGCACTTGGGGTTTGATGGGCAGGGAATGAGAAGTGGAATGACCCCGAGAGAAACCATCCCCTATGGCGTCCTTCAAGGGAATCCCTATAGGTTCATTCCCAACACCCTGGATCATTCTACTGAGCACCACCAAGAAATGGAGTTTCCTCCGTGATATGTGGGGTTCCATTGAATCAGAGGAGCCTAGATAGGTTAACATAGGTCAAAACCTACACGATCCCTTGATCTCAGCAGGTTTCAAAATGCTTAGGTTCGCTGTCTGTGCACCATGCTGCTCCCACCTCTCTGAGTGCTGGGTTCGGGGCCTGGCCCGTCACCGTCCCGGCTCTCCATGCATAGGCCAGGTGCACCAGCAGCACGATCTGTGAGGTTCCCTGTCTTGTCTCGGGCTCGCTTGCTGCTTGCTGTTCTTTTTCCCCTCTCCCGGTCTACGCAGGGCTTCCTTCGCAGCGCTCGCCTTCTCTGCTCTCCTTCGGCGTCCGATCCGAAACAACCTGGCTCTTGCCTCCGGCGGCTGCCTCGCTTTCTCACCTGGATACCATCTGGCGGAACCGACTGAACCTCACCCAATGAATCTGCAGTTGAGTGCTAAGTCTGCGCCGACCTTCAGGGCCATAGGTGTCCTTTGTGAGTTTGGCTGAAATTTGATGGCGCTGGTTTTCGAGGGTTTGGTTCCAATGATTTTCCCCCAATCATACGGCTTCCCTCAAAATCGTCAACCCGAACAAACAGGGGAACCCTTTTTCTCTCAGAGTCGCTGAACCACTGGGTACCAGTTCCATGGAGTTTTCCAATGCACCGATAGCCATAGCTCTTGAGGCACGCCTGAGAGCGTCGCCACAAGCGAGGAGAGCAAGCGTGGAGTCCCAGCGACTGTGGATGGTTGCGAAATCGACTTCGCACCACGAACTGATACCATGGATGAAGCCATATCGTTGGTTGGTATTGAAAGGGGAATCGAATCATTCCAGGGTTTCGTAGGCGGTCTGAAATGGATTTCGTGCATCCACAGCACAAAACGCACCAGTTGGGATGGATGAAGCCCTATGAATACTGGGATAAGCCATCAACTGGTGCAAGATTTTGTCCACCGTACAGGGAGTCTAAAATTTAGACCGGCCTTCGTGGTAAAAGACACGCCATGCTGCATGATTGCCGCTGCTTCTGTGTCTAAGATCTCATCAAAAGCTTTATCCATCAACTACGTTCCCGTTAGAGGGCCCTAACAAACGTAGCGCACGTATTTCCGGGCCCCTTTTGTGTTTGTGCGCATCGCAGGATCCACCATCATTGCATCACAGAACGGGCCGCGCTCACAGCCTTGGTCTAAATAATTGGACGGGGGTTGGGTACCGCGAAAGCACACGAAGTCACGCTAGGACTATGTGGGTGTGTCTGTTTTTAAGGGACCCCTTGTTTGGTGCTTCCAAAGCGAGCCAACAGGAAAACCACCATTTTGGGGAGTTCCCTAAAAAAGACACACCCACGTTGTTTTCATTTTTATTGCCCCTCAGTAGCTTGGACCCTGGATTCGCAAGAATCAGGGGTTCCTTTGGAAAGTCGGCCTTGGGAATCAAAAGATGGGACCCCCGCATTAACGAGGCCCCTCTTGTTTGCTATATAAGGATTGTCAAACCTCGGTGCGTTACGTGAAACGCGGTTCAGGGAGGCTTGGACTAAATGTGCTTGCACCCAGGCTCTAGTGTATGAATCATGTGAAGGAGCTGGAGACGTCATTATACTGTTAAGTTGATGTGTTTGGTTTGGTCTTTACTGTTGGGCGCTGAAGCGTGGTCAAGAATACCTGCACACGCCGAGATGCCGCCTGACCAACTTACACAAAACGCAGCTTTCACAGACACAAAGCGTCCTGTGCTCTACAGCAAGCAACTTAGTTTTGGCACGGTCGCTTCCTTCTGGCGTCCCAAGATCCAACCACTTGTGGATATAAGCAAGGGCCTTCTTCTCTAAGTACCGCCCAAAACAAGTTTCCCTCTAATTGGGTAAATCAGGGGTGATTTGCCATAGGGGTTCAAATCCAAATCAAACCCGTGACTTAAAGGTTATTCTTCAAGGGTTTGTGTTTTCGAGGCTCGGGATCCTGCTTTGGGGTGGTTTAATGGGGATCAAGTTAGACACACACACACACGCGCACAAAGTTTGGGTATACCCTTCTGTTGACAAATACCCATGATCTGGAAATCTGGAACAAGCGGGGTACTTGGAGACAGAGGTAGTCTTCCTGTAGTTTGGTAGTCTTTCCGTGATCTTCGGGTAGTCTCTTATTGTCTTCCAGTCTTCGTGGTGCCAAAATGCATTTGACAAGGGCCGCAAAATGCAGTTGTTGCACCTGTTGCCCCCAAAACAGCCTCCACAACAGATTTTTTGAAAACAATGCTCGTGATGAGAATATCCGGGCTTGAGGTATTAAAAATGCAATGCTAACAATGAGAACATCTAGGCTCGGTGCTAAAGTTCATTTTCCCAAGGCCGCAAAATGCAGTTTTGTACCTGTCGGCCTCCGGTTTTTTATGGTACATGTAGCAGTCTTTTTTGATGCGTTGCGCACAAGGCCGAAAACAGCAGTCAGAAGGGAAGAGCGGTTCGCAAATCGGACGTTACCTCGCTTCCGAACGAATTGTGGCATTGAATGCTGGTTCGGTTTCGGCTCGAACGGTTCGCAACATTCGCGATGATTTCTGTTCGGTTCCAACGGTACCAATTCGGTTCGGAGGGCTTCCGTGGTCGGTAATACTATGATTGAAGTTTAAACGGCTGTTTGCTTCATAATAAAGAAAACATGTACCTGGGAACCCAGATGGCCATTTGTTTTGTCACTGAAACATGGTCATGTTTTATTTTATTGTTTACGTGTTGTCCAACAAAGTGTTAAAACATGCGGGTTTTTGCGGGTCATAGAAGTAGATGACCAGAAACATGGTCATACGTGCAAATATGGCCACTGCGAGGGTCTGACCGTCACACCGAAAACAAAAGGCAACACGGGGTGCCAGGCATTTATTCATTTATTTAGTTATTTATTTGTGCATGTTTTTGTATAATTGTTTATGGGTGTCATCTTTATTCGGTAACCCTGGCTGCAACTCGCTCCAACTTGTCACAAGCTTTCGTGGGTTACCAGGGCTACTAGCCACCTACCCGATCGCCTCCTTCATGACTTAGGGGTTGTCGACCCCAGGCCTGGGAAAAAGTCTTTGGAGGTGGCTTATACTTGAGTGTTGGCCCAGTTAGGTGGGAAATTAACTAGGTTTGCTGCCTAGCACAACGAGTCTAGCACACGTAGGTTGTAGACACTAGCCACTTTCAAGAGTGGCTGAGCACCCAAGTAGAAACCTTCATCATAAATGTCGTAAACTCCTAGTGACGGCGCTAGAAGCAAGAGCCGGACATCATTGTATCCTGATTCCGGCCAACTTCATGCTCTGTGGTGAGGTCACGGCTTTACGCTTCACGATGCCGTCTTGTTCAGGCTCCTATTGTGTGGACTTATGTTAAAGGGAAACCCACGTGAAGCCCATGTTAGAACCACCCATGCTAGCACCAAGGGAATCCACAGGGCAGTGGCTGAATGGCCGAGGCGAAGAACTGGCCGGGCAGCTCAGCGCCTAACTCGTCTTGGTCGAGCTTGTACCCCTTTGGTGGCTTCGAAACTAAAAGGATAACAGTTTCGCCTCTTTTTTTTGGGGGGGGGTGCAAAAAAAAGACGAGCCCAGATATGTTTCTCCAACTTCAGGCAGACTTGTTTGCGGAATTTGTCATTGGGATCAAGCTGATTGGCCGGGTTCCAACCCGTTTCGGCTGCGGCTCGTTTGACGTTTGTTTTCTGATCGAGTCGGGGGTGAAGACTCGAAGCATCATTATCTGTGTTTGCAGCATTGGGCAACCTTGCCTGTTGTTTTACACACAAACCTCACCTGATGATGGAATCGTGGAATGGGCAACTTGTGGCTGCTTCAGGTGAGTGACCAAGATGAAGGTTCAGGTTCCTCTCGTTTCAGTATCTCATGTTGGTGAGTTTGCCCAAATGTCCTTGCAGGTGGGTCTGAACTGCGCTGGCTTTGCTGACCAAATGACATGCGTTTCCGGGCAAGCTCCAAGATGGGTATCGAGGTTACCAGCCCTTGGCTAAAGGTGCGAATGCGTGCCGCTTTGTTCCGACGTGTTTGCTCAGATTCCAAATACCTAAAAGCCGTGACACCCCAGGCAATGAAGTTGGGTGTCCACATGAGAAGCTCTGACACTCGACCAAGGTCGATGAAACATAGTCAACTGCCCCGAAATGTGGAAAGGACCTACTTGCATTCAGCATGACGATTGAACCTAGCTTTCCTAGCAGTCTGCCAGTCTGCAGGGCTGTCAAAACCAGTGTATCCTGGTTGCAAAATTTATTGGCCCGCAACGCGCTTAATCACATCGCTTGCATCAAGGGCATCCTTCCATCGGCGCTCGCTGCGCTTCCGGCAAAGCAAGCCGCGATGCCGAAGCGATGGCGGCCGCCCGAGAAACAGCCGCCAAAGCCGCGCATGGACAAGGCACGAAGGAGACAGGGGATTTGGACAAAATGTTTGTGTCATGGTCAAGGCATGCCATGGTCAAGGCCAAAAGTATTCAATATCAAGCTCCATGACTCTGGCATGGTGAACGCATGTTGGTTTGAATGTTAGCAGAAAGCAACACAACAGCACTTTCTCTTGGTCGGCCATGTCAGATCTCTTCATGATAGCTCTTGTCCCCAGCTGAAAGATTGGAGCAGCTCTCCTGATGGGTCATGCGTGACACGAAAGACTTCATTCCAGTTGCGCTAAAGAGGAGGCCAAAAAACAAGCTGGGCAACTGGTTGGAAGGTGCCCAGAATTGTGATACCTTCTGTGGGGTAGGGCGGCACGGGGAATGCCCACCCCTGGAAATTCATTGGTTTCATGTTGCCTTTTGTGGAAGGCAGCCTTCTTCCAAAGCCTCTCGCTTGTTGGCGTGCGCGGACTCCGCACAGACAGCCTCCGAGTATGTTGCGGAGATGAAAGAGCAGGAGGAGGCACGGGGCTTTCTGCGGGGCTGTTGATTTGGCAAACCTAGCGCAGTTCAGTCGGCCCAAATCTTGTTCCCCTTTCGTTTGATGGCTTCAACTAAACAGAATCTTTAGTCAACATGGGTCTGAACAACTGGGTTGCCGTGGTATCAGGGCTTCTCGGTCTAGCAGGTGGGTCTTGGTTTGGGCAGCCCCAAATCAGTGTAGATTCGGCCCTTATCATTTTTTTGTGTGGTAATATTGCCAGCCTTGAGCTTGCCAAAATTACAGGTCGTCAATTTGTTTTGGGAGAACATGGGACACTCAACTTACCCACCACGAAAAGCACGTTGGGCGCTAAATTTTCCCAGTCCGGTTTGGGGAGAAAAGAGTCTACTCGATTGGCCTAGCCTTATAGCGATGGATTGAGTGAAACATGTGTTGCCGGAGACTCTATTCGGGCTTGCATTTCTCATGTTGGCACATTCTAAGATTCCGAGCTTGCCTCATGAATCTCTGAAGTAGCATTTAAGACTACCTGGCTAGCAAGCTGAATGCATTTGAAGCAAGTTCTTCTTGGCACTGTGTGTGCGACACCTTACATACCCTCCTACACGCCACCATGAACTCTGACTGAAGGCGCCTGGAACACAATTGTCGAAGGGACTTTCTGGTGGCTTCCATGTTTCTGGGAGGGTTGGTATTATGTTGGCCCATGTTGGTTTGGGTACGTACAGGTCTTTGCTAGCCTTGTTTCTGGTAACCCTCAGTCTTCGGTTCCACCACTGTTGGAATTTAGGTGCTGACTTGGGGTGATAGCGCTGCACTGCCCTTGTTCCCAAGCACGACCTTGGAGGGCTGCAATTCTATCCACAAGCAAAGCCACTCGTACCAGCCAACTCCTTGGCGCAATCACAGCTCGCGAAGTATGCTCGCGCTGCAGGCGGAGCGCTTGAAGAAGAAGGGCAGCTCCACCTTGGCGCAGTTTGAGAAGGCCTGGTCTCGCTCCAATTCAGCTCGCGCAGGCAATGGTGCCAATGGCACCGACCAAAAGACCAGGTGAAAAACGATAAGGGCCGCCAGCCGTCACCTTCAGGGAGTCCTAAACAGGTTTTGACACCCAGGGTTCCGATCACTTGCGCAGGACAGAATCCAACCGGTTATTCAACACCTTACCTAGTGGACCCCAGGCAAGGTCCAGGTACCCCTTCGCTGTTTTCCTTTTGGTTTTTAAAGTACCCTTGGTGACCTACAACACCATAGTGGAATCACTGCAACCGAATTGCCAGACTCAACTTGCCTTCACCTTTTGTCGGAGTTTGGTCATTGTTGTCCCTTCCCAGACCTTCTAGGAGGGTTGCCTCATTTCCCCTTCCCGGACCCCCCCAGACCCAGCCACCCCCCAAAACCCCCAGACCCAGCCAGACCCCCCCAGCCCCTACACCCAGACCCAGCCCAGACCCGCCAGACCCAGACTCAGCCAACCCCACCCCCCCAGACCCGCCTAGGAGTACGGGGACCCGGACAACGCCTCGGGGGCCATCAAGACCCCCAGCGAGATGAGCTCCGCGGCGGGGCCCATGGCGCCGCCTGGGGCTCCCAGATCTCAACTCGCCTCCCATGTGGAGATGGAGTGTGAGAAGGGGAAGGTGAAACTGTGTTTGGTTTTTTGAAGCTGGTACTCCCGTTTTTTTGGTGGCTCAAAGGGAATCCAAAAGGACAACCACCATTTGTTTAAAAACAGAAGTGCTTATTGTTTTTTTGGGGGCCTTTGTGGGGGGGGGATCCGCTAAAAAGACGCAATTTGGGGGTGTCTTTTTTGGGAGTTGGACCCCCCCCCCCTCGCCCCAGTTACGGGATGCTTTTTTGCTCTGATGGACAAGAAAATGAACATGGCGACCATTGAGCATAGCTGGCTTGTGGAAGATGGACAGGGAGTCCCAAATTTTGGGATCCTCCAAGTGACCGTTTGGGGAGTAAATCAGGGAGAGGTGCTCTTCCGGCTGTTTCAGGGTTGGGCGCAGTGTCCTGTCAAGGGGAGCAAAAAAGGACGACCAATGCGAACTGTTTGCTTTGCTAGGAGTAGGACCGGCAACAGAGTGCATTTGATACGTGCAACTCTGTGTGATGCTCGTGGATTTAGTGAACATTTGTTGGTTTCAGTCGCCCTTGACTGAAGTACCATTCTAAAAGCAAACGGGGAACCCGAAAGACGGTGCCTGTTGGAAACTTCTCTTTCATTGGGTCCCAGGTTCCACGCTTGATTATGTCTTGGAGGGTGTCCTTTGTGGGACAGCCCAAAACATCATGGCACATTTGAGAGCAAATTGTTGCAACCGACAAAGCTGAGGCTGGATGCAGAACTGGGTCTGTCTTTTTGTGGGTACCCTTCTTGGGGTTGGGTGACAGGGAAACCAACAGGCAAACCACTTCCTTTCTAGAGTCGCTTTTTAATATGGGGGTGGGAGTGGGTTGACGCATACCGAACCGTATCTGCGGTTGAGCTCTTGCGCGCTTGGTTTGCAGTTTGACGGCTTGACGGTTTGACGCTTGTTTAGATGTGTTTGGGTTTGACACTGGATGGTGTAAAAACGTCGCTGAGGGCGTTGAGAAGCGGTAAGAGTATTGTCAAGGACGACTCACGCATTCCCTGAACGGGGGCCGCTGTGTTTGTCCTTTCAGGTTTGTGAGTCAGGTCTATGTGTCAACGGCACGGCGCATTGTTGGACAGGTACTTGTAAGAAGGGACCTGAACCATGTTCCAACTGCATCGAGGCCCAAGAAGGCTAAGAAGGAAAAGAAGAAGGACGGAACTTGGCCGACATGCAGTTTCCACCTGCGTGTCTGTTTGTGTGTGTGTGATGATGAGGTGTTCCGGCTCGTTCGCCATCAGGACAAGAAGAAGGAGAAGAAGGAAAAGAAGAAGAAGGACAAGAAAAAGAAGAAGGGCAGCAGTAGCAGCAGCAGTAGCGACAGCAGCAATGGCAAGGCCAAAGGTAAGCTGTCGAAGAAGAAAAAGAAGGACAGGACGAGGTTTGTGGTGACAATCCTAGTGATGTGTCCATAGACTTGCAGGCTTGCTTCCAATGTCTGACCAACTGACCGGCCGCCTGGAGGTTCAACTATTTGCAAGAACACTCCCTAAGATTTCTGATGTTTGTGACTCTAAGATTTCTATTGTTTTCTCTCAACATTTGTTAGGACTCTCATTAATATTTCCCCCCCTTTTGATGTTAGGATCGTATCCAAAGCCAGCGGGCACACAGCACCAGCGGTGAACGACCAGCCAATGTCTCACGGCAGGAAGCGGTCACGGCCACGACTGGTTGGAAGATCTCGAGCTTCCTGAAGGAGCGAGGGATCTCTCGGCGCGGGTCTTTTTGGTTTTGTGGGTTCCCAGAAATTGAGAGATCAAGTAGCTCTGAGTTCACGGACTTCAAACTTTTTGGGTTTAGACCATTTGGCAAGGAAAGAGTTCAGACTTGTTGCCAGTCCAGTCAGGAAGTGAGGTAACGCTTGGTTGGTTTGGATTGTTTTGGGGGGAAAATTCGGGAAACCACCGATTCGGCTCCAAACCAATTCGGAAGCTGAATTGAGAGTGGGCCATGGGGTGATGGCCCTGGGGTTCAGGCAGGCCACCATCATACAACCATCCGAGTGGTACAGTCCCCATTCTCTTCAGGGATCCTTCACTTCAAAACATGGGCCAAACACCTGGAAAAAGGCGGTTTCTAAAGAGAACGATGGGTGAACAGAATGGGGAATCCAACCTTAGAACCATTGTTTACCCAAGGATTGAAAGTCACAAAAATGGCTCCCCTCCTATGCCCCTCTGAACCCGTAAATATGATCAGTGATCAGTGCAAGCCTGACTGTTCCCCTTTTCGAAACGCGAAAAGCTGTCAATTGATTCGACGTCTAAGAACATGATATTGACTGTCGACATTTTGTAGTGCTCGTTTCATTATGCTTTGCATGATTTTGCATGACTTTCTGGCGGCCTGTCCGTTTGGTTGCGGCATTGCCATATCCTCAAGTATATGTTACCTTAGGTTTCTGATTGAGTCCGGTCAAGTTCAACTGGATGCCTGGAAGTCCCGAAAAAAGCGATTGACTTCGGCGCGCGGCTGAAATTTCTTGTGGAATCCGGCGGTTTCCGGCACGTGGTCGAGCAGCCGGCATCTGGCTGAATCTGGCTCTAGCCTCAGTCCATCGGGTCAGCACCAGCTGAATTGCTGAAATCGCCTCTGGAAGAAACCGCAGTTCACTCGGTGTCCCAAGATCAGACCGAGAATGGGTGTCCCATCAGCTAACGAGACACTCCACTGGCAGAATCCCTGCCGCTCCGTTGGGTGCAGCTGGAAGCCGAAGGTTTGAGGACGCCCATCGAAGGCTTTGTTCTGAAGCCCGTTGCATGTCCCATGCCCTTAGCTTCAGGTGGGTGTGTCTTTTGCTTGCTCTTGAGGACAACCCCTCTAGGTTGTTTCAAGGAGAATTAACAAGACAGTCACGTATTTTGGGGGGACCCCCAAAAATGACATGAGGGATGCTCAAAATACTCCGCCTCAAGGACATGTATTCGGGTGGAATAGGGGCTAAAGCCCCACAAAACGAAAACGACCAGTACAAACGAAGTCTGCAACAAGGTGAACCCCCCTATAATCGAAGGCGACCCTTTCAGCTCGCAGCCTCCAGAGATATTCCATTGCACCGAATTTTGGAGATAGCTCACCCCTCGCTTGGCCAGGCCAGTGATTCAGAAAGCTGAGAGCGAGCGACGGCTCGACACAGGCTGGCCTGTGGAATTCCAACAGGAGCCTAAGTGGGTAGAATGGGATGTTATGATGACGAGGAATGTTTAAGATCGACTTTACTGCCGATTGTGTGTGTGTGTGTGTGTTGTTTTTTTGTTTAAGGGGGGAAGGAGGGGGGTAACCTTGACAAGGGCCTTGTTATGTGGTTGTTGAAAGGCCCTTGTAGGAGGTTCTAGTGATCAATCCAGAGGCATTGGGTCATTGCAGATCGGCATTTCGAGTCCAATGGTAGCAGTATGGCCATATCTCGAGCATGGCTTGGTGCCTATTTTGCGTTTGTTGTAGGTTCCTTGATACAACTAATGTTCTACAGCATCTATGCTGCAAGCATAGCCCGACACACAGGTATACCCATGTGTCGTGATTCTGTGGGACTTCTCTAGAATGATTGTCCACCATGTCTAGCAAAAGCTCTGCATGCCCCAGGCCATAGCCCCTAAGACTTTGGGCCCTGCCAGACCCACCGGTGCTGCCATTGAACTGTAGCCAGGGTTGCAAAGTCTGAAGCAAGCAGGCGGTGGTTGTACCCAAACGGAAGTTCTTTAAAGCATGGGGAAGGAACCTGGGGATTCCCGAAAGGAAACCATATGGGATGGTTAATAGGGGTCACATTCCCTGCTGAGCACCAGCAGAAACGGCCGAACCCTGAGAGCATCGAGGCGTTATCAGTCCCGGAAAATAATTTTGCTCACTGGGGGGGAAGCCCCTGAGCTGTTCCATTTGAAAGGAGAACACCCCTTATTCATCCACCAGGTTAAGGGTGTCAACATGAAGATGTTATTTTTTGCAAGCTTGGCTGTTGGGTTCGCGACATCCCGATGTCTTGCCCTAGAAACACCAGCAACACGGCCATCTTAGGCTACAACCTCCCAGCATTCGACGCATCATGCCCCATTTGTTTTTGTAAGAGGACAAGCACTCTAACCCCTAGCTCTTTTTGCTTTTGAACATGTCCTAACGCTCACTGACTCAGATTGTCATACCGTATACCTATTGAAGGCTGTGTAGTGTTGGGAGGACGATACGTTGTTCAACGAAGAGTTCACCAATGAGGGTTTGGTTTGCCCCCTGCTCCCCCTCCCCCTCCTCGCGCCATGGGCCCAAAGCAGCTCAAACCTGAACTCGTTTCATCCATACCCACAGTAGTCCGTTTTGTTCAGACTCAATCCGTATGCCAGATGGCGGTGCGCCCACTACAGATTAGGATTCGGGACCCCCCCCCATTTTGAGCAACACGGTCAGCGAAAGGGAACATTTGCACCTCTCAATGGACAGGGAGGGTCCCTCGCCTCTTGGCAGGGGGAGATCCTGACGTGGGCCGATGCTCAGCTTTGGCGGAGGGAGAGTCAGCACCGAAGCAAAGAATCGCGACGTGTTTGGATTGTTTGACACGGCTGGGTGTGGGTTTCTTTGAGGGTGCTCTTTTCTTGTGGGTTAAAGGGTGAACCAACATGAAAGCCACCTTCTTCAGGGTACCTCTATTTTGACGCATAATAATATGGTGCTGGCTCGCTTCGACCTCGCCTGCTAATGCCAACTTGGTTGGATGTACTGCCCAAGAGGCAGCTCGATATGGATGCGAAAAGCTGAGCAGCTGCTGCGTGGTTGTGTGGCTCTACGATCCAGCTGTCTATTTTATTGGGAGCTCGCCGGGAGTAAAACGAGCTCACAATGATGATGGTCCTTTACTTGGGCATCCCTTGTCTGATGTGTTGGAATTAGTGTAGAACTGTCAGATTCCAGGCCCATTTGGTTCTGGCAGGTTAAGTTCCTTGGGTTTATGTGTCGTGTCACAGACACAGACAGACATGTACATAGTACCACCAGAGGTCAACATGGTTACTTACTTACATGATGCTCCTATGATCATGACTTGAGTTGGTTTTGAAGGACCTCAGGACCCCATGCTGACGCCTGGTTTGGTGGGAAAGACGGGCAACAGAAGCTTGCTCTGAAACATGAATCTATGGTGCATCCCTCTTCTAGTCAGCCTCGCAGGGCATTTGTTGTAGAAATTGGCACAACTCGACTGGCTGGAAGCAGGCCTTGCTACGGGTCTGCGATCTGCGGTCTTTCAACACGCGGAAGGGGATGGTGGTGGCTGAGTGCGAACAAATGGTTTCATCAAGGAAGCCTAGATCTTTCGTGTCCTGATAAGGCGATGCCTGGGCCCCTTAAAATTGCGGTTCCCATGCCAGGATATGGATGTTTGCTTCTCAGGATTTGCTTCCTGCAAGGCGTGGTATCATTCAGTTGCCATTGCTCAGGAGGGATGCTCCAGAATGGCCCAAGCCTCTATGGAGATTTAGTGAGGGATTAGCACGATGCTGAGGTACCTTACCAGCGACCCTGACAATCCCTTGGCATGGTCCAAGATGGTCCAAGATACAAGGCACCAGGAAGCAAAGCATGTTTAATATGTCTTTGACAAGTTCCCGACGGCTCCCCGCGGCTCCCCTAGGCTCCTTGGCCGACGCCCCTGAAGACCCACCGCGGTGATCGGGACAAAACGCGAGGCGGGAGGAACTCGCAAGGCACGTCATCACGGTTGCCCGGTTGCCCTGGCAAATGGAACATTGGCTAAAACCTGCCGGTCCCCTTGACCCATACCCTGAGGAAGGAAAGCAAGATAAAAGCAATTGGTGCCTAGTTTTGACACACTGTACATTTAGCCAAAACAAGAAAGGGCCTGTTGTCGTCGGATGGCGCAGGCAGGTAGAAGCCATTCTGCGCGTGTCCCCATGGAAGCTGGAACATGCCGACCTATGATGCAGAGTACTTGCAGTCACAGAAAATTCCAGCGACGCACGGCGCAGGTACTACAAAAACATGGGCACCTAGAGCTGGCAAGACGTGAGAAATGGGAAGTGCCGCCGCGACGCCAGTCAAGAAGCTAAGGGGACGAAAGCGAGCCTCTCGATGGCCTGTAGGGGAGGCACCTTCGATCCAGAGAGCGAAAGAATCTTTGAGCCAAATCAGGGGCGGAAAGCCCGATCCCCTTAGCAGAAACGACCAGTGCTTCAGTTTCTGAGGCATGCCTTGGGAATCAAACACAAAAAATGATATTTGTTTGGACTCTGTTCCATAGTCGCGTCAACATACCATGTTTGTGGAGGCCCCAGACATCGGGGGGGCGGGGGGGATTGTGTTGGTTGACAGGAAAGGGCCAAGTTCAGGTAAACCCTTAATTGGTTCGGATTGGTGCTTTGGATTTGGATTTGAACCCCTACAAAATAAATGGGAAACCCCTCCACCAAACCACCAAGCCACCAAACCGTGAGCCGTGCACCCCTTTTTCTACAAGGTAAACCCTCCGAACCACCAAACCACCGGGCTCCAAACCAATTAGAGGGAAGCTGACAAGCATAGTTGGTTGTTTTGGTAGAAAAATAGATGGCCCTGGTTTACCTGGTGGTTTAATCATCTACCAGGGTCATCTATTTGCCCTAAAAGGACACCTATGCTGACAAGCCTCTCCACGATTTTCTGCCAGACTTGCGTCTGGCGCCGCCTTTTCCGGCGCCCAAAACGGCGCGGGGGGAGAGGAGGCGCTGGGGGGGGGTTGTCAGGGGTTGCCGTATGGGTATGTCATGTAAGGGGCCCAAAACAATGGTGAGCTTCCTTTTGTTTTTTCTTGAAACTACTCCAAACAGGGGTATCCTCAAAAACAAAACACCCATAGTTCTCCCCTTCTATTCTGGGCAAATCATATCGACGTCACGTTTCGGGGGGGTTGCGACGCCCATGAAGGTTCGGTTCAAAAGGTCGCGTTAGTTTTCGGTCGGTGATTTATCCTAGTTTGCCGAGTTGTTGTGGGTTTTGAACATCACCTTTGAACTTTGGGGTCCAACTAAAAGTGAGTTTCCCTTTTGATACAGTGATGTGTGAAGGGAAAGCTAGGGAACCCCGCAATTTGGAAGCCGGATTCAAGTAGAACCTGCTGGACTTGCTTTGGGGTTTTTGGTGTATGTGCTTTCAAATGCCCCCAACTTAGATGCTACACATTCCAGGGCTACTCAACCATGTGAAATGAAGACGAAGTGAAACTTCCCAGTTGGCCGGCAACGGCTTTACCAAAATCAAGCCCTTGGAATCAAGCAGAAAGGTGCGAGTGACCGCAAGTTGATATGCAGCTGGTGGTTCTGCCCCTTCCTCAATGGGTGTGGTGTACGCTGCGGGGCGCCTCGTTGTTTTCAACAAGAGGAGACCCCGAATGGGTAGTTTCCTCTCCAAGCAAAACCAACTGAAAGGGGCTACCCCCAATCAAAAAAGAGCACACCCTTCCCTTTTGGATTTGACCGCCTCGAGCGAGTCGGGCCTTGGAGAACTACGGTAGACGCTTTGGACCCAGGGGATGATGATCCCAGATGCGGAAAATGTTGATTGTTTTATCCGACTGCACTATCTTGAGCACCGGGAAAATGAGGGAATGGCCGAACCACGAACAACAAGTAAATCTGCGGGTGTTGATTCTGCAAATCAATCGCGTCAGCAAGACTTAATGTGCAGAGTCATCAAACAGAGGACATCCAATTCACCTCAGTTTCAGCAGGCTTCACCTTCAGCACATTTTGAAAGACACAACAAGCGGACCATGCATCATGTGTGCACCCGATAGATCCGATAGAGTGCACCCGCTCTGGTGTTTCATGTGCATGTGCACTTGCGTTTGCATTTGATCTGCTTCGCTGGTACCTCTCCCTTTTCTGTTTGTGGTGGCTTTACACATATGTCAGCAGGGCAATCATAGCTTGTATTGAGGCAATCGACTGGCAATTGATCGGTTCCAAGGCACAACAGCCAAGGCACAGCAGTCTAAGGGGCACATGTGAACTTTACCTGTCAATATCTTTGTGTGTGTTTGCTTCGGGATATGCGTTCATATGCATCGCAGGTGGTTGATCTTCACTGCGAATTGTTTGGGATTGGTCGGGGCAAGCGCAAACATGTTCCCACCCCTGCCCACGTCAATGGCAAACACTCTAGCAGTTTTTCCCGCTGTCAAGTGCACAAGTACAAACAAAGTTCGAGAATCCTTTGCCTTAACCATTTCTGTGGGGGAGTTTCACGCAGAAGCTTGTGATCTTTGGTTGCTTATGGCCGACTTCCGAATTTCAGGTCTGAGGCGCGCTGACTTACTGCAACCATGGGCAGTGCTATGGTACGTGCTTGCTTCATCCCATTTTCCCCCTGGCCCTTGTCAAAGCCGTTGAGAGACTGCCATTTCATGCGGGCACGCGGGTGTGGTAACCCCTTTTTGGGTCTTGCTTCAAAGGAAAAGCATGGGCAAACGCGGGGTTCCCCTATTTGAAGACAAAGCCATGTCAGTTCCTGTGTGTTTCTTTGCGCTTTTGGAGGGTCGGCCGGGGTTTTCAGAAGGTTGTGGCTGAAAATGGGGTAGCCTCCAATCCCCAGTTTCAGAAGAAGATCACGTCTGCGGTCCCGAGGTCTTTGAGCTGCCCTGATTTCACTAAATTCGTTAGGAGCCCGGTGTCGTCACCACGGCCTTCCCCGCTGCGACCCGACTCTCCGGCGAAGCTTGCCCGGACTCAGAAGGCGAGCGGGAGTGTGATCAAGCACGGGAAATGGATGGACATTGTGCTTCTGTGATACCAGTGTAACCCCGAAAGTGAAGTCAGCCGGTCCAGTTGAGCGTCACAAGGGCGAGTTTCCTTTCAGATCCACCGAGAGGAACTGGGCCGCGTCTCCAAGAGCAAAGTATTGGCGACACGCATTGGAAGCAACCGGTCCCTGGGAGTTGGAATGTTTGACTTCGGTTGATGCAACATCCTAGATGAATCCGATAGTTTTGAGGGCCTTCATTTCTTGGGGCGTGATACGAGTCAAAATTGAGGGCCCTAAAATGGGAAGGTGTCCTTCTAGTTGTCCATGCTCGAGGGCTAGAGTTTACCTCTTGACCCTTTCAACAGTGCAGAGCCCCTTTTTGAGGTGGCGCAGTTGTTTTTTTAGAGTGCACAAGGAAAACCCAGCCACTGATTTTTTTTTTGTGTTGCTATGTGGGTGTTTCTCAAACTAGGGGGGTTTTCCCAACAGTTTGCTGTTGGTTTTCCTGACCCATCCGCAAAGCAAGTCCACCTTTCTGAGAAACCCGCGTATGTGCAGCACATGTTTGGCTCAAAGCCTGCTTCAAGTCCTGCGGATCTAGGTGTGGTTTCACAGCGCGCGACAGATCGGTCGCATTCCTTTGAAGGGCAGGCTCTTTTGTCAAGCGAGATCGAGTGCCTAAAAAGCAACATGGCTTGGTCGGTGGTTTTGCTACTTGGTTTACGTGGGTTCATAGCACAGCTAGGTACATTTGTTTATCACCAAAGTCAAAGAGTTGGTGCTGCTCACGTGTTGAGACCACCTGTTTGAGTCTAAGTACCGATTTGGGAACTGAGGAATAGAAAGGCTGGCTCCCCGAGCATGTCTAGGCAGAAGGGAGATAGTGGCAGGCCCCAAAAACTGTCTTCAAGTACGGAGCCGTCAAATTGGGTAGTTTCCCTTTACTCCTTAAAACAATCCATCAAGGGTAACATCCAAAAAGGCGCAGCCACATGAGTTTTTGGACCCGGTGCAAACAACTCGAACCTCTTTGGAACCCACACAGCGAGGCCCTATTGGTTCGGGCGAAGCACAGGCTGTGACAAGCCCGGCGCTGCCTGGGAGCCTACTGTCATCCGCAAGTGAGGAGTTGGGTTTGTTACACGGAAACACTAAAATGGACGGTTTCCTTTTGGTGTCACTTCAAAATTTGCCCAGGAGGGTCCCTCAAAGCAATGCATTGACATGTCGGATTTCGCAGCTACTCGCGCGATGCGTCTGTCGGGCGGCTAGTTCCTTTGCGTGATGCATGTGATACTTACTCCCCATGGGCCAGTTCACATGCTTACCCACAGAAATTCGGCGGCGCTGGTCAAACGGGACAATCTTGTTAGTGCCACAGTCACAATGCAGGGATTGACGTTGGTCGATAGGGACGATGGGATGATAGATTGCTTTGCGCTAGTTTTAAAACCTGCGCAACTATGTGGGTGCCCTAGAGTTAGAATGAGATAGCCCTTATGCAGATCCAGAGCCCTCCTATCAAACATCCAATGACTTTGTTTGGGAACCTAGGGATGCCCTTAAAGGAAGCCACAACGAATGGTTTACGGGGTTCCTTCCTTCCTTCCTTCCCTGCTGAGAACCAGCAAGATGTGCTTAGGGC
>CAUJNA010003280.1:572577-637589 GCA_963377175.1 Effrenium voratum
GTCGCTAAGTCCTGGCGATTGTGACAGTGTGATTCAGCACCCACACCGATGGCACGACAAAGATTCAATCGATATTTTTTGAGCCAAAGTGTGCCAACGCCCAGCCTTCTTCCCTTCATAAGGGGGAAAGGACATGTCAGAAGTGTGGCCTTTGGAATGCCGACGTAGCCTCTTTTGACCCCTTTTTGCAAGTCTCCAAAAGAAGGCCGTTCACCGAATGTTCGTGGTCGCTTCTTCTCCAATCCTTATGCAGAGCCGCAGCAACGGCATAGGAAGGTTTGGCCCTTGAGGGTCCTTAGTGGCCCACATGGCCCCGAATAGGCTAGCGCAACTTTCCGGGTGCGATGGCTTCACCTTTTGGCTGCGGCTCCCTGGCTTGCCCCGTGGCTCCCCCATCGCTCCGAGGCCAAGGTGCAGCGCTTGCACTTCGTGGAGTCCGTCAGAGCGCATCAGGTGCCCCCCAAGCACTTGAGCTTGCTGCATGCTGCAGTCGGGCGGAACAAAGATCGTCTGTAGGGCGATGGTCTCACTTGAAGTATTTGTTGAAGGTAGGGCGATGTTCTGCTTTTTGGGAAAACCATTTTAGCGGCAGAAAACCAGTTCAGACTTTTTGAGCTAATTTCATTCATGAGGTAAGTGGTGTGTTTGGGCCCCTGAAAAGCGCAAGCTGAGCCTTTGTAAGGAATCTAAGTCTGTCAGCCATTCCAAGGCGTCTACGCAGGTTTCTACGTCGTGGCTACCAAGAATTGGGTTGAGTTGGCTTTCCTTTTTATCAGATCATGCCCCCATGTCGTGTCAGGCCTTCCGGTAGCCCTTATTGGTTCGTTTTGCGAGTGATGCTCCTTCCTTTGAGCACTGCAGTGTGCTGATTACACATTTGGGCAAGGAGGGTGCGAGCGCATGCGATCCATTGGTCGATGGAAGGGGGCAATGTGATGATATATGGCGGCGTGATGGATGCTGTAGTTGTTTTTGTAGCGCTGATGTTGCTGGTTGCCATGCACCAGATTTAACCGCTGATAACGTCCCAAGTGGTCTTCCAACAAGGGAGTTGGCTGGGTAACCCAAGATGCCAAGACGCTCGTTCATCCAGCAAGCATGGCCAGTCGGATTGGGATAGATGTGACGCGTGGCCAAGGACTGTAGCTGTTTGCCTCAGAATGCAGTGAATTTATTGATCCATGCGTTTCAAGGAGAGAAGATGAATAACTTGGATCGCTTTCTTCAAGAAATGTCGATGCCGAGAAGAAGAAGAAGAGAAGAAGAACAAGAAGAAAAAAAGAAAAAGAAAAAAAAGAAGAGAAGATAAGAGAAGAACACCAACATGCTTGGGTTGAACACCCGCAGGCACTCAGGGGCGTGCTCACTGCAACGAACGTTGGATACATTTGTTGCAGGCTCCTCCAAACGAGTTGCTTGTCGACAGGTCAAGCGCTGGAACTAGAGTAACTAGAGTCGAACCAGAACCCATGGCAACCACCGGGCGACATGTTCTCGTACAAGTTTGTCAGAATATTCCCTTCCAGAGTTCTGCCGTTAGGCGTGCCTCCCTGAAATGAAGGTTCTTTGGATGAGTTACTGTAGTTTTGCCGACGGGTCCAATTCTTGGATGCACAGATTTATTTGGGTACGACAAGGGTTCGACTCTGGAGATCCGAGGACATTTGGGGCAGGTTCTCTTGCTGGTGCTCAGGGAATGAGGGAAAGACCCTCATAAACCATCCAACTGGTGGCTTCCTGTAAGGGGACCAAAGCCTGGGTTTATTACCACATTCCCTACCTAGCGCACCGGCAAGTTCTATCCCAGGAAGTCTGAACTCAGGGCTTGTTCCAACTTGCCGTCTTGGTTTCTCGACTGTTTGCTTCAGGTGCCAGTCCTGTCGCTTGAGGCAAGGTCCGAGAAGTGGGGCAGGTGAATGAAATAGTGGTTCGCCGTCCCGTCATTGAAGCATGTCTTCGTGTTTTATATTTGTTGTTTGAGGTATCTCTGACTTCCCAATCTGAGTCCCTGACCCTATGTGTCAATCAGGAGCATGTTAGCTGTCGACTTCCACATTCTCTGCTTACAGGGGTTTGAATCCCGAGTAGCAGCTTACTTTGCGTAAGCAGCAGCTGGCACCGCGCCGCGTTTTAGCGCTTAGCTTCATTACGGAGCATTGCATGGGATAAGTCTTTGTGTGACATTCTGTGTGTGTGTGTGTGTGCGTGCTGTGATAGCTTAAGGAGTGTTGCTTTGCAGCAAGCCATCTCCTGAAAGCAGCGGAATCTGGTGTCATGTTCCTTGTCATTATTGCATCTCCAGGTCCTGTGCGATCCACGTAGATCCTTGAGCGATCAAGTGAGCATTGGGTTCATGAAAGCGCTGAAAGACGTGTCCCATTAGTTGTAGGATTCTTCCTACGCTTCTGGCATTCTTTGCCCCGATTGTCCTCAATCTGATGCTTCCAACTTTTGGATGGTGCTCCGGTAGGCTTGGGATGAGCAAATGACACGGCCAAATTTAACTCAGGGCGTTCCCCACAAGAAAAGAAGCAGCGAATGGGGGGGGGGGTTCTGAAATCGTGGTGCTCTCAAGTTGGTTTCTTTTTAGGTGTCCCTTCAAATACCAACCTTCAAAAGAAGTCCACCGAACCCCTGGTATGAACTAAGCCGCCAACGGTCCAAAATGAGCATGGGTTCCCTATACAATCAGCCTTTGACCATTTTCAAATGCTCAAAGGTCTGTTTCTGAAGCTTCTATGTTCTTCCCGTACCCTAAGTTTGGACAGGCGAGACCGCCGAGGTTTCCAAGCGAGGAGTAAAGAACCAGCAGAATTTGTTGCGCCCTTTGTATCTTTCCAGTTTGGTTCATATGAAACACACAGAGATCCTTCTTGTGGGACCATCATTGTCATTCATTGACAAGACATAATATAGTGAACTATGCGACGGGTCAGTTCTTGCAGTCCCCCCTTTAAAACATATGAAAGTACTGTGGATGACCCACTTTTAACGGAAACGGTTGTCATCCGCGAGAAGTGGTCAATTGGCATGGAAGTGCACAAAGCCCCGTTCCAAGAGGAAGGTAGTCTTACTACAGCAGGGTTGTGGGATCAAGGGGTTCATCCCCACTTCTGTGATACTTCTGGAATCCCCTCTTTATGGGGGCAAATGTCTTACGTCCGTTTTTGTTGTATCACAGATAGAAGAAGAATAAAAGAAGTACCTCAGCCACAGATAGATTCGTGGCTTCCATTTCAAGCGCAGCCCTGGGTCTGACCATGGAATCGTCGGGGTGCTGCAGGTCTTTGGGGCGCAAGCTCCGTTCCCAGATCAGCCGAGCCGCAGCTGCCGGCTCAGAGAATGCGTGTTGCCTCAAGGCGTTGCTGGGTTTGTGGAGTTGTGTCGAGGGTAGCCTTGTCAAGTTATGTTTATTCTTTGTTGGATAACATATTTATATGTGTTTAGTGTATCAATTATACATTATATCAAAGCATTTACTGGTTTAAAACCAGAAGGAGACCCACTTTGGGGCCGCCCCAAGTTTGGATGCATCCCCGCATGAGGTTCGGTCGAACCGTTCGGCTAGGAGAAACTCACGCCATTCCAATGTCCTTTGCGATTTGAGACAGTGGGCGGGCGAAATCCCTTCGCACCACTTTGAAACCATGGGCAACAGTCGTTTGTTGGCATTTTCAGGCAAATCATCATCATTCCAGGGTTTCTTAGGCGCGGAACAATGAAAAGGGGGGGTGTGTTTTCCTTTATACAATTGGCGGTGAATAAGAATATTCGATGTGGAACACCCTCAACAGTGGTTGGTGAAAATGGCGGTGACCGAAAGTCCTTGCTTGAAATTCATTCCCTTCAAGGGATGATCATGACAGTGCCATATAAGTTTATTGACTGCTTGCGGCTGTCGCTGTTTGTGGCTGCATTTGCTCAGCTCTGATTGAACGTCAGAACGTCATGGCCATCTATGCCATGTATTCCGAGCAAAGCCCATTGCCAATGATCATGTTTCATACGAATAATGACCATGGCATATGTCTTTAGGCTATTTGGTTGGATCTTTGGGCTTGAACTTTATTGCGAAATCAAGGGTTCCCATTGGACCCACACAAAGTCGCTCACTGTTCGCAGGGTGGTCGTTACAGCAACCAGGATGTTGCCATCTTTGTGAGAAGCGGAACGCCAGACCTGACTTCATGGGGCCATGCAGGGGTTTGGTTTGGTTCCCATTGCTTCAACCTGAGGCCGTCCGGCCCGGCGCCCAAACTCCGCGCGAGGAATTCTGGTGGGAACAGGGGAGGTCAAAATAGGGTGGACCCCCACTTGAACACGAAGCTTGTTCTCGCCACTCAGTGGTTTGTTTGTGGGGCAATCCCATGTGACAATCAAAACTGATTCGGGTAAGTGAAGGTTAGTAAGGGACAATCCTAGCCAGAAATAGCTGCGGATATCCGCCTTCAAAAGTCTTGAAGCATGGTTCTGGGTCGACCATTTTGATACCGGGTTTTGATTGTGACTCATGTACCCTCGCTCCAATCGTGGAAGCTGACAGGAGGGTTTTGGAAGCGTGCTTTCCTTTCAGGGAAGCCGCATGATTGAACTGGTTGACCAGTAACCACAAGAAAAAAGGACTCCGCATCAGTACAGCCGTCCCAACTGCAATCTCATTGCTTGGAATCGCTGCTGTGCGACAGCAATCACCGAAGGCATCCAGCAATCCAAGCACAACCCAAGATCTCATGACACCCATCCAGGCAAGGACCTGCCATATAATTCCGAACTGCAGCTCAACCTGCTGGAGCACACTTCGCGGTCCTTGACATGCACAAAGCTTCTGCAGATGCCGCAATAAGCTTCCCGTTGGAATTTCACAGGTTTGCAGGCTGTCGTTGCTGAATGCTCATAATTCTTTTGTGCGGCTTGAATCAATGTCGAAGATCTCCATCCGATTTCGGTCGGAGGCCTGGAGAATCGGATAGCCCGTGTGTCCGCAACAACTTCCAGGATTCAGTGGAAAAGTATTCTGCCGACACCAGGGAACACTGGTTTTCATGGGGGTTGTCAACATCAAGCACTGCTGCTTGGACACCCTGTAAAGGCCCATGACATTCAAACTGACCTAGTTTTCCGGGCTTCCACAGAGGTTCGGCTCGATTTGACAACCCAGATAGTTCCCGAAAACTTGATGTTTGTATCCCCCTTTCACCCCAAAATGTCCCGTGTTGGTCCTTTCTTTCTTTTGGGTTCCGATGGACAGCGCACGGCGTCAACCGAACTGAGGGCGAGGGAGAGGAGTTCTTCACACCGCGCAGCCGGGGCCCTTGTTGGGGCAAAGCGCTCGCGGCGGGGCGGTGAGCGTAGAAATGATGGGGGCGTCGAAATGTGGGGCTTTTGAGATTTTGTGGCTTTGTTGCGATTTGCTTCAAGTTCGAGGGTTGGGGTGTCCTGATACACACGAAGGATATCTGAAAGATCCGTGGCCTTTTGGGGGTTTCAGTGGAAGCTGAGAGGGTCAGGTGCTCAAGTTCCCTGTACTGGGTGAAAGTAGATAGCACTACGTCTTCCACAATTCCCTCCGCGGGTACGCAAAGGAGATGACTCTAAGCCAACATGGAGAGATTCTGGCTACATCATCCAACTGCAAATGGCTTTTAGAACCTCGCAGAAACACTACGGAGACTGAACCGGGCTTTTGAAACACTTGCAGGTGCCAGGCCGTTTATGTTACGGATGGTCGAGTGCGAGGTGTGCCAGTTTGGCCGAGGCCCAAGTCCCAAGTACCCGGACTGATGAAAGGTTTAGGCTTCTCCGAGGTTGGAATACACACACACACACGCCTTGGTACAGTGTAGACTGGAATGCTATGAAGGGAAGCGCTACAGTAGATAGATAAGACATAGCTTCTTATGCTATGCTTCTGCCCCCAAAGTTGAATGTGATGCAGACGTGTTGTCCTCGCGGCTTGGGATATCGATTTGACCCTCGAGACTTGACCTTTGGGGGAGCAGGAGCCGAGGTGAGCTTTAGCTACGGGAGTTGTCGGTTTTGTTTATTGGGTTTCAGAATCTCAGCCTAGCCCCCCATCAACCAACCAGCACCAACCAACCGGGGTTCGACTCATTTGGGGTGCTCGTTGGAGGCCAAGATGTGCCGATTGTGTGAAGCAAGCTGCACCTGGCGCTGATATTGTCCGTCCATCGCATTACGCCCTGACTTTAGGGTGGTTTGGCAACTTGAGCCCATCCTAACAAGGGTGGGCATGCGTGAAGCAAGCATGTGTCATGGTCTCTTTGTGACCCTTTGTGTACCTTTCGCTATGGAGGGATTCCATGCTGTTGTAGGCTGGTCCCACTTGAATGGCGTGCTATGACATAATAGCCGCTGGCTTGCCTTCACATGTTGATAGAACCTGGCAGCGAGCTAGCTGGACCTGTAAGCAAAGCCAACGATGTGATTCGAGACTCGGTCCAGTGTTTTGGATTGCTCCTCTGTGATTCTGACCGTTTTTATTTGAACGAGATCTGAAAGTTTGAGATGTGGTTCGATGGTTATGCTGGTCAAGTTCCATTGGTAGTTTATTTGGTTGTTCATCTCATAATCTACCTTTTGAAGCACCATGTGGACATCCGAATACTTGCGATTGACATGGGCTACTTCCATGATGGTCTGATTGTATTTGCCAGTTGCACGTGGACTTTCCACCCAACAGTCTAAGCCAACAAGCATGATTGTTCCGCAATGTGTTAATGATGAATTCCTGACGGAGCAACTTAATTTGTTACGTAATCAATTCCACCAAGGAACGAGCAGAACGCAGACTTCAATGGAGATCCCAAAACGACGTCCACAAAGGACAATAACCTATCGTTGGCCCCGCTGTCTCCGCAATCATTGAGCTGCCTGCAAGGCTACTTGCCTGACTTCACAACGCTGGCAGAGGCAGGCACTGAGTCAGTGTCAAAGCAGTTGAGCTTCTTCTCAGCTTTGCTTCTTGCTCACTCCTAGTTTGCAGAGGATGTATGTTGATTCCCCTCAATGCGCAATTGTTCCATTGGGAGACCAAACAGTTCATCCTGCGTTTCTGAGGTCATGTTTGCATGCGTGACACGTTGCAACCCGTTGGACTAAAAAGAGAATTGAGGAAGATTAGTAAGAGAAAGTCATATGATTCTAATATGCTATTCCTCTCATCACCAGCTGGGAGAAATATTTGATAGATAATGAAAATAGCTTGTGATAGGAATATAATGAGAGGCAACAATGCCATGTACACTCAGAGAGTTGGAGATGAGTGGTCAATATATTTGCCGTCATGGTGTCTCCAACAGATGAAAGCCAACTATTTATTCCTGAGATTTATCTCTGCATCATTCCAGCATTAAAAGATAGGAATTACGAGAGCTGGAATAAGGACAGAGATAGGGATGGGAGAATGAGATGGCTTATTACTAGCTCTCTCTCTCTCTCTGCCATGTCTCACTCCTCCCATTCAGTCTTCTCACAGAGATTTAACAGCGACGGAAGGGAGGTGGGAAAGGGATGTGAGTGAGAGAGGAGAATGATTGGGAATTAGAAAGACACCCAATCTCCCATTCATATCCTCTCATTCCCTTTCTCATCTGTATCACTCATCCAGAACACGCTGGACAGAGAAATGAGAGCGTATGGGTGAGGTCACAGATGATAGAAAGATAATTAGAATGAATAATCCAGATGACATGAAAGCCAAGCTTGAATGGAGAGATGGATGATGAATGATTCCCTTTCCTTCTTCCTTCCTCACCTAATAATAGAGTCTTTGTGTGGTGAGGATGAGTAAAAAGAATGAAAGGGAAAGGTCATGGCATCCAAGCACCATTTCATTCTCAAGCTTGTTCATGCCAGGTGACAGAAAGACAATTGTGGACGGACTCATATAGAAATATCTTAGTTCTGCCCGTCCTTTCCTCTCTTTCTCTCGCATTTCCACTCTCTTCGTTTGTCTTGATAGGAAATGCGTAGAAGAGAAAAAGATAATGAGGGAATGAGAGCGAGGAATGACCGGAATGACAGCTAAAATATGTGTATCTTCATATCTTCTCTCATGCCTGTGTCTCGCCAGGCATTATTCTTAGGAGTTCTTCATCACCCGAGCCAAGAGAGGAACGGCATACCATTGAATCTCAGAAACAATGGCGAGACGGGTGGGAGAAGAGAGTGACCATCCCACCTCAGCCCTCACCAATACGATGGTTGCATCTGGGGCTGAGTTCAGATGTCTTGACTTCCCTTCCAGCTTAGAGACTAGTCCAAGCGCTGCATTCATAGACTTTTTCCCGTTCTCTTTCCCTTCTCCCTTTTTCTCACCAACCGTTCAGTCTGGTCGATCCAACGGTGAGAAAGGGAACGGCCATCTTTCACATGTCCTTCTTCCACTCACCTCCGTTCGAAGAAACACTACAAAGAAAGAGAAATGAAAAAGACACAAGTAGGCAAGGATAAATAACAGACAATGATAAAGAGGGAAGGAATTAGTAAATAAGGAAAGCTTCTGAAACCTCTTTCTTTTATTTGTTCGGTCTTTCTCTTTTCTTTTTTTTGTTACGGCTGTTCCTTCATCCGGAAGGGACTAAATATCCTTTTTTTTCTGGTCATCCCATGTATCACGGACCCTTTGATCAACCCAACCTATCTTGGCATCCTGTTGACAGATGCGGATTGGTTGCGGTTGATCCCCATCCTTGGGGTTCAGCAAGCGCATGCAGAAGCCGCTGCTAAACCAACCCGATAGAAGTGACACACCTTCTGCATTCCAGAAGGGTACCCCCCTCGCCAAACACGAAACACGGTTCGGCAGGCATTTGTTCACGGAATGGATTGAGAAGCGCCTTTGTTGACAAAAAAAATCGCGACCTATGGGGAGATATAAATGAGCTCACCCATGTTTCGGTATTGTCCCCTGCGGTTATTTGGCAGCGCTGTTTTCCTTTTATTCAGCTGCACACCATTGCAACCTTGCACCCGGACGGGTTTGGGTGATGGGACCCAGTGTTTCCACGCCCATCTTGTTCTACCCAAAATCCCAAAGGTCACCCTACGCCAAGCCCTTCGCGCTCGTCCAGAACCCGACGCCAGCACTCGGAGCCAATCTGGGCAGAGACCCCAAAGCTGTCACCTTGGGAAGAAAACTTTTTGTGGAATCTAGTCCATTCATTTAGATCTCAAAAGACTGTCCAAAGAGTCATAAGAGCTTTCTGGCCAGGAGGTGGGGGGGGAGGGTTTATCAAACCAGGGGAATTGGGCTGGGACACCGGTTTTTTCCTAGGCAAACAAACGCCAGTGGCTGGGGTCTCGGGTCGGTGCCACACGTGGACTTTGCGAGGCCAGGTTTGATTTCAAGCAGCGGGTGGGCGCTGTGCAGTACCGGCGCCCAGCTGGAGGGAGTGTCGATCCAATCACCCGGTGGGTTGAATCCATTTTTCTTCCTTGTTTGAGGATTTCCCTTTAAATTGAAGTCGGCTACCAAACAAGAGGGCGCGATTGTCCCATGGCTGGAGTGGGTGGTGGTCTTGGGTTCAAATGGGGAACCCCATGGAACCTACCGTTTCTTCTATGTTTTGTAACATAGAGTGGGTAGGCAGACCATGCCAGGCACCAGTTGGTAGGTAAGTTATCCCAAATTGCATAAGAGGTGCGTCCATCCCTAGTGCAGGAAATTGTCCCCTACAATTCTGGGGGCTTGGCAAAATAGGGTGGGTAGACAAAATCCACGCCTTTGTGTTGGTCTCCCGTTGGATGCCAGAAAGAGGTTTATCATTTGGAGAACCTCCCTTGGCTTGTTTTTGAGGTTCAGGTCAGGTTGCAAGGGTGACCAAAGGGAAACAGCGGCTTTGTTGGGGGGCCATGTGGAGACTCGCCCATGCGTTCTTGCTGGGGCTATGTTGTTGAGAGCAAGAAAGTGCCACGGCAAAAGCTCACTTAGCTACATTATAAATACTCGTGCTAGATGTACTATATGTACTATATGCACTGTATGTACATATGTATATATGTATATATGTATTGAAGGAGAGTCCCAGATTCATAAATTCATGAATGAGAATCCTCAAAAGCAATCCGAATCCATGCTACAGGGGGGGCTCCACAAGCATCTTCATGTCATAATCAAACATGAGTTGTGTCAACACAAACATGGTGGGCAACCTGTCCACTGGCAGCTTTGACTACAATTCTGAAGGCTTATCACGACCATGACCACGCAACATTCTACTCAGCGGCAACTTGGGCAAAGTCAACCGCCGCACCGCACACCGGCTGCTCAGATTGTTCAGCTGTGGGCAACTGCAGTGGGTTGCAATGAATAGAATTGACAACGGACCAACTGAACCCTCGAGTGAGCAGGCCCAGTGATGAATCTTGGTGCCACGAGGTTTCAGTAGCCACCACAAGCCAATGACACAACGAATCGCTGCATTGCCTGGCACCGCATTTGAGCTCCTTTGTGGGCGCCTAAAGCCTGTTGTCCTGGTCTTAGGCGAAGATTCGGAGTGACCCAGGTTCTGTTCCCAAAATGACGCCATGGACAGGGTATTCCCACTTTACAACTCACCCAGCCAGTGGGCGCACTTTGCGCTTTTTTCCTCGGTGGCTCTCCCTTTATTTTAGTGGTGGCCCAAAAAGTGTGCACTTTGTTTTGGCTGGTCACTGGCCAAGTGAGACAACTTGGGAAGCGCAGGATGCCGGGGACATTCCGCCGCGCGCCGCGTTTTCAGGCGCTCCTGTCGCTTCTCGGCCACCATCTTCGAAAGGCATCCGCTTAGTGGTACATTAAGGGTGCCATGTTGGCTAGAAAGAGGCTTGTGGGACACACATGTAGAATTATATAGAATGTCCGCGAGAGGGACGGCGAGGGAGCGGACATGCCAAACTGCCTTGTGTGTTCAACGATTCACATGCAGCTATTGGAGGCTGGTGTTTTGCATCTCCCTTCGAGAACAGGCGTGCGAATTGGTACGTGCACACAAATACAAATCACGCGCACACAAACACAACACATACACAAAGAAAATCACACAAAAAAAAGACACAAGCAACCGCACACACACACACCTAAATGCACACACAACTACAAATGCAGATGCAGATGCAGATGCAAATGCAAATGCCAATGCCAAACAAACAAACAAACAAACAAGCAAGCAAGCAAACAAACAAACAAACAAACAAAGAAGCAAACACCACCACCCACCCACCCCCCACCCCACCGCACTGCACCGCAGCCCACCGTTCCGAACCGCACAGCACCGCACCACACCACACCACACCACACCACCCCACACCACACCACACCATCTCACACCACCCCACACCACCCCACACCCCCATCACCCCCCTCGCATCCACACACCCACACACCCTCACACCAACACACGCCCCACACACATCCACACACATTCACACACACACACACACCCACACGCCCACACCACTGCACGCGGGCCCTGCACACGTAATGAGACGCGCTGACGCGAAGACAGAGAGCCCCCAGGCCAATCTGCTGGCAAACGCAGCGCACCAGACATTTACAGGGTTGCCAGAGGTTCGCAGCCTGCCAGAGGAACAGAGCGTCGGGCGGAAAAGCAGCGGACACGAGCTGCAGTGAAGAAGGAAGCAGCAGATGGTGGCGCAGATGCTGCTGAGTCTGAGAGCACCCTCAAGCAGCTACAACTCGCCGAGCGAAGACTTTCACCTGTAGAAGCTTGCACAGTTCTTTGCTCAAGGCTAGGAGTAATCAGTGTACACTTACACTGTATGGCTACGTGCTTCTTGGCTGTTGGTGTACGCCAATAAGGAAGCCTCTCAGCGGGCAAGGGGGGGGGTACGCGGTTGCGATGCAACGCGGTGCTTGCGCAAAAAGTTAGTCGGGCGCTTTTCGAGTTCGCGCGGCGGCGCGTCCGAGAGCGCTTGGGCACGCCGCAGCGAGGGTGCTTCGCCACGGGCAATCCTCGCAGAGGGAGGTTCATTAAATGTAGAATGAATACAGCAGAGGGCAAATATATTGACGCTGGCTTATCAGCTCATAACCCCTTCGAATCAAATGTCCGCAGCTTTGCAACAACCCTGGTTTCGTTGAACAAAAACATGCTCTCTTGCGCCAACACTCCCATCAGATTGTAGTTGGTGGAAACCATGCTTGTCAACAGCTGAGGGGTTGCCAGCACGAGGGGTCGCACGAGAGTTTTCCAAGTCAAAAGTTTTCAAGCCGTGCAAGATGAGAACTCGCTGGTGTGCAGGTTGGATGATCTGAAAGAGCACATGGTCGGCAGCTCAGCCGGGGAGTGGGTCTGTTGTTTTCTTCTTGAGTCGAGGGAGCCCCACAAATCCACAAGCGGAGTGTTCCCTTGGCTTTCCTTTGCAAACCAGGGTAGCCTTAACAAAGACAGAGCCATGTCACCATGTGTATCCCCGAGTCACTGAATTCCGCTTGGTTCCCTTCTGATTCCCTTCTGAAACCATTGTCAAGGCAGTCCGCAGTAGTTTTGAAGAGTTTGATACTCATGTTCGAAGCTGGCAAAAGGTGCGAACCAGTACATCCACGGGTTCTCTTGCTGGAGTCGGTTCCCATTTCTACAACCCACGTTTGTTCATTCCGGGCACCAATCTCAATGAGGGCATACAGGCATCCTTTGGTGTGTTTCCGCAGGAACACGGAACCCTTGGCGCAAGGATTTGGAAAAGAGAGAGAGAGAGAGAGCGAGAGAGCAGACACGACGACTCATTGCAACTCATCGCCAGGGCGAATGACTTGCCCGCATGTTCTGATTGGGGTCCTTCACGTTCGCCGGGCTCGCGGAATGGCACGTCGCCATTGCATGCCGGGAAGTACGTGTGCTGGAAGTTTATTGGGGATGAGTGCAGCCTATGGTGGTTTTTGTGGGTTATCTTGCTTACGTGTCACGGGGTTCTCCGAGTTTCCACCCTGCAATGGCTCACCTGGGTGCTGATTCTCCCATTTGTTTAAACAAATGCCAGCTGAGTTGGTTTCACTGGGACTGGTATTCTTTGATTTGTTCACCCCAGTGACGTATCTGACGTTCGAAGGCAAGCCGTTCCACCAGCTGCGGGTCCTGCGAAGAGACGATGGGGCGCCCAGAGCGATGCAGAGTGGCTTGTGAGTGGCCGCGATGAGACAGGGGTCCCGATATGTCCCATTCAACCTTCCATCTGCTTTAGAAGAGGTGTTCTTTCCATTATTGGTTTTAAAGGGAGTCTATCACGACTGGAAATATTTGTTTTTTTCCAGTGGACTGCAGCAAATGGAAGCAACCCTCACCCATTTGGGGCCGTTTGTGAGTTTCTTTTGGTGGAGGTGTTTGAAGCTTGGAGCTACGAGCCCAGTCATTAGAAACACCCACTTGGGTTACCTAGGTTGGTCTGTGGGTTCCACAAGCCCCAAAAAGGCTGCGCTCCATTGTTTCCGGTAACAACCCCAATCAGCTTGGTTGTTCCAAATCTGTCAAAATCTATCATTGACTTGCTGGTTCTCAGCAGATGAGTTGGAATGACTCCAACAAAAACCATCCCTTGCTGGTGGCTTCGCCAAAACCAGTTCCTTCCCAACTGGACTCGCTGTCATTCCCTGAGAAGCAAGCTATCCTGCCAGATGCTCGTGGCTTACTACCGTGCCCCACAGATATGGGGGATTTGATCATTTTTCCCAGCAGCCTTAGCAAATGGAGTCTAGATAACACCTCAGTGGATGAGGATAGGGGACAGTCGCAATCATAGAGAGAAAGAGAGAGAGAGATGCAGCAAGATGCCTTCTATATGGTTGAGGCCGCATTGGTCCATGTTGAATAGAGCTATGTGCTACATCATCGTATTGTAGCAGAACGGTACCTGAGTACTTTACGGATGCCTGCAGAATGCACAATGCAGGGTATTACTTTCCCACCACCTTACTACAAAGCATCTTTGAACATTGTGATGCTGCATGTTCTCCGTCAGCCAGCAACATGTGTCAGGGTGTGTCCGTCTTGATTCCATGAAATACCGCCTGAGCTTAGACGTCTCAAGGTACAATCTTACGTGGCCACACATTGTGGTGTTTGAGGTACTCGCACGTGGTCAATGTGCAGACGAAGGAATGTTCAAGATATGATGGATTATGACATCCCTCGAAACAATGCATTGGGAGGGTGGGTGGGTGAGGTGGGTTTGGAGCCATTCCATGTTTTGGCCCGTAGCGGGGCCTGGTTTGGAATATAGATATATATATATATATTTGGGGGTCTCCAGCCAGAATTGGAGAACATTATATATTTGGGGAGGTGTCGGTTCCAAGTTTGCATCGGGGGGGTCCCCTCAACGATGCTCCATGTTCAATGAATCTGTTCAATCAAGCCACCTGTCCCAGATGCGAAATTGTTGGGAGGAGGCTGGCGAGATGCAGAAATATGTACCTACCCCCGCCACTCAGATTTCCCAATGATGCACCCCTCCAATCCAATTGTCTTCAAGAATCAGACAAGTCCACAATTGAAATTCGGTAGGGGAGGTGGTTTTGCCCGGTTCCATTTTCAGTATCTGGCCATTCCCTTGTTAATATATTGCGGCTGCATTGTTGCAAGTTCACCTCCACCTGGTTGAGTTCCAATTGGCCAGGTGAGTTAATGGAATGCAGGGGGGGGCTTTCGCTTGTATGGGTGTCTTTTGGTTCGGGACCCCCGTCCAAATGGATGGTTTACCTTTAAATCCACCAAAGAAACGGGACCCTCAAAAAAGAGCGCACACCCACATTGTGTGGGTGTTTTTTAAGGTGTTTTAACGGTGCCGCTTGTTGGGGTTGTTTTGAAGGACAAACAAGAGGAGCACCACAGTTTCAAGGGTCCCGCCGCTACAGTGTGCTGAGGCCGGTTGCTGAGCAACTGGAGTCTTGGCCCGATAGTGCTGTCTCATGTTGAAGCTAAGCGAAGGAGAAGCGGGTAGATTCATTGATTGGGGAAAGACCATGTACTGTGTGTGAAACCTGGCTGTGGGGTTTGGCACCCTGCAGTCCAAAAAAGTCATACAATTGTGGAAAACGAGGGTTTCTTTGAGTGGACCACGCCAGAGGCTTTGCGTTTTAGAGCCGAGGATCACATTCAGAGGACTGCTGAAGAGCTGTTGTCCAGGTTCGCTTGAATCAACTGATTCCATGCGCTCGGGGGAGCCTCAGACTGGAGCTCGGCTGGGTTTAAGGGAGCAGGAAATGGATGACCATGTACTCACACGAGCAAACGAGAGAAATGGAGGTGCCCAATCAGAGGTACGGTCTTTGAACTGCAACGACAACCAGTCTGACCCCTCCTGCCCAGAGGTCCCTTGGCGAAATCTGGGGATGCGGACCCTGGAATTTCCACCTGGGCTTCCGGGATTCCTTCCTTAGCGGCCGCGTCCGAAGGACTGAGGCCCAAATTTCGGCCACAAGTGCCAGCTCGGATCCAACCCGACCTTCAAGGGGTAAGAAGGGCCAGACATACGTGCCGTGTTCCCGCTTAGATCAAGCAACCGATGCACAATGTGTATGCGCAGGTTCGACTCAATTTGAGATGGATGCTGGTTTCGGAGCGTGAGAGATACACTACCTACACTGGAAGGTCGGGCTTTAGTAGCGGAATGTGCCACTGGCGCTGGTATGGCGTGGCCTTGAGAGAAGCGGAAGCACTGGCAGGTTAGTCCTGGCCTGACCGCATGGTGCGTTTTGCTTCATTTGTCCTTTGCTTCGCTCAGTGGACCCACATGTGAATTGGGATAGGAGTATCAGTTTGAGGCTGGTGCTTTTGATTGTTCGCGCATGTCGGAACGTTGTTGCTGGACATCGCTTTGCATGTCGCGCCGCCTTGTTCTGAGATGCGCCACTCAAACATACAAACAGCTGCTTCTAAGAAGGGCGGGCCAGCCTCCATTTTAGACATGTTGATACCTGTCGTTCCAAAAATCCTCCTTCTGGTCCCCTTTTACAGCTGTCCAGGGCATGGTTGACAAACACGCCTGGGCTTCGGATGACTTCCTGCCATTTCTCTCCAGTCCGACGGGTACCGCGTGCCGTGGCCCGCTCCGGTCTTTTTGTGCGGGGATCTGCCGGGCCGAGGGTTGCAGCGAGCCCATGTTGCGACTTGTCCAGACACCGATTTGATTTTTCTCGCAAGAGGCAGGTGCACCTGATGCCACTAGTCGGAAAGCCTCGTTGAAAGTGTGTCTCACTGCACTTAGGAAGTTTGTGTAGACTAGGAACATGGTTTATGGAGAAAGAAAGCCACCAAAATGGGCATGACAATTGCGAGTGTCTCGCAACAAAACCAAACAGACAAAGATTTGCCTGCTATTTGCTTGGGATTGACAGGACTCACCAGCATTAAACAGGATTCTTTGGTGACTCCTAGGTTTGTTATTTTGCCTACTTGATTATTTATTTTCTTGTTTAAACTTATATACACAAATTATAAGAACAATATCTTTATTAATTTTAAAGGGATGTATTTATTATTTGAGATATTTATATTTTTGATTTAAGGAATTGATAATTCGATGAATTATTATAAATTAAATTTATTTTATATATGATGAAAATTATGTTTAGTTGAATTGAATATCTAATTTATTATATAACAATTATGTGAAATATTTTTATATTGAATTATAAAAGGAAATATTTTTTGATTTTAATATTGATTGTTATGAATATTTTATGAAAGAGATTATGATTTGGATTTTGGAAATTATATTTTTGTTTATGGTTGAAAAGGTTTAAATATTTTCGCCTATTTTAATATTTTTATAAATATTTGTTTAAAATTCGTTGAATGGTATTTTCCGAAATGATTTTTGTTATGATTCGGTAATTAGGAAGTTTATATGTTATATAAGTTTAGTTGGCTTAACGTTTGTTTTATATGAGTGTGTTGGCATAATGTGCATTTTATAGTAATCTCGGAGAAATTAGAATATGAATAGAACATGAATAAAATATGGAAGAATTATTTATGGGCATGGAAAACTTATTTCTGGGAATGAAATATTTATTTAGGGAAATGGATAAATCGTGGTTATCTCGCCGAATGTTACCTTAGCCTAAAAATATACAAATTTTAAAATGATGGAGTTAAAATCTATAGAGCTTAATTATACGATTTATTTAAAGATAAAAGGCGATTCCAAATAAGTCTAGCTTGAATACGGGTTTGTATGATGGCTGGATTACGACTATGGTAGTGTATTGGTTAATATCGAGCTCCCTAAATGGTTGTCTTTGTTAGGTCCTTCGGTAAATAGTTAGTTAAAGGAATTTGGAAATTTAGAGAATTTAATTCTGATTTGGTTATAATTGTTAGCTTTGTATGGGGGGGGGATCTTGTTTATTGATTAACATAATAATCCAGAAATATGGTCTTATTTATTGGCCAATATGGGAATCTAGAAATGATTCTTCGGAATTAATGAACACATATATTTTTGCTACAAATGGCTCTTCGATAAATAACCATTTCTTAAAAAAAATCCTTTGAATTCCAGAATATATTTTATTTATTATTATTATTATTGGTTCATGAAAAATATATATATTTACCAATAATATATATAGAATATTTATAGATTAAAATTGGTTGGAGAATGCATAACTTGAGGGTCGACATAAAAATACGTCGTTGCAAAAACAAATCTAAGCTAGCAGAAACCAGCTTTTGGAAATTTTGAAGCTGTTGGGGCAAGCTGAACATAATTTTTAGCCGAATTTTTGCCAATGTTTAGCATAAGATCTACGAAAATTTCGCGAAAATCGATGGATATGAGGCTAACGGGTCTTTTCATGCGAATTGAAATGTCGTGACTTTCGAGTTGGGGTTATGGAAATTATTTTTGTATATTCATATTTGAAAAAAAAAAAAAAAAAAAAAAACGATATATATCTTTAATAATATTTAAAAAATATAAGTTAATATTTCAATTATTATATTTATATTAAACATATATATATTTAAAATAATTTATATTATTATTATATAAACCATTATATATTTATAATATTTTAATATATATATATTTATTAATTTTTAATAATATATATTTATATATTTTTAAATTATATTTTTAAATTATATTTTTAAATTATATTTTTAATTATATATATTTGAAATAATGTTCTTTTAATTTATTTATATATATATTTGTATTGTTATTATATTCAATTGGATCATTCGAATATTTTTTTGATTTATTATATAAAATTATTATTATATCAAATTACATTTGGATTAATTTATTATATGTTTTAATGTTAAGAGGGGAAGGGTCTTGCAAATCTTGATTATTTTCTATTATATTCAATATAATTATATTATTAATTTAATAATTAAATCTTGGAATATTGTTAATTAGAATTTTCTTAATCTCGTTATTTCATTATTTTATTTTATATATCATTACCTTTATAAATATTATAGATTATTATGTTGTAAATCTTTTAAGATTTATTATTTATACAATAAATATATTATTTATAGTAAATTCATTAACCGGATATATAGAAAATATATTTAAAACAAATATCAATAATTAAAAAAATAATTATATAATTAAAATCTAAATAAAAATAAATATAATATATTATATTAATCCAAAGAATATCCCAAAATTCATATATACCTTTTATAAATTAGGATCTCATTTTATTATACAATTTAGAATTAAAATAATTTCTTATTAATCAATTCCTATTTATTGTTTTCCTTATAATTCTTTTATTTATAAAATCGTACCGGTTCATAAAAAGGCTACAACGACTTACCAATACATAAAAAAGACAATCTCGAAATCATACCAATTTATAAATAAATATAAATAAATTCAAATAAAATAATAAATTAATTCTAAATATAATTATATATTTTTATATTTTATATTTTGTTTCTTTTTTTTTATTATTATATTATATTTCTAAATCTAAAATAAAATTATTATAAATTGTAAATCTAAAATACAAACAATTAATAAAATTGGGAAATAAAAAAAAAAAAAGACTAAAGATAATGAAAAGTATTTTTTTAAAGGATTTTAATTTTAATTCATTAACTCATAAAATCTTAGAAATATTTTATTTATAATTATAAATAAATTAAAATAATTTATTAATTTATATATTTAATAATTTAATTAATTATTTTTATTTCAAACAATACAAAATTATTATAATCTATATTATGTTACTACCAATATATAATTATATAATTTCAATATAATATAATTAATTATATATAATAAATATAATCCCAATTGCAATTATAATAATTCGTGGATTCCGATATATTTGCCATAAATACATTTCCCGTAATTTGCATATAAGGAGCGGACGAAACCCTTTACTTGGCCTTAGTACTTTTTTTAACGTCATCGTTTTTGGGGGAGACCTCATCGTTTTACAGTGTTTTCGAACTTTGGCAGATCCGGCTCCAAAATCGCAACTTTGTAGTACAAGTCTAGTACGCGAAGTACACTTCCGCATCTCCAGCTCGATCATCGCAACTTTGTAGTACAAGTCTAGCACGAAGTACACTTCCGAAGTATCGCAACTTTGTTGTACAGCTCCAGCTCTCAGCTCGAAAATCGCAACTTTGTAGTACAAGTCTAGTACGCGAAGTACACTTCCGCATCTCCAGCTCGAAAATCGCAACTTTGTAGTACAAGTCTAGTACGCGAAGTACACTTCCGCAGCTCCAGCTCGAAAATCGCAACTTTGTAGTACAAGTCTAGTAAGCTCGAAAATCGCAACTTTGTAGTACAACAAGTCTAGTACGCGAAGTACACTTCCGCAGCTCCAGCTCGAAAATCGCAACTTTGTAGTACAAGTCTAGTACGCGAAGTACACTTCCGCATCTCCAGCTCGAAAATCGCAACTTTGTAGTACAAGTCTAGTACGCGAAGTACACTTCCGCAGCTCCAGCTCGAAAATCGCAACTTTGTAATACAAGTCTAGTACGCGAAGTACACTTCCGCATCTCCAGCTCGAAATTCGCAACTTTGTAGTACAAGTCTAGTACGCGAAGTACACTTCCGCATCTTCAGATCGAAAATCGTAACTTTGTAGTACAAGTCTAGTACGCGAAGTACACTTCCGCATCTTCAGCTCGAAAATCGCAACTTTGTAATACAAGTAAGTACACGTCTAGTATCCGCTTTGCTTGCAGCTCGAAAATCAACTTGTAGTACAGTCTAGTACGCGAAGCTTCCGCAGCTCCAGCTCGAAAATCGCAGCTTTGTAGTACAAGCCTAGGCTGTACGCGAAGTACACTTCCGCATCTCCAGCTCGAAAATCGCAACTTCTCAGTACAAGTGTCGTATTTACAGAGCCGTGTGTTCGTTAAGGGTCATCGTTTTTGGGGGAGACCTCATCGTTTTCCATGGTTTTGGGATGTGTTACTCAAAAGCGTGCCCCGTCTTGATAAAGTGGTCTACGCGTGTTTTGTCCGTGGCTCATATGTATTTGTTACACCCTTACCGGGAAATTGGTCTAGGGGATATGAATCGCGGATGTAGTCAGGGCCTCTCTCCACCGGCAAGGTATCACTGTTGTGCATTATAGCAGGCGGGCGTTAGAGCTTTTGTGCAGTCTAATTCAGACCATTCGTGTGAAGCGTTAGAGGTTGGTTTGTGACAACTGAGCAGTTTGCTGTCTTGCGGCCATATGTTGCAGTTTAAATGAGAATTGAAGCGCCTGAAACCACAGAGCAAGAATTTCGAGGTAATTGTAAGCAATGGCGATGTTGGTCGATGACACTGAGGATGTTCAGGGCACCCAATATGTTACATGTTAAGTGAATTGTAGGCTTGCATTGACGTATCAAACCCTTCCGCGAAGCTTCCGCGGTGTGAAGAGCACCTTCCGCGAGCATGCTTCTAAAAAGCGTGAAAACGTGCTTAAAAGGGATTCCGCAGGCAAGTTGCTTCGGGAAACTGAGGAAGGTAGCTTCCGCGCTTCCGCGGGAAAAACCTTCCGCAAACCTTCCGCGGCTGCAGTGCGGCGCTACCTTTTTTTCAGCGGAGAAAACAAAACGCTCAAATGTGCTTTGACCAACTACTTGATTCTTAATGTTGTTAGATAACACTCTAATTATTCCTTTTCTCAGTATGACTCTGTCCGATGGTATGACGGTGAAAAGGGACGTAGCTCTTTCATCCCTGCAGCGCCCGCAAGGTAGCCCAGACGAGCCAGCCACTTGTGATTGCCGCTCTCAATGGAAGATTCTTACTTTCTGACAACAAGTTTGCATTTACGATCCACGTCTTGCTTTCAGATCATCACATTGCCAAAGTGTAGCCCCGGGAAGAGATCAACTGTTGCTTGGAATGGATCGCTAGCCTGTTGATCTTGGATTCATCTTGTTTTAGCGTTCAACTCTACAGCAGCAAGCAATCCTGATTCGGCAACCTCCCTCCAGTCTCCCAGTGGACCTGGTCCTTGTCGTGCCCTTTTGGCGGTTAGCGTGAATGTCAAAAGGGAAATCGCATAGCACAACCCATTTTGAGGATTCAACAGTTGAGGGTCCGTGGTTTCTGCAGAAGCCTTTCGTGATCAAAGGCCAGGCCGGGGACAAGCTGGCCTGATTTCGGCTTCCCATTCAATCCCATGGCAATGGTAAGTTGCCATCGCCCGATTGCAAGCCCAGATGGAGAACGGAACTCTTTTTTGGGGGTCACCATTTGGGTGTGTCAAAATGGGGGACCCCCCAAACAGATGGTTGTCCTTTGGTTTTCCTTTAAAACCAATCAACCCATTTTCAGAGAGCTTCCACCAACAAAAAGGGGAAATGGGTGATGAATAGCTGGGATCAGCCTTGGAAATTGCAACCTGCCGCAACACACTCCAACAATATTGTTAACTACCCTCCAAATCTCGTGTGGGCGCTTGTAGCATCCTACGGCTTCACATACGCAACCACCTTTGAAGACGTAAACGAAAAATTGCAAAGTTTTATCGGCACCACAAGTGTCTTTGGCTTTCGCATGTCAAATGTGGGTATGCGTAAAAAACAGGGCGCGGGGTTTCAAATTTGTGGTTCTCCTGTTTGTTATCCTTTAACTCAAGCTGAACATGGTATCCTCAAAGCAACACAAACACACACACAAACAAAAAGCCTGACAGCTGGCCGTTGATCAGGCCGCAAGTGGAAAGACTTCCAGTAATCTTACGTCCAGGGATTCGTCAGCATACCTGCCAAACAGGACTTTCATTGGCTGCCACACTCAACCGCACTGAATGTTCATTCTTGACGCTCGATGATTGGGAAAACTACGCAAGCATGCTATCCCAGTTGAGTGACCCTGCTAGAGAACAAGGGAACTCTTTTTGTTTTGCTGGTGCCAAAAGGGAGCTCTTTGAGCATTTGTTTGCACACTTGCTAATTAACTAGGGTAGTGGCTCTTTGCCCACCTCCTGGATCCAGCAATCACTTTTTGGGGGGTTGACCATTCTCGGTGGGGGCGCCCGCAACGCTCAGAACTCTCCCTGCCTTGGCGCCGGTCATGTGACCCGCGCCGTAGCCATAGGGGGGCGAGGTCCATTTCACGCCTCGAAAGGAATACGGCAGGCGTATGGGGCTAAAACGGGGAAACCACAACCCTGGGGGTCAGTTACCACCATTAAAACCAAGGGGGTGAATACAACCACCCATTATTTGCCCAAGGAGTTTCATCATCCAAGTTGGGTCCTTGCCATTCTTTTCACGGGGGCAAGGAGTCCGAGAAAAACAAGACAAAGGCCATTTCTTCGGCCCATAGAAACCAGCACTGGGACATGCAGCTCGCTGGGCTAAGATGTGTGTGGCGTGAAGCACAAGAGACTTGGCCCCGTGGCAATGACACATATAATTAGTTGCATGCGCAAGGGTTTCCGGAGGCATCGGCCACAGAAAGCAGATAGACCTTTGTTGCAACTCCACCAGGCGAAGGTGTCACTGGCAATGCTTTGGCGCGCTGCAAAACCCGAGCATTTTGCACAAGTTCACGAGTTAATTTCATCTGCAATTTCCGAAGTTTGAATGCAAACCTCTCATCTCACAGGAAAATGGGGAACCCTTTTTTCTCACCCTCCAAACCTTTTTTTCCAAAGAGAATTCTTGCGTGAGCCGAATGCAACTCAGTTTTCGGTTCGCATCACATTCATTGGTCACGTTCTTACTCTCCTCTTGGAAGCAACTTCTCAGCTATCATGATGCAGGGTTGTGTCAAAGTTGGGAAGCTCCAAAATGAGTGCTTTGCTCTCGGCTTCCCTTTACACCCACTCACAAACGGGTACCTTCAAACAAATCAGACGACGAGCGACCCAAACGCACAGGGCATCATTAAGGACATGACTTACTCAACATCGTGCTATTGGGCCAGTGTCTCGCACTCGCTATTAGTACATGCAAGGGGGGGAACATTTGACACTTCCAGCCGTCTAGCATGCTCCCTTATCCATCGACGGCACCAAGGGTCGTCCTGATGGCCACAATATCATGAAGCCACACTATGGGCATCGATGGACTTGAAATCGCACTTGTCCATCGATCGCATGGATTGTCCTGATGTGACCATCCCTGTCATCCCTGGATATGGCCCGGCTCAGGGAGCCAGATATTGGAGGCTTCGGCCAATGGAGCATTCTCTTTCCCGGGGACCAAATTTGAGCCACACCCGGGGCCGCGCCCACACCACGAGACGCACGATCCACGCAGAGTGCTCAAGATAGTGTGCAACAACCGGGACTTTTTGACCCCGGCAGGCACGATCCATGCAAACGTTTCGTGGGGGTCAAAATGAAGTGAGAAAACGCACGGAGTTGTGTGGCCCACGCAAAAAGCAACTCGAATCTGACACGCACAATCCAGGCAGCAGGTTCTTCCGGGACAGTGGGCTATGTGACAGCGACAACGACACAGTGACATTGACTCAGGTATCTGAGCCGGTGTTCAGTGGGCCGTGCGATTCACGATTTAATGACGCTGGAAACTGTGATATTGACACAGTGAGATCTAGGCAATGACAGTTGACGTTTTGAGGCAGTCGCAGTATTGAAACCGATTCAAACTGTAATATTGAGGCAGAACCCTTCGCAGTGCTTTCGGCAAAAAAGACACTCCAACCATGCCTCGCGGTATTCTCTTGATCCACGGCATGATCGCCTCCTCGTCATAGACAGGGGCGGCCGCGGGCCCTGGTCAGCCAAGCAGTGGCCACCCGAGGGGCGGCCCTTGTTGTGAGGCTCCACTCGGCTTTCAGCACCTTTTTTGTTTTCCTGTTTCAACCTGGTACGTGCTTGCTGTTGACCCCTCTGCAAAACGTCTTTAACTTTTTGTTTGTCCAACTCGGACAACCCGACCTGTTTCAACCAAAAGCTCGAGTCCAAAGATCCGCTACCAAATTGCCATAAAAAATATTGTCCAAAACCAAAAAGGTCAAGGACTTCCCCTAACATGGGACACCCCTAGATGGGTAAAAGATCCACACCACCAGTTCGATGAAATCCGACTGGTTGGTAAACCACAGGAAAAATCCAACTGTTGCAGAATGTTCTTCGCAGTTTCCTTGGGGCTATTCTAAAGAGCAAAAAAGGCCAGTGGATTGGGGATATCCTAGACACATCCCTCCAGTTGCGGCCCGCAACTGATTTCGGGTTTTGCTAGAGCTCCATCATGCATTGGTGCTGCTACACAAAGAAAGGTCTCCAGTCATACAAAGAAAAACATGCGCAAGGCCTCCGCAAAAAACAACAACAATGACACGTGCAAGCCATGCTGGCTCTCTCTTGAAACATGCTGCGATGATGTGAATTCTCTGCAAAACGCAATCCATGGTCGAGGCCGTAAAGAAATGAGGATTGAACATCATCTTATTATGCAAATTGATGTTGGGTGGGTGGTCAGTCTGGCGGGCGGGCTGGCAGGTGGGTGAGTGGGAAGCTCCCAGAAAAATCACCAAAGATTCTGGATCAGAAAACAAGGCAGCTGGAACATGTATGTTTATGGAGCGACAAATGTTCGTTTCTGCCACTCAAACTGCGACTGTTTCAATCTAATGCGAAATCATGGCAAGCTACCAGTAGCTATTTGACAAAGGATGCACGGCAACCCATGACCTTCTTCGGGAGTGACAGTACTTTGACCACAAAGCACCCCGATTAGGAAACACGTGAAACAACTGACGATGTGACACCTATTCCAAGCATGGAAGCAATACCACAATTACATGTCGCTCCTCCTTTCTCGGACACGTGGTCCTTGCGCCCACGCGCACAATCACACGCATGACTACAAGGAAGCCCCGCAAATCACATTGAACTTTGACTGCCCGCCCACCTGAGGCTGGTGAGGCCAAGGGCGTCTTGATGGGCTTTCCATCCACCCCTGGCAAGGGTCGACTTGAATGGGTGCGAGAGTCTGCGTCCAACGGATTTGGCTGGTGTGGATTGGCTTGGGCCACCCCTGTCAAAGGTATCATCCAAAGCCATCAGATCAACTGGAACACCTGGGCTTAGGCTTTCTGATTTGCTGATGCATTGTTTCATTTCGTTCCTTGGAACATACATCTCAATTTATGATATGCGTCTGAATATGTATACACGCTGGCAAAGGCTACTGTTCTAAAAAGAGCTGAAGCGGGAGATCCATGTATGAACAAAGACAATACACGGTAATCATATTCTTAGTAATCTCCCAATACTGTCACAACTGCAGCAACCACACTGACACCCAAGTGTGTTTACACGCGAAGGTGAACACGTATACAAGGGCCAACAAAAACTTTCAGATATACCGCCTACAAGAGCTACTAGACCCAGGTGAAAAAGGGTTCCTCTCCTTTTGTTTGCCCTTCAATCATCATGCAAACGACAATCCCATGTCACCATGTTATGTTGCTCCAACTCAACCACCCTGAACATGGGGTTCACCCATCCGGGAGAAAAACAAAAACACTCTCTCTCTCTCACACATATACATAATATAATTCTATGTATCATCTTAGGGTGGGTCTCCAGGGTTCATGGGGTTTCCCCTATCCGACTCGAACAACCGCGCCGTTCCCCGGTGAAACGCGAGAACACCAAACTCGCCGCAGGCACGCTGACCACTGCCCCCAAAGAGCTTGGGACCGGTGTCCTCCGAGTCGGGATCGGATTCCATGGGCTGGGCTTGTCTTTTGAGGCTACCAATCCAACAGGAACCAGGAGTTCAAATTAAATCCAAATCCAAACCGCAAATCCAAGCCACCAACTAAGCGTTACCACGCTTCTGAGCGAGTGGACTGGCCAAAACGAGTCACCAAACTGTTCGCTGGCCACTGAAATGTTCTTCCCAAAACGGTTGAAGTCCATGAAGTCATTGAGTGAGTTTCTTAGGTGGATCTTAAGGGAAACCAAAAGGACACCGCCCTGTTTTGGGGGGCCCAAAAAGACACCACACCAAATGAGGGTTGCTCAAAAGAAGGGTCGAAACTCTTAGCCTACGGGGCGAGGGTCACAAAGCCCAAAGTAAGGCATCCCTTGATTGAACACTGGCTCCACTTCGTTGCTTGTCTTCGAAACCACCCAACGGAGAACCCTGATTTGGGGCATACCCATTTGCTTTGTGATCAAGTCTCTTTGTGCTGGAAATGGGCACGATTTCCTTGAGCAAGAGCCGTGCTTTGACAGCGAAAGTCTGAAACGAAACATGTCATGTCTTTTCGCATCTGACCTCGTTTTCCATCGCTGCGTAGGTGTGCGATTGCAATCATTGAACCGTGGAAGTCACATGAGAACAAGCATGCTGCTCCAACGCTCGAAGCAGGGATTCGTAGTAGGAACAAACATGCGCCGAGCGGTTGTTCATGAATAAGTAAATGCCTTCCCAATTTTACTTGACCTCATGCAAGAGAGGACTGCAAAGAGTCCTCTCCGCAACAACCGGGTGCTTCTTGTTGAAGTGCTTTCTAGGATCTCCGAAGTCAACTGTGGGGAGAACTCAGGCTGAGTCATAATCGAAACCTGGAATTCAAAGAGTCTACCCCGATCCCAAGAATTCAAAAGGCGGATATCCGCACCCAATGGTTGGGACTATCCCTTACTAACCTTCATCTGCCCGAATTGGCTTTGATTGTGACGCTTTGACGTCCTCCGGGACCGGCTCCGGAGCATCTTCCACCTGAGTCCGGTGACACATGGGAAGTTTTACACGTCCCTGCGCGATTCACGCTTGGGCGGGTCCCCAACAATCGCCTGGTACAAGTAGAAACCCTCTTAAAATACATAGTTTCTGTTCCATCGACGCCCCCGTGTTTTTCCTCTGCCCAACATAGCCAATGGCAACTTCTTTCCAAAGCCCACATCCAGCGAGCATCTCCATTGGCTTGAATCCGGTGGAAAACAACACATTGATGATCAATTCCCTGCAACATGGAGGTGGTGTTCAATTTGGCCAACACGTAGCCTTTCGGAGCCCTGTTGAGGCCAGGATCTGGCGGCTCCTGTTGGCTGGCAAGCAAGCGCTTGCTCAGCATGGTTTTGGGCCTGGTGGGCCCTGACTTTGGAAGGAAGACCGGGCAGATTCATCTTGGACAGAACAGCTGGCCGCATCAGAGCGAACAACACATCCAGAAACTACCAGTACGGTTTGGCAACTCTTCAGTGCAAACACCACGCTACTTCACCCCATCTCCAAGAAAATAAGGCGGAGTAGCAGCTGCGCTAGTAACACGGAAGTTGCTGCTTCGAGGTTGTGGAATGTTGTAGAATGCTACTCTGACAACCAAGGCAACTCACAACCGGCCAAGTTTCATGAACATGCGGGGCGTATGTTTCCGGAGCTCCACGTTGCCCTGCGCGTTTTGCCCTCACCCAGACGGGTGATATTCTCCGAATCCTTGGAGTAACATGTCCCAGAGGGTCCAAGTACCTCTGAGGATGGCTTTTGAGGGGTCAAAAGGGGTCTAAGTACGTCCTTAGAAAGTACTGACCCTCTGGGTGTGGGTGTTTTGAACTTGGGATTCTCTGGGAGGGGAATCCTTCCGGTTGCTCATCTCTTGTATTTGTGAGTTTTATGTGTAATTGGCTACAAATGGACATTAGCATGTGTCAACTGCCATCCTTATTTGAAACAACAAGCTCTTTGGAAAACGTGACCTCGACCTGAAATCCGCGGTGCAAGCTTATCCTCTGCCAATGGACCGAAAGCCGGTTCGGAGAAATCAAAGTTTGCCGTTTGAGTTGGGATGCTTCGCCGTGCAACGAAGAAAGTGCTCCCCAACGAATCTGGCAATCCATGAAGCATAGTGGTATGAAGGAAACGATCTGCGTGCACGCAGGAATGTCGCGCGCCATGAGCGAAGTGCTTTTTTCCCAGACCCTTGATTTGCCTGCTCGGACCTTTCGGGGAATAAAGGCCTAAGTGAAGGCCCTCTTTCAGGGGTTGACGTTTTGGCTGGAAGGCCCCAAGGATCCGGCGTCCTTCCCATTCTCCAGGATCCCTTTCTTTGTGCACCGGGGCCGGAGAGAATAAGACAAGGCAACCAGGAAACTGAGGTAGGTCCTATTCTCCGCTTTTTGGGAGTCAACAAAAGCTGCTCCAGAGACTCGGGCGCTGCTTTAGGGGCTTGCATGGACGAAATCCATTTCGCACCACCTAAGAAGCCCTCGAATGATTCCCCCTGTCAACCCACAAACATATGTTTCCCATTGCTTCAAAGTGCGAACGGATTTTGGTCCGTCCACAGGAGACTCCCAACCTGCAAGGTTGAAAGTCAAACCAAAGCCACGCGTTCAAAACGTGTCCGGTGAAGCGAGCCTTGGCGGCCACATGAGCGCTGGCCACCGGCGCGGCCGGCTCCTGGGGCCGACGGGTGTCTCTTTTTGCTGGTTGGTTTCTCACTTCCTGGACTTGCCAACAACAAGCTCTGGAACTTTTTATCTACCAAAATGGTCCAAACCCAAAAAGACTAAAGGTCCAAGAACTCAGGTCAGGGGAAACCCAAAGGAAGGCAAATATGCTTGGGTTCCTTGTTTTTTTAAAGAAAGATGCTGCGTGGCTGGCGGATTCTTGCATGAGCTCTGACAATCCAGCCAATACATGAGCACATCTGGTGGATATCCGAGCTAGTTTGCAGAATGCTCCAAAAGACAAGTTCGGATGTCATCCCTGTCCAGCATTTCCCTCCGTCCACCGGTGGGATTGTCGACTTCGAGCTTCTAGCAACAATCATCTAGATCTCCTCGACCAAACATGTTGAGCCCCATACAATGCGGCTACCAGAAACTCGCATTCATCAAGCGGAATGCCCAATATGGGGAAAATCGATGTGGCCCAACAAACAATGCATGCCCGCGACAACTGATTCGAAGCTCCGCTTCAAGACTTAGCTATGCCCAACAGAAGTAAACCAGTCCATAAATCGCAGTCAAGGGTACTCCCTGGAAAAAAGTTCCGTTTGCAACAGTCAAATTGCCCCTTCTATACTCCTACTATCAAACCCACACACACACACAAACACACGACGCACCACATCCGCAGGCCCGAACGCCCGCCCGCACCCACCCTCACATGCACACGTGCGCACCCACGCACGGCCGCACGCGTATCGATGCTCCCGGTTGGAGCCCCTTGCCTTGTAGTCCTTGGGCGGGGCAAAGTCCACATTCACGTCCGCCTCGATGATGGAGATGGCTTTCGCCGGCTTGCACTGGCGAAGCTGGGTGTCAATCAGGCTGTGCTTTTGAATGAAACACCGTGATGGGACAAAAACGCAAGTAGGTGGGCACTTTCTCTGTTTCATTGCCGATGTCTAGTATACAGTGGCGTGCGTTTTGCGTTGACACCGGTGTCTGGAGAAAAAAATAGGTGGTCAGTTGCTTTGCTTTAATGTCGGTGTCTGAACAAAAAAACACGCCGGTTTGGTTTCCTAATTGGGTAAAGCAAACATTTGGCACCCGGCAAAACAACCCAGAGAGCGATCGGAAATGACCCTTCCGCAAGCCGCAGAGAGGGATGAACAGAAAGTGCTTGCCTAGGCAAGGAAGTCCCTGCCTCCTTTTTTGACTGTACTTCTCTTTGGATTCGTCCAAACTGGGCCTTCCTTTGTTGGGCAACTCCGAAATCACTCTGCTTGAAGCCTGCAGCAACGATCCGCTTAAAGACCGCAACCAACAACACGTAGTGTTGGAGAACTTTGCTTGCCGATGCGCTTGCATCCGGACGAAAAGGACACCCCACAATGGGTGGGTCATTTCAGAGAACTTAGGGGGGCATCAGCGTGTACACATCCCCAATCAAAATGTAAACAGAATGGCCATGGGCCCCTTACCTGCGAGCCAGCACTGGCACCTGGCTAACATTCTCTGCATGCCTAATATTTTGGTACCGGGACCCAACAGCCCCGGAAACCCCCTGGAACCGAATCTCCGGAACCCTCCCCAAAAGCTGCCCGAAACCAGCCCAGAGCCTATCTAAGCAGAGACCAACCATAGCTTTCGCTGTTAAACAAACTAGTACACGCACCAGCCCACATGAGGAACCGCGCCACTCAAGCGGCAGGGTCATCACTTGACAATCTTAACCAACACCACCAAACAGCTCAAACTGAAATTGCCTCCGGCAATCTATACGGAAATGCTCAAGGGGACCAGGTTTTCTATTCACTAAAGAGTTGTTCGTTCCAAACCAGCCTCCACAATCTCGATCTCATATTTCCTTTGATTGTAGTCGATCACCTGGGCTTTGACTTGCTTTCACGGCGCAAGCAAACCGAGATGGGGTACCAAAATCTCATGACAGGCCAGGTTTGCACATGATTGCAGGCCCCAACTACTTGAAGACCCCACGGCTGAGAAGAAAGAAAACAAAACGTACTTCGAATGAAACATACAGTTTCATTTCGCAAGGGCCGCTGCGCTGCGCTTCGTCCACACGTTCCACTTTGGTCTATCTTCTCTTCAAATTCGCAGCTTGTCTTCGTCAGGACTTTGAACAGCAGAAATCAAACACTCAAACATAGAACTGCTAGATGCTAGATGCTTGTTTGGTCTGTTGCTGGCACATCATTGCTTGAGTAACAAGGAGACACACGACAGAGCGGGGCCAGAGCCGTGCTGAGGTGGAAGGTCTTCCGAGGGAACCTTTCTTCATGCTCAGGGCACCAAGCGCGTTACGCGGTGATTTCCATGCAGGATGTCCCCCATCTTGACGGCCCAAAAGTGTCTATTGCGAGTGCCTTGGGTGTCTTTTCAGGGCGATGCCCAGACTACGAGTACTACGAGCACTACGAGTACTACGACCATTATTGCTACTGCTACTGCTACTGCTACTGCTACTGCTACTAAAATTTTGACTATTTGGCACAATTCCAGGTGGCGGTCGTTGCCTCACTCAAGTCCAAGCTACACAACATATGACACCTGGCCAGCTGTTTTGCCATTTCAAGTACCAGGCAAGTGAACGTGGAACCCCAGAAAATTCGGAAAACATATTTCTCCACAGATTATGGGTTATAGTCACTCACTTCATGCAACATAGATGTATGTGTGTGTGTGCGTATATTAAATGCGCTTTTGGGGAACCTCCTTTTGGGTGCTTTTCAAGAAGCCCAAAGGAAATCAACCCCAACAAGCAAAACGTCGCGCTGATAATGCCAAAGGTGGACTGAGATGCCGTGCTACGCAGTCGCCCACGGTGAGGGTGGCGAAATTCCTGGACGATTACACCAAAATCCTCGAACAAGGGATCCGTCTTTCCAGAATACCACCTAAAACCAAGGGAAAGCAGGTGGCGTTAAAAAAAAGGGGAATCAAATCGAAAAGACTGACTTTTTGGGGCCGCACTTGAGCTCACGACGGAATGTGAGACAAGGTGCAATCTCTTGAAATGCGTGACGATGTCTGTCAACTGCTCACAGTGCGGCCTGAACCCTGGTGCAATGCATACTTCAGGAGGGCGAAAGCTCTGCCCTCTTGCAACGTAGCATCAACACGCTTGCGGGTCATTCTTTTTGCAAGTAGGAAGATTGACCTCCCGGTTGCTCTTTCACTTGAAGGAGGATTCCAATGGTGTATCCCTAGGCTTGTTACAGTGACTGTGGGGCTGTGGAAATCTAGTCAATTCCAAGCAGACGACATGCCAGAAAGGAACATGCGTGTTTCTGTGACACTCTCAGCTGCAAACACTAGCGAAAGCATGGACCACTCAACGCCACAAGTCGATTTCAGGACCCGGGTTTCCTTGTGTCCAGGGTGTTTCTTTGCAGATCTTTGGAATCAGTCTGTCAATTTTGCTCCATCAACTTTCCGAAATCTCCGGTGAGATCGCATTTCCCACTGGCAAAAGGGTGGACCTTTCCATTGCAATTCGGTCCAGTTCACCCAGGCCCGCGCCCCTGCGAAGAAAACATGTTCGGGAGGACTCTGTTCATTCGGATCCCTGAGAAATACGCTGACCAGGCCACTGGTCGGGCAGTTCTCAAGCATGAATTTCGTGCTATTTGCCCAAAAGCAAAAAGCAACAAGACACTTGACTCAGCCTCTATCACTCACTTCTGAGTGGATTGGCCGGAAAACGTCTGAACCTGCTATTTGTCACTAACATGAATGATCTTCCCCAAAAGTTCAGTGAGTCCAGGAGCTCAGATCATGTAGCTGTTCACGCCATGGCTTGTCTCTGCCCTGCAGGCCCAGGCCTCAAGGAATTCTCCAGGACCGCCCGAGGGTTGTGAATGTCCAGGAAATCCTCGGTGCCAGCTCTGCACACCCCGGCCCTGCCGCTGCTTGCAAAATTTGCAGACCGTCCGAGCCATTTTCCCCCCTTCTGTTTTGGGGAACCTCCAAAAGTCGAAACCGGTCCTTTCAATGGAAAAGCCACTCCGAAATTGCAACGAATTGTTTCCGGGGGGAAATCCAGTGACCCCTGATTTGTGGCCAAAGGCACGCCGACTTGGCCTCAAGTCTCTTGCCGGAGCACCTATCTGGTTGTGTCACTTTTATTTTGGGTTTCCTTTTGGCTTCCCTTTCAAAACGCAGCAAACAAATGGTACCCGTCAACAAAGAGACATATACCCATCCCACGCATGCGCCCGACTCGCTCGAATCGGACCCCCCCCAAGCCAGTTCCGAGCCCCGCTCCGAATGCACTGGCTGCAGCTTGACGAAGCTCCCTTTGGGCAGCGTGGTGTTGGTGATCTCGGCGAGATCGATATCCCAAGGCTCGCGCCCCGGTTTGCATGGACACCGGGTCCTCCAGTAGAGCGGTTAGAATAAGGGTACCAACTTTTTCGGTAGTCTATTTTAGTAGGGGGAACCCTCCCCCCAAAAAGGGGAAAAGGGCACTACTGGGGGGACCTAGCCAAGTAAAACATCGAGGCAAAAACAAACAAGCGGAGAAAATGCGACCGACCGTCAGGCGAATATCCCAACAATCAGGGCGAATGAGGCAAAGATAAAATATGAGCGAATGTCAGGAGGACATCCCAAGGATCAGGGCGAATGAGGCAAAGAGAAAATGCGACCGAACATGAGGAGGAAATTGCAAGGATGAGGGCGAATGAAGCAAAGAGAAGTTGCGACCGAACGTCAGCAGGGTGTTCCTGAGCACAAGTCGTGGCAGTGTGTTGACAACTGTGTGAAGCACTGTGCTGCTAGTTGTTTCCAAGTCTTTCTGTAGGGGAAAGAGACAATGACCAAGCATCAAGCATGGCGGCTATTTCTGAAGCATGGGCCCCTCTAGGGTGGCAAGCCTGGAAAGCACACTCACATGTCCACATTCGACTCAGAACGGCCCGGTTCCGGCAAACCTGGTGCGTAAACTATCAACGTAGGAGCACCTTCCCCCCTGCCGCTTGAAAAGATTTGAGCCCCTGGCTCGCACTAAATCACCCTCTGTGAGCAAGAGGTTCTGCCTCATGCCGGACATGTGGTCGGCTGAGCTTCTCTCAAGTGAAAGCTGGCACTCAAACATAATGGGTGTCTTCTTTTAGGGGTACCCTTTCTGGATCAAAGGGAAACCAAGAGGAAGTTAGTGGTTTTGGGGGTCCCCGTCTTTCAATACACACCTATATACAAGCTGATCACGGCTTATCATCCAAGGTTCAGTCTCAAAGCTTGTCAATGGCAAGGCCATCTGAAACCCGTGCATCGAGAGGTATATTGTTTCCTCGTTTTTCCAGGGAACGGGACGGCTTGTGTATGGCGGAGCACATTGTTCGTCGTTTGCGAAACGATGAAACGAGCCTTTCACTGCAGACTTGAGCAGCCTCCGCAATCCTTGACGCATCTGAAAACACATGGGCCCGGGCATTTGTCAAAATAGGGGACCGAAATGGGTGGCTTTTCCGTGTGGTTTCCTTTAAGGGTACCCTCAAAAGACAAATGCACACACGCCCATGGCTAGCAATGCCTGTCAAGCAAATTTGTTTTTAGGCGCCCTACCAACATGCGTGCTGCTTCTGAATTCACTTGTGGCATCTATGTAGCCCATTGTAGCCCGTTAGCATGGCCATTTTTCCCCCGGAACATGTTCTGCACCACGTGGCGGTGTTGCCAAGCCTATACCTGGACCCACCGTGGGCACTTTTTTTGGGACAGTCCGCCTAAATCCGTCCGTTTCTCGGAAAAGCGTACGTGGCAGCAAAAAACGGTCCGTTTCTTAGGTCGTCCTTCCTTTTCAATCCCACATAGGGAGCAGTCCCCTTTTGCGTCACGCCGCTTCAACATGCTTTGGCCGAAACATTGAGATCTGGCTCATTTTTAACCGCCTCCATATAGAAACTTACGCTTGCACAAGGGCCCTTGCATGTCAAAACCGTTTGCGGGAAGCCTTGCGGCTTTGCCAACAGCATCCTCATTTGCTTCGCAGCTATATATGACAAGTGCGCAAGAACAATCCATCAAGGAGCTGCTGAGGTCTTGTTAGCCTGCACGAAATGAAAGCAACAAAGCTCTTATTTACAAACGGCCCGCCGGGTCCTAATAGTCTCTGTAGGCCACGCTTGATGCTCATATTTCACAAGCCCATAAGAATTCAACGCATGCTTTCCCAAAACTCTTGACGGATGCGCGTAACTTTGCGTATTTGAGTCTACAGCTTTTAAGGGAAGCAGGAAACAGTTGCGGGGACTTTCAGCTAAGGAGCTTCGCCCATGGCTTGAGTTCTCAAAGATTCCGCACGACAAGGCAAACAAGAAATCTCGACAATGACACAGCGCGTGAATCATAGCTTTGCACAATCTAGGTTCCCACGACCACAAGACCCATAGACACCAGGTATTATTGGAATCCGTTGTTTTCCGTCCGTTTCCCGTCTTTTTCCGTCCGTTTCCCGCCGTTTTCCGTCTGTTTTGTGTCTTCCAATGTCAGACAAACTTTGCAATATGTTGCATGAACACATCAAAGGGGGCAAAATAATTAGGTCCGCCTTGCCCGGCCGCTCTCAGAGCTCAACAGGTAGGCAATCTCAAAACGTTGGTGGATTTTGAGCTCCTTGCAGCCGTTGGCAAATCGACTTACACCAGTTTATGCACATCTGAGTGAACGTTCTGGTAGCCCTTCTGGTTGAACATGTTCAGATATCGTTCGCTCGTGGCTACTGGGGCGGGCCACAAGGGTTTTTTGTCGTAGAAGCAACGCACACCCCAAGTCTTGCGTTTGACAAGTTCTTTCCAGGGGCAATTGGGAAGTCGTCAAATCTTGCATGGGGGAGAGATGTTGGCATGCAATACTCTGTTGTGACAACATGTCACAACGTGTGAGGCCCTGCTTACTTGATTTGCGCTATAGAACCTTTGGACTGCACCTGGCACAAAGCATTGATGCAGAATGGTACCAGGGGGTGCACCTGAAAGGGTTTTGTTAGAAAACAAGTGGAGCAGGCAGGCAGTTGGTAAAAAGCTTTGCAACGGAAGCATGCAAAGACAGCCTCCGCAAACTAGCTGTAAGGAAAGAACAACAACTGCCTCAATTCCTCCAAAACTGTTTTCCGTCCGTGGGTCCTCAAAAGAGTCAGCTGACGGAAATTTGTGGCACAGACGGAAATTTCCATGCTTTAGGAAGGTCCAGGTATATGTCAATAGTCTGGCCAATATGCACTTGCCCGCCACACGGAGGAAAAGGACGTCTGCTTTCATCGTGGCACCCAACACAAAGGCGAAGGCAGCAGAAGCAGCAAATCGAATTTGGATACGTCTCAAAATAGAGGAACTCACCACCATGTGTGGTCCTCCTTGTGGTTTCAGAGGAACTCACCACCCTGTGTGGTCCTCCTTGTGGTTCCCCCCCCGGAGAAAAAAATGTCCAATAGTGAAAGATTCCCTATAAAACCAACAAGCGAACAGAACAAATACTCTGAAACACAAATGGAATGACCTTCCGAGTTGTGGGAATGAACCGTTTGGAATTCCCGCAAAAAGGACACCAAATCGGAAGTGGATTCCCATTCCATTTCTCATTCCCTGCCCATCGAACCAGCAAGATTAACAACACGCCCACATTCATTTATCCATACAACAGAAAGTACCAAGACCTTGTGGTTTGCTGAGAATGGGAGTCAACCACCTAAATTTGAGTAGTTCAGACCAATGACCACCCCTGGTTTCCAGCCATCCCCTCAGGTTGTTCGCATTTTCCATGTTTAAAACCTCAACCAAACCCATCGGCCTGGACATCCCCACGAACTCCGCGCGGCGATCTCTTTTTGGGGGCACGGGCATCATCCAGTAGGGGAAGAAGCAGGTGCCCTCCTCAGCCTCGGAGCCGGCCAGGCAAAACAGGGTTCAGTTCTTGGTTTCTCTTGGCTTTGGCTTTTGGCGTTGACTTTGATTGTGGTTTTGGCTGGTTTTGGATGGTACAGGGTTTTGGTTGGTTTCTCTTGGTTGGTTTTGGTTGTGGCTTTGATTGGTTTTGGCTGGTATTGGTTGGTTTTGATTGGTAGTAGTTAGTAGTTGGTTGTGATTGGTATTGAATGGTGTTGATTTGGTTGGTTTTGATTGGTTTGGTTGATTTTAAAGGAAGGAACCCGTCACACGCACAAAGGGACACTCACCCAAACCAAGCTCGATCAAGGCATGACTAATTACAGAACACACACACACACACACTACACCCGTCACACAGCCGTGCACGCGCAAACACGTGGGGCCCGGGTCCGGGCTCCATATCCTGAACCGCGCAGAGCTTCGTTGGCCCCAGCTGCGCGGAAGGTGACCCGCCTTTGACCCAGGTAAAGTCCTTCAACTACACCCATGGGAACATGGCGGAGCTGAACATGGAGGATGGTGCTGTCAAATGGCTTTTGGTCTCAAGCTGTCTCACACACACACAAACACACACTCGAACATCACACACGCACGCGCACACACACAAACACATGAGCGGTGTTCTGAATCCAGTTGCGCCCGAAGAGAAACATGGCTGTCGCGACATGAGAGGTTCCTTTCGCGAGAGAGGTTTGATGAGGCAATCGCTTGCGCGGATTGCGAAGTGGGCTTGAAGTTTGCGTTTGCTTTCGCGGACACTGGGAAATGCAATTTTGTACGACCCGTTCTGAGAATCCCCTTTCACGGATTGAAAAATAGGCTTCCCCTTTCGCGACCCTTTCATTTCTGATAGAACCCTTGCGCGAATCCTTTGGCGGCCGATAAAAAAGCAACAAGTTGAATGCAACAATTCTTCGCAAATGCTACTTTCAAATGAACTGGTTTTGCAACGTCTCTCACATGCAGAGCACACCCACAAGCGCGCACAAAGGCACGCCAGCGCGCCCGCCCGTCAACGCCCACGCCCGCAAACACTTGTGCACGCCGTACGCAGGCGCATCGCACACACGCGAACGCGCGTGCAAGCGCAAACGCACCCACACAAAACACAACGTGCATCATGCAAACATGCGACGCAACAGAACACAACATAGAACACATGATACAAACAAACACACACCCACCCACCCGCCCGCCCGCCCGCCGGCACTTATGCACGCATCCATGCACGCATCCACCCATATATACACACACACACCCACACGCCACACACCACACACCACACACCACACCACACACACAGAGAAACATACACACAGCATAGGACATTCAACGCACAACACACACGCAGCATAGGACACACCACACACAACACATACACACCCACACAAACAACATGGAACACACACACACACACACAACACAACACACAAATATACACAATCACGCACACAGGACACAAATACAGGACACACACACAGAAACACTGCATACACAGCATACACACACACACACCAGACACCACACCTTACACAAAGCTCACTCAGACACACAACAGACCACATACATTGCACACCGCACATAGCACACGCATACCACACGCGGCGCACACACACACACACACACACTCTCAGAGACCCGTACAGCATGCTAAGCACGCATAAGAAAAGAGCGCACATAGCGAACAAAGAGCACAACGAGCACAAAGAGCACGAAGAGAACAACACACAGCGCAAACTACACACACAGAGACACACAAACACACACACACACACACACACACACACGAAACCAACACGCCCAAACAAAATCATGCAAACACAACAACATCCACATCTATATACACTAGTTTGTGGCAAACACAGCAGTGCACAAAGCAATGATTGGCGGACATGGCATCTGAGAATCCGGCAATGAATTCTTGTACACCTCCGTGTGTAGATCTATTTGTAGCTGGATTGGTCATCTGGCAGCACGCGCCAAGACCAACAAGTCGGAATGACAGCCGCCAACAAAAACATGATTGGGCAACAAGGGACGGTAGTTGCCTGGCCAAAACTTCGAACACGTGAGCTAAAGGGGAATTCCAGTGCGCTCAAGGGGGACAAAGGGCTGTGTTTCTTTGATCTCCTTTTTGGATGTAAAAGGCAATTTGAGGGGTTCCCCTATTGCGAGACAAACCCTTCTGGCAGGCTGCGTTTTCCGCTGGCGAGACGCAGGGGCACTTTCGCCCGAATGAGAACAACCGCTGCGCATCTTCCATTCGCATCAGCCCCCTAGTGATACATTCCATTTAAATTCTAAAAAGGAAAATAAAAACATGCTCTTAAGCAAATGGAAGGCATGAAACAAGCTAAAGTGCCCTTCCGGATTGCATCTACCATGCAGCAAGCAAAGCAAAGGCGGTACAAGTGCCAGGACAATTCATCACCGCACATGGCTGGAATATGGAGATGACGTGACATAAGAGAGAGGGACTGTGGGCACAGCAGAGAAAAACCTACCACAAAACATGTATTCATGTCCGCCCAAACATTCCGGTCGTTGTGGGTTGTCAAACAGAAGAAGTTGGGGTCATCTATCGGCTTCTTCCGCTTGATTTCTCCAGTGAAAGCAGATTGCAGCAATCCCTGTGTGCGGGCAAGCAAAGGGGAAGACTGAACCACATGTGGGAATTGTGACATCCACTTTCAAGTGAATGTGCTGGAGTCCATGAGATAACAAGCCAATTTCTATGACAGGCATCGAAGCACGGGGTGCACCAACCCTGGACGGGACTCAAATGTTAGAATCAGGAACCCCAAGCAGCCTTGCTTCCTACTCCGGCCTCGCAAAGTCTAAAAAGGGTGCATAGTTTTCAACCATGGGAGAGATGGTCGAACAATGGCGGGGCATGTGTGTGTGTGTGTGTGGGGTGCTACAAATTAGGGAACCCACACCCCGCCCAACAATGCTTGTTTACAATGCTATATTATCTAGGTTGTTTCAATTTCAGCTCGTGTGAAATGTGAGACACGCATCCCAAGTCTAGACAGCTTGCGGAACACCAAACATGATACCCTAAACAGCCACATAATTCTGGAGGAGACCTTGGGCTTTATGATAACTTTCCGATTTAGTGGGAAACATCACCTTTCTTGTGTTTCCCCCAAACATCCCATGTAAAAGACCTTTTGATCACCCCTGCACAAAATCGTTTTGGAGGACACCTGACACGGCCTTTCGGGTCCGTCGTCGTCCAACCTTCCGTTTGACCCCGCCCGACCCGACTCGCCGACGTCGTCGTTTGGATCGCCTCGAACAGCATGGGCCAGGAGATGTTCAGCCGGGCCAGGTGGTCCAGTGCGGACTGCGGGAGGATGATCCTGATGCGGTCCCATGGGTCCCACGGGTCCCATGGCAGGGGCAGGTGCCTGGCCTTTTAAGGCTTCCTTTTCAACGACTAAAAGAAGACCCTGCAAAGGTGTTCCAAACAACAAAAGAACGTTGAAACCCGTTTCAACCACTAAATTCACTAAAAGCATACCCTACAAAGGTCATACAAAGAACACAATAACGTGTTGAAGCCAAAGAAAGAGGCTCTGGTCGCGAATGAGAAAGTTATTACCAGAGGTTGTGCAGTGCTTCAAGATTATCTCGGAAGATGCAGTGCATTTGACTTGGACCCAGTTAACCCTGTAGTCGGCACAACAGGGGGGCCCAATAGGTAGGTTGTCCTTTTGGTGAAACGGGTATCCCCCCTTCGAAAACACAAAACACGCGCACACACCCACAAGGTATACAGTGGCTGGACAAAATCAGTTTTGCAACAGTTGGGATGGACACCACCCTATGAGTGCATAAGTACAGTAAACCGCCCACGAACTGGTGCAAAATGTTGACCATCCACTGTAGGGCCACTTTCGGTGAAAAAGAAAGAACAACTCAAGCGGGGATATCCCTCTTTGGTATCGTAGAAATGGGTTGGTCTCAACATTAGAGGAGTCCCCCCCTCAAAATTGCTGGCAAACCCTGGTCTCTTTCTGCCAAGCGACGATGGTTTACATTCGCGGCAAGTTGGTGAGCAGGCAACCATGTCATCCTCTTAGCAGCTTCACAACATGGTTTAATTTTAGCCAAGTGCCTCACCTTTGCTCACGGTGAGTGTCAGGACTGGTCTTCGGATACATGGCGCCTTGGAACGTGGGTCATAGTCAAGTTTAGCGTTGCTTTTTTAGCATTGCAAAGGGCCATCAGCACCCTGGTATCTTGTTACCAATGTGTCCCAATCATGTCACACCAACGCTGCTCCAAACTCTCGTGAGAATTGATTGAAAGGTCCGTGGCATTGCCTGGTGTGGGGCTGGGTGTGCCATGGTGAAACCTATTACCCATGTGACAAAGCGATCCGTCATGCTTCCTCAGAGCTCAGCTCGTATTTACATCAGTGGGGCGACTAACCGGGGGGGGGGGGGGGGGCAGGGGTAACAAAAGAAACCACCGCCTCAGTCCAAGGAGGTTGCTGCTCAAATATTCGCCGGCGCCTCATGTACTCTCTTTTGGACAAGGCAGATAGACTAAACCTCCGAAAATGTCTAGTTGTGAGACAAGTTCAGCATGCTTTCCTATTCCCGCCGTACCCTTCTTGACTAAGGTCAGCACTTGTTGCCCTTCTCGAGCTCTTCTTTGCCCATGAAAGACACCGGGAAGACTTGGTACTGGTTGTCAAAGCGGCCTGCGAAAAAAAACACATCTGATGATTGATCGAATTCGTCGCACGGAAAGATTTGCTTTGCTTGCTTCGGCTACCCTGGGATCCACTGGTCGCTGGGTTCGGGTACATGGAACCATCGAAGGGTGACAAAACAAGACTCTCATGCCATGTTGGAAGGCACCCTTCGTCAAGTGTCATGTTGGGTGAAAGTTGAGCTAAGTTTTCTGGGGAGCGACGCGTGCCGCAATAAGCTATGATTGCAACCAACATGTGCCTCAAGGTCAATTGGTCGCAATCGCAGCTTCCTTTCTCGGAGCCTGTTACGATGGCTGTCTAACATCCTCAACTTATCAAAGGGTTGTGACCATGGCGCTTCCGCTGCTCGACATGCAAATGGACACACAACTTGCCAAGCTCGGCTCCAAGCACGCGGTGCCAACCCTTCGATGTAGGTTGAGCGTCTCCGCGGCATCTATGCCGAGTCGCATGAAGGAGTCTCGCAGAGGTTCTGCGCGTGACAATGTGATGCTTTGGCTTCTTTCATGAAGCTGCTCACCGCTGCAAGAGCTTCTGGGCCAGTGGCAGGGGACGACAACAAACCAACAAAGAGTCGCGGCTCCTGTTTGGAAGCGGATGGAACCACCAGGTCCGTGGTCGACAACTCCTTATGTACGGGATCAGTCCCTTCGAAATCCCGGAAAAAGGTGCTTTGACCATATCACACTTGGCCAGTGAACCCTTCTGAAGGCGGCGAAAGTCAGGGCAACTAACGTGCCTTGGAAGCGCACTGTGAGGGTCGGAAACCATTGACCTTTGGCAGACTGCCATAGCTCTTAAGCTTGACATACGCCTCACTACGTAGAACAGGGCTGGAAATGGAATGCACTGTGATACAACAGAAAGGGCTTCCCAAAGACTAACTTGCTGGTGCGCAGGAGGGAACGTGGGAATGAACCCAGGCTTCGTTCTCAAGGAAACCACAAGGGATGGTTTATAGGGGTCATTCCATTTCTCATTCCTTGAGCACCAGCAAGCCAACCCTATTGGACTTTGGGCGCTGCTCTGGAGGCTTGGCACGGTCCATGGGAGAACTGATGCAGCTTGGAGTTGTTACACCTCATGGGCGGGGGAGGAAGGGGCGGGGCTCAGCATGGTGGGTCCTGCGGAGCCTTTGTTGAATCATGCTGAAGCCATTCCACTGCCTGGAACACCTCCTCCGAAGAAGCCACCTGCGCAAAGGTTGGGGTACGTGTACTTGGCTGCGGCAAAACACCCCAAAGGCCGTGGCAAGAAAAGGGCACCCTTTGCTCCTTGCTGGTGCGATAGGTCAAAAATGACCCAAGGTTTGAGAATGAACCATTTGGGATTCCCCCAAAACGATAGGGGCCATTCCAACTCATTTCTTGCTGAGAGCCAGCAAGTCTTTGTTGGTTGATTTTACCTCCAAAAGCAAAAATGGACACCGCTGGCCCTGGCCTTTGCCTTGAACACACAGATGAAACCCCGAAGCCCTCTTGCCATACCTTCCATTTGGTGAAGACCCATGGAAAAAAATATGTCCAGTAGTGGTAGATTCCCTTTACAACCAACAGGGGAAAACAACAAATACTCCTAAGCAAATGCAAGATACCTGCCCTTCAGACTTTGTGCTGGAATGACCGGCCGGCCATCACAACGAACCTGTTGGTGAGATTGTTTGAGGGCTCAGGTTCACCAAGCTGCTCAGTGAGAGCGCAGGGGTATTGAAGAACCTGCACTTTGCAGATCCCCAGCTCCCACTAAGGGCCAAGTGATCCTGATTGCCATTGCTTATACACGTCGCCAATTGAAGAAGTTTAAGGGTGAGATCGGGTGGGGTGCCGCACAAGAAAGCTTGAAGGTGGCCAGCCAGAAAATGGAGGTCCACCAATCCACCAACATCTGCCTGCTAGCAACACACCTGCATCTTCCACGGAAACACCATTGACCAACCAATGATCGGTGTAGAGCCAAGTGTTTGAGCGACGCCAGGGAACAACACAGAAGTTCCCACAGGTGCTTGTGCAATGGGCAAAGTGGGGCCCTCCAACTGGCAATAGTCCCTTGTATATAGGTGGCTGTGGGCGAAAAAACGCTGGTACTGACAATTGCACCTTGGCATATGGCACCAAGACCAACACCTGCATAGCCCCAGCTGCAAAATTTCGAGCCACACCCAGCTTTGTCCATGGCAGGTGTTGCAAACTCGGAGGTTCACAGTCCCAGGCCTAACCCCGACGCGCGAGCCTGGGCCCCTGTCGCCACCGAAGAGGCCCCCGCCGAACATGGGCCTCCGAAAGCATCGGCGGTCGTGCCAGACCAACAAAACGATGAGGACGTGTCAACTCAAAATGACATTGGGCTTTACTGGCAAAGCAATTCATCTGACAAAGTCCCATGTCTTTTGTTGATCCCGAAGTTTCGAAATTCCCCGATGGAACTTGCGGGTCAACATTCGCCGTGGGCATCGCTATCCCTTGGATCCCAGCGCTCTCTGGAATCCTTGCGCAAGGCACCGGAAGCAGCGGACTCTACGACGTCTGTACACGTTCGAGCCGAGCGCCTCCGGGTGTTTGACGCATGCCCCAAGTCCTTGAAAAGACACGTACAAGTAGAACAAGGGGAAGGCCAACAAGTTTTTACAATGTGAAGCCTGCTTTGCTGACTGGAAACATTTTTTCTGGTCAAAAAAGCGGCCCCCCCAAGGGGAAACAAAACATGCCAGGCAGATCTGGGGTAGAGATTTCACACATTTCCCCGTTGACCAGCTGTGCGGCAAATCTATGTTGCAGCGTCCCTTCTCGGCGCCCCCAACCATAGGTCATATAGGCTGTCATACGGTTGGGTTGTGGTGCAGGGTTTGTGTAGGATGGGTTTAGCGTTTGTTTAGGGTTGTTCCCCCCCCCCCCTTCCCTGCGTCGGGTTGTGTTGCAGGGTTGGTTTAGGGTCGGCTTAGGGGGGTGGTTTTAGGGTTGGTTAAGAGCTGGTTCCGGGTTGATTCAGCTTGGTATACTGTGGGTTTAGGGTTCCTTCCGCTCAAGTTAGGATGGACTCAGGTTTGGTTTGGGGTTGAGGTTGGTTGTTTCAGGTTGCGAGCGCCGGGTTTCGGGTTGCATACGTAGTGGTTTAGGGATGATTGGGCGACGGGGGGCCCGGGACGTTGGGGTCTCGGGGGGACCACAGAACACGGGACACTTACTCCTGGTGGTGCTTTGCTTTTCGGCGGGCCGCGGGCCCGCCTAAACATGGGTTCAACAACTTGCATCTGGGGCGCCGGGGCCCTGGCAAAAAGGACAAACAATACGGGAAGTAACTTCAATTGGGAGTCTCTGAGATTATAGCCCAATAGCTGCAAGTCTACGAGAGGCATCCCCGATTTCACGCAAATCGCCCACACCCACAAAACCACGTGGGCAACATATTCTGTGAGTGAGCCACCGCCCACAGAATGACAAGCAACCGCTTGGCTTCAGCTTTCTGAATCCAGCATGCAGCCCGACGTCTTTCCTCCCAAAGCTGGGCGAGTGCGACGTTCTCTTTCGCCTCCGCGGAGCACGAAGCCAACCGTATTGGGGGCTGCCATTGCGTGTCTAAAATAATTTCTGAAATCCTGTCACCTGTCCATGCAACTAGAGTAAACATGAGCAATGCACGGCTCTCTCTCTCTCTCTCTCTCTTTCAACTTCATGATTCACGAGAGCAAACTTGAAGTGGAATCTACGCACGTGATGCCGGCATCTGGTCGAAGAACAAGCATGCTATGACTGAGCGCCAGGATTCAGCTGCTCTACGTCAGCTCTTGCAATGACGTTCCGTGCGATTAAAGGCATCACTTCTGGGCTGTGCTCAGATCCCCTGCTAAAAGTCTAACTTTTAGTGGGTTGAATAGAAACCACCTCTAAACCCTAAAAGCCTGAAAATTTCAGGGGATGGCTGGGAACCTCCAAGAATTCTCATGTCAAGCGCCCTGTGCCGCCTAGGCTTCCACAGGCATCGCGTGCGAGCACGCGGTTGCTAGTAACGCCTCGGGAAGTGACCGAGGCCTTGAGAACCGCAAAAAACACATTGGAAACAGGATCAGGATCCGCTTTAGATTTGTGGGTGTCCTTTAGAGATCCTTCATCATCCATTTGCTCAAGTCCCCAAAAAAGAGTAGTGATGGATTCCCTTTAAAACCAAAGGAAAAAATAACACATAGTCTTAAGCAAATGGAAGTCATGGGTTGCACCCCTTCACAAATGCCCAAAACCACAAAAACAAATAAAAAAAATGGATGACGGAGGCTTTATGGCCCGGTAAGGTTTAACGGTTTGTGCCGAGCCGCGACTCCAACTTGGGCTGGCTTTCTTGGGGTTGTCTCGCGAACCTCCAAAACGGTTGGTGTCCGTTGGGTTCTTTTTCTTCTTTCTTTCACACAAACAAACCATGTCTCGGTCCATTTGTTGTGAAGACGCAATACAATGCGCATCGCCCGAGAGTTGTAAGATGGCTTTCGCCCAACCACTACCCCCAAGGCACATGGGCCACATTGGTGCACAATGGCAGTATCTCTCTATTTTTCCCCCTAAAACCTCACCCACACCAAGGGACACTCACCGTTCATGGGCCAAAAAGCTGATTTTCAAAGCACCAAGACGGGAAATATAGGGACCCCTTTTTTATACCCCATTTCCCCGGGTCGAATATTCGAAAAAGCGCCCTCCGTGAAGCCTTCATCTTCAAAGGCTTCTATCTATCTCAAGGATGCTGCGACGACTCTCGGGCACAGAAACGGGAAATGGATATGTGTCGAAAAAGGGGGTGCCCCCTTTTTCAAAAAAGAGAAGAACAAAAAGTGGCTATCCTGTTGGCTTCCCTTTACACCAACCCCAAAAAGAGGTCCCCTATTTTGAGACGCACTCATAGGTAGAACTCAACATCTAATACTTTTCTCCCAACAGCTGAAAGCTTAAGGGTCTCTGCCCAGATAGGCTCTGGGGTGGTTTGGGGCAGCTTTCAGGGTTCAAAAGGAGATTCGGTTCCGCGGGGCTGTTGGGTCCCGATACCACCTGGGCTTATTTTTCTGATAAGATCGTGAGACACTTTTCAGGGCGGAGCTTTTGACAAACCGACTAGGTCTTCCAGTAGAGAGCTTAGAATAAGGGCACCAACCAAAAAAGGGTAAACCTCCCAACCAAAAAAGGGTAAGAGGGCACTACTGGGGGGCCTAGCAAACCAAGGAGTCTACCGGCATCCAGTTCGTTCGTTCTCTCTCGCCTCCAGAGCTTCGCGCTTCAGCTCCGTACCGATGAAGACCAGGAATGGCGCCTGGCTCGTTGTTGAAACGGAAGGCACACAACTTATGGGTTTTTTTCAAGGGGGGTGGTCCAAGGCGAGGTACCCCCGAGGCTCCCCAAGGAACTTGTGAAGTCCCAAACATGAATTTGTCTTGCAATAGGGAACCCCGCACATGGTGGTGTCCTGTTGGTTTCCCTGTAATGCAACCCAAAGGGTTTCCCTAAAAAGGACACATCCACATGTGGAAGTATCGCGCTCTCCTGCAGGTTTTTCAGGTTTGTTGTGGCCCAGTGATTCCATTTCCTAGCTAGTTGTGGCCAAGTGATTCCATTTCCTTCTGGTCTTGCAAGGTAACCCAAAGGAGCATGGCGAAGGCAAACCCTCACGGTTGCATTTCGGGGAAACCAAAAGGACACCACCATGTACGGGGTTCCCCTATTTCAAGACAAATTCATGTTTGGGACTTCACAAGAATCTGCCGAATGGTGCTCTGGGTTCGACTGGGCTGGACGCATAAACTCTGCTTCCGATTTACTCTTGGTGAAAAGGGGCTCTTCAAGTTCGGCAAAGCGACAACACAGCAATGAAACATTGCAATATGGAAAACAACTGAATGAATAAATAACTAAATGAATGAGTACACAAAAAAAGAGGTAGCATAAACACATACACAAATAAATCAACCAATAAATAAATAAATCGATAAATAAATAAGTATATACATAGATTAATGAATAAATAAACATGTAAATACATAACCACCTATTCATGTGTGGACTATGTATATATATATATACTTGACTAAGCATCCCCAGTGGATCCCAGGCAAACACGAGTAGGAAACCCTTCACCAATTTCCCTTTCAATTTTGACATTGTCCCTTTCCCTACAAAACCAGAATTGGAGCTTTTAAACGAGTGATAAAACAATAACAACAAAACGTTGGTACTCAAGATTGAACAAGTTTAGACAAGAGCAATCGATGTGCAAGCGACCGGAAACCGATATTTGGCCATCTTGTTTGAGCCTGACAACTGCTTTGGCCGGCAATTCTGAGTTGCCTCTTGGGAATTCGTGCCCAGTGTTGGAGTCATCTGATCGCACGCATCCAAAGATGTCTCTCCCGAGCGCTCCTTCACGGAGTCCGACCAGGGCTCAATGGAGACCTGAAGCATTTCAATCCGAATCGCTCGGAAAACCCGGAGAACTTTTCACCAACGAGAGGAATCCACAAACACCAAGATTATATATACTAACCGGTTTCCTCCAAAAACATATCACACTCTTGATGACACTCCATGTCCAACAACGAGTTGCCTTTGCTGAATTTGCTGGGATCCCTCCAATTTGCTCGTACTTTCGGTGCAAACTGACGTTCAATCTGGATTGATCCCATGCTTTTTCATACAGTCAGTGCTCACTTCATGCTGGTCTTCATGGTATATGGGACAGCGTGTGACATGAAGCTGAGCAACCCCTGCAAGGTGCGGCTTGGAGGTCATTGGAACCCCTCCCCACACAAAAACACCGAGCAGCCAAGCAACACGCAGGATTTACCTGGACCCGAACAGTTGTTTTTTGCTTTCCCATCAAACACCCAAAGGGTGCAAGACAACACACCCTGCCGCCTGAAGCGATGGCCACATGAACGAGTTGACACATCGCAGCAGTGTGATGAATGGGTCAAAAATAATGTGTCCCTTTCTGTCTTGGTTGAAGGGCAAAAGGGTCTAACAAAAAGGATTCCCGTTTGGCTATGACCCTCGTATGTGTTTATGATTATTATTATTATTCTTATTATTATTCAATACTACTCTATACATACAAACGTATATATGTGTATACACACATACATTATGCTCCCTCCTTTTGGCCCACACGAACACCCACTGCTAGATCAGCATCCTTCTCAGTCATCTTATATCACGTCAGCATCCTGTTGCATGTTGGCCGCATATGCCGGTATTGCACCAGGTGCCACTGATGTTGACACTGGCTGATTGGTCAGGAGGTTCCATATTCTCTTGCAAAGGTTGAGATCTTCTGTTGTTAGTTGATTTCTTTGTGGATTAGCCGAGGCCCCTTTTCCTACTATGTCCTTACCTAATCCCTGGTAGCTCCGATTTGCTTGCTCTGCGGCAAATTTGGATACTGGGTTCCAGCTCCCTCACAGCTCCCTCCCAACCCCCGGCTAGTTTCTGCTGTCAGGGCTCCACCTTTTTGACAACCCCAAGATGGACTTAGACCCGGAAAATCCCCTTTTGGTGGTTTTGGAACCACCGAGCCTGAGTCTACCCTAGTCAAAAAGTGGAACCTGATGATTGAACCACCCCCGAGCCTAACCCTGCAGTCCAAAAGTGGAACCCTGGGGACCACTGTCAGACCAACCAAAGTGGCGCGGTTCTGATCGCACGACCACTCTCGGGCTCTCGGGCCTGATCCCCGGCTCCCTGAAGGAGGCACAGGCCGCGGCCTGCCAAAAAGGCAATCGCTGAGCCGCGGAGCCAAGCAAAGGAAGAAAAGAACTCGGTGGCTGTCTGCTCCCCTGCTAAAAGCTTTTGACCTTTAGTGTTTTAATGGAAAACCCATTGACAACCAACCAACCAGCCGACCAACCAACCGACCGACCAACCAACCAGGCATCGGATCCTACTATCACTCAACCAATAAATTAATCAATCAATTAACTAATCGTCCAGTTGCTCCATCAATCAGGCAGGGCCCCAAACCTAAGAAAGCACCAGCCCTAGTAAGGATCCTGCTAACGGCACCAACAGGCCGGGCTGAACTGTACTATTTGCAGGTGCTTCGACGTCCCTCTGTAGGGGCTTTTTGTGTCGAGTCTCCGTGTCCAACGGGGCACACCAAGCCAGACACACAGGTCGGCTCCTGAGCAGGTCGCATCCATCAACATGGCAACTGGCAAAAGGAACTCGAAGAACCGCTTTTCTGCAGTTTCAAGTCTCTTGAGGCTTCTGTAGACGCGACCGCGTGCATTCACTTTGGATTACACGTTTGACACGTGCAGGATCAATCCAAACAGTAGCAAAAAGTGGCCCTGAACATGCCCTCACAGCGCGTTACGAAGTGAGAAAGAAACGTCATTCATGCGCAACCGTTACACTTAGAACCACTACCACAACTGTCATTCAATCTCAGAACTCCCTCAACGCAAGCTCATCTCATTGTCTTTTCTCTTGTTGAGTGAGTCTGATTGCCAGCCCCGGGGTCAGTGACATGGCGTGCTCCAATGGGATCTATCCAAACCAAACATGTCGTGCAGTAGCTAAGCTGTTGCAATTAATGTCGGGTTGTAAATGAAGCCAGATTCCAGAAGGAGCACTATTATCATCTTCGCCGATCATCCTCGCATGCTGGTGATCTTGACAAAAGGAATTGCTACTGTCGCCTTTTGGGCATCTTGTGGCACAGCATGGCACATACGCTGCTTGATGAAAGGCCCGTCAAACATATTTACAAAAAATGACTCTTGGGGTGGCTTGCTATATGCAAACACAGACGCACATGCACTCACAATACTTGAAAAGACGGAGATGTCCAGAAACATGTCCTTGCGTAAACACTGGACTTGGAAAGAGTGCGAAGTGTCAGCATGTAAACCCAAGCACCTTCAAGTGTTACGTCTGATTATTTTGGCTTCGCACGGACCTCGAATCGGACATACGCAGTGTCACACCTTTTTCCCGGCCGGGGCCTTGAATGGAAACTATGCCCTTGATGCGCCAGACCTGGCATTCAGGCAGACGGTTCAACAGAACACGCGCTGACCTGTGCCGGGTACACGTGGCTTGTCTTTGAGCATAACTTGACAGGAGAGTACGAGATGCAATCAAGGCTTTCATATCCTGTTACCATACCTAGGTCCTCCAGTAGAGAGGTTAGAATAAGGGTACCCTTTTTTCTGTAGTCTATTTTAGTAGGGGAACCCTCCCCCCAAAAGGGTAAAAGGGCACTATTGGGGGACCTAGATATAGTCAGATAGGACACCCTGAGGGCCATGAGAATTGGCCGCTCTTCGTGCGGCATGTTGCCGCGGTCGCCCGCCTCTCCGCTCAAATCCGACACCTGCGCGCAGCACGGCGCATTGACTGCGCTCTTGGTGGCCCCTTGCCAAGGGCAAACTGGATTTCCACATCCGACGGTCAGCAACAAATGCAAACCCGAGGGTTCGATTACCACCAGTAAAACAATGGTTCAGGCAGGGGCATCAGAAATTCTCAGCCCTTGAAGCGCTTGAACACCACATTCCAGTGCCCGGAAATCAATCGCATTCACCTGCTGTTAAACGTCACTCAGCTCATGTGGGCTGACGCATCCCTGCTTGATTTCCCACGTCAAACAACTGTCCTGGAGTCTGCTTTTAGCCACTCAGCTCATGTCAGGGTCCCCGAATACTCCCTTCAGCTCGCCGACACATGCGTCACATGCGTCTTGGGGCCTCAGTGAGCAACTGCCTGCAAAGGCGGGCCAGTCGCTCCTGCCGAGCGAACTTGTCACCGATGCAGGTGGAACTGCGTTCGCTTTGCAGAATTCCCCAGTTCCAACCAATTGCTCATACTGGCATGTATATCTACATATGTATATGTGTATGTATATACATGTATATATATTTATATATGTATACAACACATATATATATACATTTGTATATATGTATATTTGGGGTGGGGGGTTCTCAAAATGGTTGGAAGTCAAACCACTGGAAAATCAAACAATAAGCAACTTGTTGTCTGCGCACCTACTTTGAGAAACACGCATATACATGTACTGTGAGTGTTTATTATACATAGACTATTGATTTTCCTTGAAACAACTGCAGGACGGACTAGTGTCTTTGCCCTCGGGTAAGCCATTTCGATGGCGGGGGGGCTGAATCTGGTGACAGTCTTCATGTCGAGACAATGCAGCCAACTTGTCAACTTACAGGGATCCTTACACCTGAACATTGCCCTGTAAGTGGTGGTGTTCCTTTATTTTGGTGGAAAAAGCCATGTTTCAAATTGGCAAAATGTATCTTTTAAGGAGCCCTGACTTAGTACCATTGTTTTTGACTTTTGAAGGGAAACCTCAGAACTCCACCTTTTTCGGGGGGGTGACTTCGTACTACTGGCTTAGTACCGTTTTGTGTTTTGAGAGGGAAGCCACAGAAACTCCACCGTTTTCGGTGCCCACGCCCCAGAACATGGACACTGAACGGGTCTATTTTGCCCCTCCTTCATTTGGAGTATTGGTTTTTTGAGGGCTTGAGTCTGCGAAATCGCCATCCATGGTACGGGTCCCCCCAAACCCCCCAAACCCTCCCCCCAAACGCCCCACCGTCCCAAAGCCAACCCCCGTGCCAGGTCCTCGAGCGCCAAGGACCCAATTGGCATCTGCAAGGTGATGCACGTAACGCCGTCCAGGTGGGCCTTGGTGGGATCGAATTTTCGGTAGCAAGATGCTCTGCCCAAATCCATGTAAGGAAATTACAACGCGGCCGCAACTACTTCCGGCTGGGATTGTCCCTCGCTACCCTCCATTTACCTGGGATTGATTGTGACTCAGCTGAAGAATCAGTTGCTCCCCTACACACAAACAGACTGGCACCGTTGTTCTACCGGAATCGAAAACACCCAAGTTGGTAGATTAAAGGGAAATCACCAACCAGTTTCTGACTTTGATACCCCCAAGAAACAGTGAACAAAAATGACTTCAGCAGTATGAGCCCTGCAAACCCACCGTGTTTACAGGAATCTCCTTGAGTACTTCCAAAGTAAACAATTCAGAACTCGCGGAACAAATGGAACGCCAAAGAGACCGCAAGCTATGGTAGCTGCTCCGCAGTTTACGGCTTTGCTCCTGGGACCATCCCCCATGAAACCACACTGGAGCCAGGTTCTAACACGCCAACCCTTTTCAATCAAGTTGCAAACGGGATGACCCCAGGCAAGGATATCTGATATGCGGTAAAAGGAAACCGCAGAGCTCTTTGCAATGAGGCAGAAAAAGATTGATGGATGCTGGAATGTGCTTGCTCCAAGATCACTTTTCGCTGTAAACCTTCACACGACATCGGACATGCATCGAAAAAAATAAAGCAGGCATGGAATGGGACGTGGTGCCATTGACACCGCACATTCCAGCCTAAGCACCGTTCACATCAAACATCCAGCAGTTCTTCGTGTGGCCCATGACCCAAATGGCAAGTGCCCGGCAACGATTTTATAAGTTATTTCTACATATACAATATGATAATAAGCAACACTAAACATGCTTACTTGCAGCATCTGGGGGGCAGCCCCGTATGATTCGTCTCTAGCAAGTTCCCCATCATTCCCATCAATTGCTCAGAATGGCTAGATGCGCCGCTAGATTGGATGGAGTACAAATTTACATTTGCATGCCACGACAAGACAATGTCTACGTTATGTTTGCACGGCAACAAGTTGTGTCAAGCACGCTCAAGCACCCGCTGGAGAATCATACATCTTGTCAGCATGGCATGCACAGGAGTGTCATGCTACCAAGCTTGCGTGGAGACAATCATTGCCGTGTATGCACTGAGGTCCGGTTCATTCCGTGTCCTTCTTTCCTCTGGATGGGCGGGACATATGGTGATGTGTGGTTAGTCTGCCACATCACCCATGCAAACATCACCATCATCTTGAATGAAAGCTTTCCCCGGCTCGCGAATCCTGAAAGCAAAGATCCAGCAATCACCTGGATCAAGGAAATGCCCCAACTTCAGCTCGCCAACTTCCGTTTGGACCCCCCCCCAACACTTAGATGGTCTGGGACTTAGCTAAATGGCCAGTAACCCTGGTTGTAACCCACTTACTATGGTTGTAAGTCCCGTCACCAGGGTTACTAGCCATTTAGCTAAGTCCCAGACCACCTAAGCATCTGTGTTTGCCGCATCTACGTGGAGCACTTTCCCGGGTACCCAAGAGCCTGCGCAAGCAAGTCTTTTTGCTTTTCACGGCAGCTCCTCCTCCTCCCGGCCATTCTCCTGGGCTGGTAAGTTAAAAGGCAAAGCAATGGACCATCCAACAGGGCAAAGGGAAAATGACGGAACTCACACAAATGGCAAAAAAATAAGCTTTAAACCTTGCCTTTATGACCAGTGGGTACAACAAAAAGGCAAAGGATGAAAAGGTCAAAAGTAAGTTTGGCAATGTCTCCACGTGGAAGAAGCGCGCGGATTTGCGCAGGCCGCTCATGGAGTCGCCCTCCCAGTAGATGTCGCGGCTGAAGCCCAGAATGGCGCCTACGAATTGTCCGATGTCGGACAAGTCCTGTGTCTGGACCCCAAAGCGATTGTTCTCCAACATCTCAAAACCAATGGCAATCAATGGCAGCTATGGGGTCTTTGCCCAGATAGGCTCTGGAGTGGTTTGGAGCAGCTTTCAGGGAGGGCTCCGGAGCGTTGCAGGAGCTTTGGCTGCTGTTTTGGGATACCACCGGGACTATTTTGGTTGGGCCATAAACAACCTTGTAAAATGACGTCGCGAGTCGCACCCATTTATGCGGACTCGCTTACTCACCGCCTACCCAGGTTTTGATGGCTCAAGTTGTGAAAAATGGACGAGCCAACAAATAAGAAAGCGCTCGGAAAGCGCCTGGGATCTCCATTGCGACCAGGACCACTGCTCCCATGTTTCGACCAACGTCCCCAGTGTTCAAAGCACCGCCTTGCCCAGACCTTGCCCGTGTTTGGCCAATGGTTCCCCTTTCAATTGAGGGCATCGGACCTTGGAGCGCATGTTGTTAAGTGGAGTTATTGCTCTTTGATGGGACTTGGCCATGGACAAGTCAGAATGGTTCCCGGCTTCGCATCTCTGGTATCACTCGAGGCCAAGCGCATTGTGGCGAACAAAACCAATGGCTACGTTCTCACTGAATCATCATCTTACTATAATTTCCAAAAGCTGCGGATTAAGAATTGGATCCCCGGAGACAAACACCGGCGCATGTGACAAACTTGTGTCTCATGGGAGAGCTTTTTGCGAAGCTGGCCTCCATACTCGAGGCTCCGGAACTTGCAGGTGTCGTAGGAGTCGCAAAACATGCCTCGACTGAGGAATCTGTCCACCCCTGTGGGCCCGAGCCAGCCGGCTTGACCAGAAGTGAGCCCTATGCCCCTAGTGTTGGAAAAAAAGATAGTGAGAGCAAATGGTGAGAACCATTTAACCATATCATACCAGTTCCATGTGTGTGTTGTTAAGCAAACTGTTCTCTCGAAACGACACCTATGCGTACGTCTGGAGGGGCAACATGCAGACAGGGAGTCCGCCATGAGCCGAAAAGAATGAGAAACGTGTTCCGAAACATTAGTTCAAATAGCAAGGCTACAAAAGACTATGAGAGCAAAGGTGAGGGAGGGCAACCAACATAACAAAAGAGAAAGCAAAATGCTTTCAGAACACAAACAAGGGGGGCAGGCGTGAGCGCTACAAGTCTTGACGTGTTCAAATGGTACTCAGCATATCTAAACCACTGCACCATGCTTGCTGGTGAAAACATGTCGAATTGGCGGTAGCGGGTATTTGTATGCAACCCAAGAGCTTCCTCGACAAGGAGACATCTCTAAACATGGATGAATTTGGGGGTCAACAAGACGCAGTCTGTCGCGTATGCTAAGCTTGGTCAACATGCTCCAAGCTCCTCGCGGGCCTTGCGAGGATCGATCGTTCCTGCACCTTTGCCGAATGCTCTTGCCTCTGCGTGCTATTTGCTGGCCTGTGCTGCCTGCTATCATGATAACAACATGCAACATTTCATCAAGCGCACACACACACGTACAGGCACACAACCACACACACACAAACACAACACAAAACAAAACAAAACAAAACAAAACAAACAAACAAACACAAACAAACAAACACACACAATGACACAATGACACAATGACACAATGACACAATGACACAATGACACAATGACACAATCACACACAATCACACACAATCACACACAATCACACACAATCACACACAATCACACGCAATCACACGCAATCACACGCAATCACACGCAATCACACGCAATCACACACAATCACACACAACACACACAACACACACAATCACACACAATCACACACAACACACACACACACACACACACACACACACACACACACAACACACACACACAAGCACACACACACACACACACACATCACACACACATACACACACACAATCACACACAATCACACACAAATCACACACACACACACAACACACACAACACACACAACACACACACACACACACACACACACAACACACACAACACACACACACACACCACACACACAGCGCACACAATCACACACACACACACACACGCACGCATACACACACACACACTCTCGTCAATGGGGCTCTCAGCGCTGCAAGCGATGTCGCGCCCTTTTCACTTCATGGCGGTCGCAGTGCGACGCACAGTAAAATGCACTCAAGGGGGCCCGCCTGGGCCGAGATGGCACATGTGCGTGATGCACATGATGATCGGGCAATGCAAGCGAAAGCACGAATTTCACACTGGTCAATTTTTCTTTGACCGATCATGCTCCTCATCGCGAAGCTGCGCGTGAGGGCCAAGAAGCCAGCAGCGCATCTGCTCCCGGAGCTTCAGGTCCACCTTCGTGAGAGGGTCTGCATGCTGAAGGTGAGTCGGAACCCAGTGGTACGATTCCGCAGACACTGTCTCCTGCACGGCGCGGATGCTGATCAGCGACCGTTTATCGCTGAGCGTGTTGCCCTGAGACACCACACAGTCGTAGAGCGACTTGGCGTCCGTGGCCTGCAAGTTGTGAAGCCTGCGCCCAATGCGGTGAGCTGGCTTGTTGTAAAGGATCTGGCTGAACATCATGTTCACAAAGGCGGCGCGATCTGCTCCTTCATCTGCTGCTGATGCTTCTGATGCCAATGTTGACCGGCAAACTCACGGGCTTCTGCATGAGCGCCAGTCCATGAGGCTAACCGGTGATTGCTTGGTCAGCACGTCCTTGGTGGTCAGGGTGACCAGCACTCCGAGCTGGCTAGTGGAGTGCTCTGCGTTGCCCCAGCACGGATTCCTTGTCGATAGGGACGTCCTGCATGACGATTCCGTCCTTCTCGGTGTGCCTGATGTAGTTGAGGCACTCGATGATCGAGTTGAGGTCGTGGATGGTCGCACTCGAACCACGGCTTTTGAGTGAAACCGTAGCTGACACTTCGGGCCTCGCTTGGGCGGCAGCCCATTGGAGGCATCCGCCAACGCTCCTGAGCTCAGCGCGCTCATGAGGTTGTAGCTGTCGTCTTGTGCGAGGCGTCCGCGTGGAAGCCGTCCAGGTTCAAGTCCTGAAATGAACTTGGCCATGGTGATAAGCATGGTGTACTTGCCCGTGGGGTCCTTCCGAATGGTCAGCTCCTTACCCTTGAAGGTGTAGGGCTCGTCCGGCACGAGGAACTTAAGATCTCCCCATTTGAAGAGCTTGTGGATCTGCTTGATGTCATAGTCCTCGCGGAAGCAGCCCAAGAAGTCATCCACGTAGACCGTGATTATGGAGTCGATGTCTCCACTCTGGTCATAGTGAAGGAAGACCATCTTGTCAAACTCGAGTCTGACGTAGTCGACTGATGATAGCCTCTTGATGATTTCGACGCACCATAGATGCGGTGCATTCGGAAGTCCGTAGATATTGCCTCTGACCCGGTACAGGGGTGCCTTCCAGTAAGGCGTCCTGCGTATCAAGGGATCGTCCGGGGGCAAGAGGTAGAGTGGGCCTTGACGTTCGTTGTCGGGTTGGCTTCCTTGAAGGAAAGCTGTGGAGGCGTCAGCCAGCCATACAGTCCAGGACTTGCCGTCCATGTTGATCTTCTTGTTCATGCCCGAGACGATGAACTGGAAGAGGATGTGCTCGGAGACTCTCCCTGGTGTTGGTGCCTCGCGGTTGATGTGGAAGAGGTCAGGGTCCTGATGGCCGAGCGCCAGTAGGCGGCCCGGGACTTCAAGACGCGCCTCCTCAAGCGCGGGTCCTTGTAGATGGCCTGGGCCTGCTCGTGCGTGAGTGGCTCAATCGATCGCCACTCCAACCAAGACAGCGACTCCTTCTCGATGGCCTGGAGGTACTTCTGCACCATGGCCTCGGGGAGGTCGATGATCTGGCGCCAGGGCAGTTCTCTGTCGAGCTGCTTGGCTTGCTGTCTCGTCATACCGCGATTGGTTCGCGGTTTGCTGTTGTCGTCTGATGCGGACCCAACTGATGAGTCCGATTCCTCTGCCTTCTTGTCCTCCGGGTTCACGTCGTTGACCCGTTGGTCTGAAGCCAGGTAGGCATAGTGAAACTGCTTGGACCGGGGACCATAACCAAGATCTGGCCGTCCATCGTGTCGGTCCTCTGGGTGGTAGATGCCGTCGTGGTGCAAGTAGAGCGCGTCGAAGGGGCGCTTCTGAGGTAGCTCAGGCAGTAGGTCATCTTCCATGGTCAGAGGCCGCTCAGGTGGCTCCATTGCGGCTGGACCTTGTGATCCACTGGCTGCTTCTGGTGCTGTAGGGATTGTTGTGGTAGAGGGTGCCAACGGTGGCTCCGTGGCTCTTGACGTTCTGGCCGCAGAGGCCGGTTGCTGTAGTGTAAGCTCAGGTAGAGATTGCAAAGGTGGAAGTTGCTGGGTTGACGACTGCTGAGGTCACCCAGATGGAATCACTCCAGTGGTTGCTGGTGGTTCATGAGGAAGTTGATCTTGATCTGCGTCAAGTACTGGTTGTTGTTGAGGAGGTTGTGTGATCTGAGGTGTAGTAGGTGCAGTTCTCCTCGCGGTTGGTGTCCTTGATCGTTTCCTCGAAGGCGTAGCCGGCGAAGGCAAAGGTCCAAAACGTTGGTGTAGAAACTGTTGGTTGGTCTGCTGGATGTTCTGCTCGTGGTGGATCTGAATGGAGGGAGCTGGTAGTGCTTGATGAGTTGCGTCTGGCTGAGGCGGTTGTTTCGCTGTAGGTGGATCAGTAAGTGGTGGTAGAAGTGGTAGTGGTTCAGGCAAGGCGAGATCTTGCTGGAGTTGCTCCGAATGCGTGATCTCGTCTTCTGGGCGCGGACCCACTTCGTCCTCGAAGATGCTCGAAGCTGAAGCATCTTTGATGGCTTTCACGTCCTCCTCTGAGGGGCTCCAGGATTCAAATCCAAAAGCGGCACGTAGTTGCTCCACTGCCACCAGAACTGTAGTAGTTCCTGTGCGAAGCCATGCCATTTTCCCTGGGGATGAAGGGTCCCATGATAAGAAGCGCGCGATTGTCCAAGCGCCTCTCTTCTTGGCTCCTTTCTTGTTCCACCTCCAGTAGGCACAAGGTTGCCCAGGTAGAAGCTCAGGAACTCGTGTCTTGACCGTCTTCCTCAGCATCGCTCTGCGAAGGTGTTGGGAGACGTTGAGGTCGAGAAGGCATTTCAATGCCTCTGATCTGATGATCTCGCCCTTGGCCATGTAGTTGTCCTCGAGCGTCGGCGCCGAAGACGCCAGAGCGGTCTCACTAAGCACTCCTCCAGGTAGTCGAGGAATGCGTCCAAATACTGCTTGAAAGGCGGAGCGTCCGTGGTTGAAGACGAAGGAGTTCACAGCATGAAGGGCTGGTGCGAGAAGTTGATCAACTTCTTCCGGCGTGGCTGCTCCCCATTGGTCGATCAGCCTTTCCATGACGCTCCTGAGGATGGCGTTGCGCCTCTCCACGGATCCTATGACCCAATGCCCCTCAGCAGGGCAGTAGTCCACCAAAACGCCCAGCTTCTGCAGCGTGTTCTGAAAGTCGCCTTGGAAGGAGGTGTCGGGATCGCAGGTGATGCTCCAAGGCAGCCCCAGCGGTTTCAGCCAAGTGCTGTTGAGCAGCTCGAAATAGTGGGCTGACTCCCGACTCCGTACCGCAGCGGCTTGGTGGTATCCTGTGGCCCTATCGACCATTCCCAAGATGCCCACGTTGGTGCCGTTGACGGTTCTGACGTAGACGACGTCCATTTGAAGTTGGTCGCCAAACTGGCCCAGGAACTTGGCCGTCGATGACGGTTTGGCTGGTTGAGGTGGTCGAAGTCGTTCACACGTCGAACAACGAAGTGCTTTGGCGGCTTCAAACACGTGGGTCGGCACGTTCCCGTAGTAGGCCAGCATGCGGCATAGTTCTTGTGAAGAAGGATGGCCCATGTTGAGGTGAAGGCGTGCCGTAAGTCGCCGAACTTCCATGGGGATGTCCTTCTTGAGGTTGGGAAAGGTGATGTCAGTCGGCAGGCTAGACAGCGGCAAGAGATTCGAGTCGGTGTCTACCTATGCGGCTGGTTGTAGTTCAGGTTCATGTCGGGCAGTGCCGTAGACGAAGATCGCGGCCTGCACTGACTTGGCGAAGCGCTGCTTCGGGAAGCGAATCTCCTCGAGGGACTCGCGTTCTAAAACCCGGCTACCGTCGGCGTACTGGATCAGTGCGCCTCTGTGGGCGTATGGGAAGTCGTAGCCGGTGGCTAATCGCCTGGTCGTTGGTGCCCAGACCACTTGAATCCGCTCTAGGTCCATGCGGAAGAGGTCCGCTATGGTTTTGCCCATGTCGGTGCTGGTGTCGAGGTAGTATGGTCGTTTTGACATATCTTGGAAGGTCTCGGTGATGTGGTCCATGATCGGAGTCCAACTGCTCAGATCTTGGCTTGGCTGAGATGTGGGGAAGGTCTCGTAGAGGTTGAAGCGGGCAGGATCCTTCTGGCGAATCCAAGCTGTGAGTTGCTCCAGCACGGCATGGACTAGCCGATCTGGGTACTCTTGTGATGGGCGAGTGTGTCGCCCCTGAACGGGGGTGCAGTCCTTCCGGTCCTCTATGGACAGCTGCTCGTTGAGGAAGTTAATCATGCCCGGCGGAAACCGAAGGGCTTGATGATCTGCTGTCCATCCAGATTGGGTGCACCATACGCTCCTGCGTGTGGCTTTGTAAAGGACACACCGGGCGTATCTCGAATTCGTTGTAGCCGGTAGTCTTCCCAGAGTCTGGACGTGATGGGGTTCTCCAGTAGGAAGAGTCGGCCGTTGTTGATCTGCTCCTCGATGAGGTCGGCCACAAAATGCAGCTCGGGCAGATCTGCTTCTCGAAGCTCTTGAAGTTGAGCCCAACGTTCGGCGCTCCGTCGCCAGTTCAAGTTCTCGCTGAAGAGGGAGAAGTGCGTGCAAGGGAAGCCGACAATGAGGATCCATGGCTTCCAACGCTTGAACTGGTCCTTGATCTGCTGTCGATGGTCTGTTTGAGGTCCCAGTTGCCGTAGTAGTCGATGGGCTGAATCGCCGTGAGGCCGTAGTCCGGGGCAAAGGCCGAGAACTTAGCCGATCCAGCGTAGAGCTCGAGGATGTCATAGTGCGGGGCCTGGGAGTAGGTCATCATTGACTGATAGGTCTTGACCTCGCTCTCCAGCAGCTTTGCCGAATTGTTCCAACTGCCAGTCAGCTTTCTTCGTCGTCCCACTGGTAGATCTCGCCCTCCGGGTCCAGGCTGGAGTTTTCCCCATCCTCCAGGATCCCCTGCGCCTTGTCCGTCTCGTGATCCAGCAGCTGCCATGGGGTCGACGAACTCTTGGCTGAAGGGCGCGCTCTGGTCTTGGCGGTAGTAGTGGTCTTGTTCGACGGAGCTGGGCTGGCCGGGACAATATTGTCCACCGAGGGGCGCGGCAAGCAAGATGATGCCGAAGAGGGCGGTTGGGAGTGAAGACACCATGCCTCGGCTTTGGTCCCACTTGAAGACGATCCGACAAGTGGTGCATCTGGCGAACCTGCCGTACCCGTTGCCGTAGCGCTGGTAGTGCGGATGGTCGCAGTTCAGCACTATGGGCTTCGCCACCTTGGAGTCCGGAGCTTGTGGTAGCCATGATCGGCGGGATCGCTTGCAAGAGGTTGCGTGGCAATAGGTTGGCTCTGATGGCCTTCATGACCACGAAGATGCTCTCCTTGAAGGACAGCAGAAGGGTCTTCACCAGGTGCTTCCATGCCTGAAGCCATAGAGGAGGTCGCACAAACATCAGGCGCTGATGCTGAAACCTGATCGGTCCTGCTGAAAGAGCCAAACTAGATCGGGTGCGACGATTTCAGCTGGCGGGTTCTTCCAATCAACCTCATCTGACAATCTCTTCCATGCCGGTTAACGATTGGCGTGAGGGTGATGCGTGAACTGAGTGATGTCAACAGCAAGGTGGCCGGCGACCAAGGTGATTGGGACCCGAGCCTGCAGGGCTCCAAAGTACACTTCCTTGTTGGCCAGGTCGATGACGGCCTGCAGACTGCGAAGTGCGTCATGACTTGCGAGAAGGGGGATGTTGGCTTCCAGGATCCCCGTTGCCAAAAGAAGGTCATGTTGATGGGCAAGTCCAATGGGCAGGTAGGCTCGGCAAACGGCTTGTCGTGGCTTCCCGTCCCCAAACATGAAGTTGTCTTTGATGGGCAGTTCGAGAGGGTTGAGCTTGTAATCCTTAAGGGTCTGCTTGTAGCCCTGGTACCAATCCATCCCTGCGCAGCTACGTTGGCAGGCGGTATCCAAAACCATGTAATTGCTGAGGGGGTCCAAGTGGTGGGGCCGTTCATCTGAAACTGAAAACACCGCGTTGACCGAAAAGAGGGTGCCATAGTCAACGTTGTCTGAGACTTGAACGGAGTCGGGCTCTGTGAAGGTGACGGTGTGGCACCTTTTGCCCCTTGTTTGCCACGTCCGCGACCCTTTGGGTCAGGTCTGCCTCCCTTCGGAAGAGACTTGCTGCTTGAAGTGCCCGTTGAAGCCGCTCCTTCACACTCAGGATCTCCCTGCCAGTGGCCTTGACGGCCGCACACAATGCAATGTGTGGTCTTCTTGAGCTCGGCGGGGCTCTTCTTCCCAGAAGGCTTGCCGCCTGTGAACTTCCTCCCCAGCGTCATGCCGCTCAGGCGCTTTGCCGTCACGGTCAAAACTGAAGCAAGCTCGGCGATGGTGTCGCTGGGGTCTTCGTCCGCTGCGGTTTCATCCTGATGATCATCAAAGTCTTCATCAGGTTGCTCCTCGTCGATTGCTCCTAAAGCGGAAGCGTCGTCTTCCTCCTCCTGCTCCAAAGGTTCCACCTCCGGCTGGTCGAGCGCCACAGTGGCGAATGCCTGGCGTGGTGCATAGCCCTTGCCGGAAGATTTCTGATGCTGATTGTGCTGGCCTGGTGCATTCGTACCTGGCGAGTACGGTGGTGCACCACGGCCTTGAAACTGTCTCAGGTGCTCGCCGGGGAACCTGGAGATGGCCTCAAAGTCCTGAAGGAACTTCCTCTTCTGAAAGACCTCCTTCGAGTCCATGGGACCCTTGAGCTGCTGCATGAGGTAGTCGATGCCCTTGGCGTGGTAGAAGGACTCCACCGGCAGGTGTTCCAACTCCTGCTCACACTCACCTGACAAGGAGGTGTATAAGATAAGGGCAAGCTCCTTCGCGGGCGCATAAGCGGCTGCTTGAAGCTTCCAAATGTCCACCTTCTTGCTGAACTTGTGGAAAGCTCGGAGATCGTCCCGATCGTACCTCCAAACCGGGGGCGAAGGGACCTGGCCGCTCTTCCATTTGGTCCCCAGCTGGGGCCCTTTGGAAGAGTTCCAATCGAGGGCATCGTCCTCGTTCTTCTTGGTGACCAGCTGCTTGAGGGTGTTCAGAAGGTGCTTGTCGGTATCCAACTGCAAGGAAGGCTTAACTCTAGGTGGTGGTGTTGCTGCTGTCTCGACTGCATGAGGGGTCGGTTCCTGCTTCGAAGGTCGTTTCGGGGTTTTCCTGACAAGGTTGAGGGTGTTCGGATCCACGGTCGGGTCGTCGGTGATGGTCTCGGAAGGCGTCTGCTCAGCGGTCTCATCCAAGGGCGGTCCAGGATCAGCTGGTTCCTCTCTTCGCGCACGCCGATTCCGGCGCCTCCTGCGAGATGAAGACGATGTAGCGTCTCCATCCGGGGGCATGCCTCCATGGGGCACGAAAAGCCACACCGTGATCGTTGGCCATCCTGGTGGGCTGGTTCGCCACGTAAGACTCTGTGTAGTCGCATGCAGGGCACCTCCACATCGCAAGGTCCATCGGCTCGAAGGACACCTGGGCGCACCTCAAGCATCTCCGGCAGTGTGCAGATTGGGCTCGCGCTTGATCAGCTTGATCGGCATGAGGTCCTGGGATCTGTTCACGCTGGTGCGAGGGGGACTCAGAGTTCTGGCCGGATTGCGGTAAGGTAGGCCTCCACATCATGGATCTCAGCTCTGCATCTGAAGGCTGCAACTCGGGCGGATCAGAGGTGATCGAAACGTCCGAGGAGTCCATCCGGTGCACCTGAGTCATTCAGCACCTCGCCCAGTGTGCGGCTCCGGTGCCAACTCGTCAAAGGGGCTCTCAGCGCTGCAAGCGATGTCGCGCCCTTTTCACTTCATGGCGGTCGCAGTGCGACGCACAGTAAAATGCACTCAAGGGGGCCCGCCTGGGCCGAGATGGCACATGTGCGTGATGCACATGATGATCGGGCAATGCAAGCGAAAGCACGAATTTCACACACGCACACACACACAGACACACACAGACACACACAGACACACACAGACACACACAGACACACACAGACACACACAGACACACACAGACACACACAGACACACACAGACACACACAGACACACACAGACACACACAGACACACAGACACACACAGACACACACAGACACACACAGACACACACAGACACACACAGACACACACAGACACACACAGACACACAGAGACACACAGACACACACAGACACACACAGACACACACAGACACACACAGACACACACAGACACACACAGACACACACAGACACACACAGACACACAGACACACACAGACACACAGACACACACAGACACACACAGACACACACAGACACACACAGACACACACAGACACACACAGACACACACAGACACACACAGACACACACAGACACACACAGACACACACAGACACACACAGACACACACAGACACACACAGACACACACACACAGACACACACACACAGACACACACACAGAGACACACAGAGACACACACACACAGAGACACACAGAGACACACAGAGACACACAGAGACACACAGAGACACACAGAGACCCACAGAGACACACAGAGACCCACAGAGACACACAGAGACACACAGAGACACACAGAGACACACAGAGACACACAGAGACACACAGAGACACACAGAGACACACAGAGACACACAGAGACACACAGAGACACACAGAGACACACAGAGACACACAGA
>CAUJNA010003280.1:637689-655189 GCA_963377175.1 Effrenium voratum
AAAACACCTTCAATGAACCGAATCTTTGAGTTGCTCGTCGGTTTTCCACCCAAGTAGTGTATGGCAGGCCACTCGCTCGTGCGCCTCGGCCCTCCGACAAGGACGCAATGTCATTCTGCTGTGTGTTTGAACTACTTCAAGTTGGAACCTCCCATTAGATGGTCTGAACCAAGATCAAGCAACTATCCATGTGGTTGCAATTCACTCACGCCAGTTCTCTGACCAAATTTGTGCTGCAGCCCTTGGCAGTTTTCGCAAATGAATGCTGCAGAGGTCGGAAGCTCTGATTTCCGATGGACGCCGAAAAGTCTGCAATCAAGCTTCCATACCCGAATGCTTGGCCACTCATGGGCCTTCTAAATTCATGACTCACAGTCAGCCACAGGAAGGGATGGTCTGATGGTGTGAAACATGCTTGTTCTAAATAAAACTTCTAATTTGCAGAGAGGCTCCTTAATGCCTCAAACCGAATGCCTGGCCTAGGGCCAGGCAAAACGCCTGGCTGGTTGGGCCCCGTGCACGTGGAGGAGTCTGCAGTGAGCACGCCGTAGTTGCACGCCACCTGTGTTCAAACAGCTCCTTTTGGGCTTGAACACTCGTAAAGAACTTGGCCGCTAGGCTTTGTTGCTGTTGACCCCACTGCAAGAAGTTTAACTTTTTGTGGGTTTAGTGGAAATCCCAACTTTTTTTCAACCAAACAGTTTCGAGTCCAAAGATCCAACCCAATAGCCAATAGCACTCAAGTAGGGTAGTATTAATTGGGCTTGGGGGAATGACATGACTTCTTTTTCGAAACCGGGAGTTTGCCAGACCGGTGGCCATGGGACAACACACATCTGATTTAGATGATTCTAAAGGGACGCCCCCTCAAAAGCCTAAGAATGGAAGCAACCCACTAAAGTAAGAGGATCGCAAAGGCGCCGGACTGCGCGACTCGCTGCAAATGGACGTGATGATTTTTGTGTTTTTCTTTAATTCTCGGGCCCTTGGAACAAAACTAAGGAGACGCGATGCTTTTACAACTCACCATATTTAGTCACTATATGTGGTGAGTTCCAACAGCATTTCTTCATTTAGTGGGTACCTTATGTAACTTGACTCTGGAACTAAAAGGTAAACACCTTTTAGTGTGACTACACATGGATCAAACTAGGAAAACCATAAGGCCGGATTCGGTCGCCTTGAACAACCGGGCAAATAACGTGGGTACCTCAGCACCTACATCTCTCCTTTTAGCGGGTACCTCATGTAACTTAACTCGATACGTGGGTTCTTCAGGGGGTACAACCATTGACCAAACATGGGAAAACCAAAAGGTCAAAGGGCCTGCCTCAGGGGCGTTCTTCCATTTGGTCAAGACTCCTGGAAAGAATATAACAAATATTTCCAGTAGTGATAGATTCCCGTCAAAACCAACAGGGAAATATAATCAATGTTCTTAAGTAAATGGGCGTTTTTCAGGGGGTACCCTTCAACTCGGCTGGGCCCTTCAACGCGCCTGGAAGGACCCGTAGAAGTCCGCGTCCAGGCTGCTGCACTCGGCGGCGTAAGATCCCTGATGTGTTGTCTCCGCCTCGAGTTCGAGGCGCCCGGCGAAAATTGGTGAAGCTGCAGACTCGAACCCCTAGGCACAAAGGATGCTGACATCAAAAAAAACGCATTTGGTGGATTTCAGCTGTTCTTCCCCCTGTTGGTACTACTCTTTCAGTATTTTTTGAGTAATTACTCTTTTGATATTCTACAGGCGCGGATCTACAGATTCGCCACATCCAAACGGTTTCTAGATGACAGGGCTGCCCTACAGGGACAGGATGGTCAAACATTCTTGGCATCACTTAGGCTTCCATCTGGTTAAGATCCCTGGAGAAAATGAGAACATGATTCCAGTAGTGATAAATTCCTGTTAAAACACCAACAAGGGACATTAAAACATGTCCAAAGCAAATGGAAGCAGGTGGGGATTCCCGTCCACACACTTTGAGGTGGTTCCCTCTTGAAACTTCACGGTGAATTCCATTTTTGGCCCAGAACTCTGCAATCCACATGGGGTGACATTTTTTTTCGGGGGATCTCGGTGATCCTTTTTGGTTTCCCTTTAAACCCACCCAAAAACAAGGGGGCCCCCCCACCAACAAAACGGGGCCCTTCCACCAAAACGACGAGCCACCCCTCCTCCCGTCGCCATGACGCGCCTGCGAGGAGTGTACGCGGCTCACAGCGTCCAGCTGGAGGGTCACGCTGCTGCCGACGCCGCAGGGCGATGGACTGAGAGCGCACGACTGCGACGTGTCTGGGCCGTCCGTTTTCAGCTCCGCGAAAAGTGACTGACTCTTGGTGAATTCAAATGGAACTCCAAGCTGAGGGGAGGGATGGGAGCTGAGGGGAGGGATGGGAGCCCTGTGGCTTGGTGGTTGAGGAGAGGTTCAAATCCCCAAACCACCAATTCAAGGTTACCTGACCAACTGCGACCTTGGTTGACATTCTTTCAGCTTGTTGCTGTCAGGGAACCAACAGGAAAAACCCTTGCGAGAATTGGGGTTCCGACCAGTCTGGTATGCAGCACCTGACTCACAATCTTAGAAAACAGGAAACGGACCAAGGAAAGGAACCGTTCGTGGGTGAAACCGGTCTCAAACGGCAACGCCCGCCAGGCCCATGGCTTTTGCCCTGTCGTCTGAGGCGCCAACTGACAGCCATCAGCATTCACTACAAGACTGCCCAGGTAGCAGGTGGCATTCACAACCTCAGTCTGAAGGCTAGGTCAGCCCGGAGGGCTTTTCGATGCCTTTTGGGGCGTTCCAAAATTGGGACTCCAAGATTTCTTGGCTTCCCTGCAACACCCTCCAAAAGGAAGTGCCCTGAGTTTCTCCGAAGCGCAAAGAACACCAAGGACTTTTTGGTGTGAGGGCTACATGTCAAGCAACATGTTTGACAGCCCTTCGCACTTCACACCACCAAACCAACAAGAAAACTGAAGCGAGAGGCGTTCTCACCTAGGTCCTGCAGTAGAGAGGATAGAAGAAGGGTGCCCTTTTTGCTGTAGTCTATTTTAGTAGGGGACCCTCCCCCAAACAAGGGGTGAGAAAGGGCACTACTGGGGGACCTAGTCACTCTGCGACCATCTGGCGTCCCGGCCCCGGAGTAGCCCGAGTTCACACTGGAGCACGTGGCCGCACTGAATGTGTCCCCATGAGACAGCGCCTCTCAGGAGCTGAGCCGACTTCGGGTGGCATCACTTCATATCCCCAGAATCGCTCAGAGAAAGTGGCAATTGATCAAAAACCAACAACATGACTCCAAACGCAGGGTGTTGGGTCCTGCAACCTAACCCCCTCTGTGATGTTTTAAGCCCAATTCTTTATCAAAAAGCCTACACATGTACTTGTGGGCATGCACACCTCACTTCCTAGGTGAATCGGCTCAATCAAGTCCGAACTTTCGCTTGCCTCTACAAATGGCCTTCTCAAATGGCCTTCTCCAAGAGTATCAGTCCAGGAGAGTGACTACTATTCACATTCGATTTCAGCAAGTTCTCTCCATCCTTGATTCCCTCCGTGGCGTGGCCGTCTGATCCAGGTGCCCGCTGGAAACCCACAAGAACCAGGACCACCCCAACGGCAATCAAATGGTTTGTTAAATGACTTTTGATCAAATGCTGACCCGCCCTCAATCATGCCCGTTTCCTCCAAGGTGCATGTGATCCCGAAGTGGGATTCCCATCATGACGAGCTTTTCACTCTGGCTCGAAGTCCCTTGACTTCGCAGAAAGTAGCCCCAAACTCCCAGTTTTCCACAAGACAAATGCCCATGCCTGGCCGGGCCACCCTTGATATATTCCACCTTGGAAAGGGAAGCAAAACAGCTAGTTCAAAGGAGCACCTAAGGATGATATCTTATACCCATATTTGCTTGCTGGTGCTCAGCAGGGAATGAGACGTGGAATGACCCTTGTAAACCATCCATCTGTTGCGGTTTCCTTTCGGGAATCCATGGGTTCATTCCATTTCTCATTCCCTCACTGGCTGAGTGGATGTCCCAAAAAAAGTCCAACCTTTTTCTGTACCACTAAAATGGTCCTCCCAAAAAGTTGAAAGTTCATGAACTCAGGAAGTGAGTTCCCTATCGCACGTTTCAGCTTGGTGCTTTTTCAGGATCCAAAAGGACTGGGAGCCAACCCAGGCGCCTGAGTCGCAAGGACCTGAGAGGAGATGCCGCCCACCACAACCTCGGAGAGCGATGCGCCAAGGGACCCATCTTAAACTGCCCTACATAAAACTGAGAACAAAAACTAATCCTTTTGGGGCATTTCGCCCCAAAATGTCTGGGTAGCTTGGAAGCGACCCAAGTTCGGGGAAGTTACCCCAATTTTTGCTTGGGTAGTTTGTGGGTCCAGGAAGACCTTCTTGCATGGAACAAGTCAGCTTTGACATCTGCCGCACATTCCTGTGAAACAGGCCCCAAAGCAGACCTGCGACACCTAAGCTCCGTGGACTTATTTTTATCTGATCTTTTTGTTTCTTTCTCTCTTAGCATAGGGCCATGACCCAGAGATCTGGTACAGCCTCCCCGGTGTCCCGGTGGCCGCGGGGGATTCTTGGTCGCTGATTTCAAGTGGAAGACGTGCAAAAAGAAAAAACCGACCAAATGATTCTGGGAGTATCGGGGAGAGTTGGACTCTTTTTAGGTCTCCCCTCTAGGGATATTCAGTACTGGTCCCCGGGCCGCAATTTCCGTGAAACGAGGACGGAGCGCCATTGGAGGTCTGTGACAATGCCTGATTGGATTGGCCACATGGCCAAAGGCGTGTTGCTTGCTACTAGAATGGTCTTGCCAAAAAGCGCTGGCTGGTATATAGGGCGTTTAGAAAAGACCACAGCAGCATACCCAATTCTTGTTGTTTCCCTTTCGGGAAAATTAGAAACTGCGGGCAAGTTATCACCCAAACAATAATAGCTCACTTCCTGAGTGGATGGGCCAAAACAAGTCTGAACTTTTGATTTACCGCTACAATGGCTGTGGGCCACTGTGGGTCAAAAATAGGTACCCCAAATGGCACCCTGGTAAATGGACACAATGACTAAGACCTGTGGTGCAATTCCTGGTGGTTTAACTTTGACCCATACCCAAATGGTCCGAACGCACGTGTGAAGTCCATGTGTGCAGGTGCGATACTGTCCGGGAACTCCAGTGCGCTCTACGGACCTGTGCGCCCAGCACTTGCAGCTGCGGTGCTGGATGAGCAACCGCGCCTGGGGTTTGGCGGCGTGAGGCCAAAACGTGCGGCAGCCTTGAGCCTAACTCTACATGTGGGTCAAACATCGCTACACAAACTGGAATCCTGGTAAATGGAAACAAGGGTACAATCTGTGGCCCTCTGGTGGTTCAATGTTGACCCATACCCACGTGAGCTTTGTGGACTACTCACTGGCTGAAGTGGATGGCGCAGAAAAAGTAACCAAACCTTTTTAAATTTACTAATATTTACGGTCTTCAGAAAAAGTGTAAAGCTCATGAACGCAGGAAGTGAGAGTACGAACATCTGCATGACGTCGGCCAAGTACTTGCTAAATATCCACAAAATAGCCACGAGATATCCACGGGCCACGGTTTTTGGCAAGGTCCTGGAGAAGTTCCTGTGGATGGCAAGAACCATATCACATAGGCGCCCTATGGCTTCTCCTAGCACAGGGGACCCCCCGCAAACCGGTAGGGCCCCTTCTAATGGGAGACATGATCCGTTTGGAAGCGGCCAATGCATGAAACCGCTGCAAAGGTGCCTGAATTTGACTCGAAAGAAAAGTGTGTTAAACGCGATGTCCTTCTCTGATTCCCCGTTGCTGTTATTCCTGGTGTGAAACACAGACATTCATTCCAGGTGCAGGTTTGTGCAGAGAAATGACAACTCGCGAGCTACGGCTCACTGACCCAACTGCCCTGTATTCAATTGTCGTGATACAACCCCTGCATCAATCTTGATGTCAAAGGAGCGAATGCTGGGCATGGCTGCTGTTCTTGTGAGGCAGCTTCCCATGGATGCCGACACCACCAAACTCTGGGCACCCCCCCGCAGTGCAGCAGGCAAGCTGGAAGCCCCCAAAAGCCACGTCCCGAACAAACAAATGGAGTGGTTCCATTTTGGAGGGTATCATGTTCAGATTGGTTCAAAACAAGGAGGATACCATGCAACACGTGGGGTACCAGGTTCAGATTGGTTTAAAGGGACACCGAAAGGACATCACCATTTGAGGGTTCCCCTATTCTGAGACACGCCCCACTCCCTTCCAGGCTCCATGAAGCCAGGTCGCGGCGTGCAGGTAGAGACATTCGGCGTGAGCACAGCTGGCAGCGTACCGGTCCAACTTTGCCACTTCCCAACTTTGGGATTACCGGCAAGCGCCAGCCTCCACAAAAGGAAGTAGGCCCAAAGAAGCAAACCTACACTAACTTGGTTGACGTTGGAAGGGGAGCAAAAATTCTCAAATTCTAGCAGGCAAGTGAAGATTTCCCACTAAACCCCAACAAGCAAAAATGTAAAATATTTCCCAACAACAACCATACTAAAACCAACAGAATATGCCTTTGAAGCAAGTGCCTTGCCCCTGTCATCCTCAGAGCAAGACCTCTGTTTCATACCCACCTGTATCGTCAAAAATCATCAAAGAGCCTTTCCCCGGCACTGTTTAGCCCCGAGTTGCGACCCGACTCTACGGGATCCTGGAAAAGTGGCCATCCCTCAGGTTGGGCCGACCATCTGTTTCAACATGACTAAACTCATGCGGAAGCATCCACGCGTTACTTGTATGTTAGAGCCTTAGAATAAGGGTACCCGATTTTCCTTCGGTAGTCTATTTTGCCGTGATCGTTCACGGCTCAGATCGGAACCTACAGCTCTGGAAGCGAAATGGGATATGCTAGGGCCAGCTCCGAACCACACCCCAAGGCCCAAGGGGCGGTGAGGGTGAAAGACCCAAGCAAGGCTCACTTGGCAAAACGGAATCCACACTGTGTCGATTCCACGCAAAAATGCTTGATCACCAGCCTCCGCTGCAGAAGACAGCGAGACTGCCGTCATGTCCCGGCGCTACCTCGAATGCTCAGTGGACGTTGAAACCTACGCCCCTACAAATTACCCTCCAACCAATTAAGATGGAACCTGACAGGGGGTCCCTTTAAAAGGAGGAAGATTGTCTTTCAGAACCCCCGAAACGTCAGGTTCCATGTTAGTTGGTGGGAGGGAAACATGGAACCCCAAACAGCCTCATGTGTAGAGGAGACTCCGTTTGGAGGGCCCCTTCTGGGGTTCCTGTTGATTAAACCATCGTTCTTTGAAAAAACAACAACAGCTGTTTCCCCTGAAGTTCTGATGGTTTTTCTGGAAAGAAGGATCCCTGAAAAGGAAGTAAGACCTGCCACAGCGACACCGATGGGGTGTGAGGCAATCCCGGGCTGGGGCTTGAGGCAGGGTCCACAAAGGGAAAATTTGGCCGATGCTGTTGGGGATACTTCCCGAGCCGATTTGCTTCCTATCGGTTGCTTTCTTCTCCCCTGCTAAAAGTTTAACTTTTAGTGGGTTTAATAGAAGACCCATTCGTTGGCAAAAAAATAAAGTCCTAACATCCAAGCAAAATGCACCAAAGTACCATTCATGTTGTTACTATCAACAAAAACAACACATGTTGACCTAGTGCGTGGTCAAAGAAGCTCAGGTTTTGCCATGGACTTTCAAAGGTTTTACCACAGGAGGCTGGACCATACCTCTAACGGCTACGCACAAAAAGCGAGGACGTGAGGGGTATATAGCTGGGAGGAAGACTTATTTATCATATTTCTGCCTTGTGGTCTGATCTACTGCTCAGGAAACCTTTGAACGTCCCCATGTCAGTTAAGTCGCAATCAAAACCCGGCATTAAAATGGCTGACCCAGAACCATGTAAGGAAATACAAAGGCGGCCGCAACTATTTTTGGCTGGGATTGTCCCTTACAAACCTTCATCTACCCGGGTTTTGGTTGTGGCTCAGTTGCGGACAACCATGTCACGGCCATTTCAGAGGTCCAACTCCTTCCTTCCAAACATCAGCCCTCCCTCCCAGCCGTTCCACACCCCGGCACCGCGCTAAGCCACTGGCTGAATCACAGCTCAGGGTCACCATCTCCAAGGATTGAACCGCTTGTCCGATGGGCACGGGGCTTGTCACGCCAGTCCTGGGTGAGAAAAAGGCAGTTGCGCGGGCGCGCATCCATGGGGCCGGGCTGAAGGTGCTGAGAGAAGGAAGCCTGCGGTTCGTGGAATCTCTCGCTTTCGGAAACCTCTGCTTTGGGGTTCCTTCTGTTGTTCTGCAGGAGACTAATTCAAAGGACCTTTGAGGGCATTGATCTCAAATAGAGCTCCCGCTCGTCCAGTGCAAGCTCATAGCTTTGATGCCAAGTATCCTCGCACACAAATCCAGTGGGAGGAGTCGTCCACTCGGCCCCGAACCTCTCATGTTTTGATACATCATGGTAGCCCAAGTTCGCTGGAATTCTCCCCAGGCCTGGGGACATGTTCGGAGTCGCTGCTGGCTTGCTTGCACAAAGCGAACTGACTCTTTGACCCTTTTTGTCCAAGTTCGGCTTCCATTTTTGGTCTTCCAAGCTGTGACTGATAAAACAGCCTTCTCACCGATGAATACTTTACTCAAAGGGGCATAACGTTCCCTGGTTTCACGGAAGTGGTTGAAACACGGTTTAATCTCAAAATAGGAGGACTCCGAAGTGAGCAGTTTCCTTTTAGTTGCGCGTTCAAAACAATCAATTGGAACAGCATCTAAACAAGGTTAACTCACAAAACATTTGACAGCATCTTGTTGGGGGCCTGGAAATTTGGTTGCTTTCCTTTGAATGTTTCCTTTTCAACAACCCACCGATTCATTGTTTGTTTGGCTTTGCTCGGGTCCTGCAACATGGATATGTCTCCATTATGAACTCCTTTTAAACCAACCCCGAATTGGTAGTTGCATGTTATCGACGTATCCCCCAAACAAACGGTCATTGTTTGTTTTGCTTTTATTTGGGCAATCTTGTTTTTTCATTTTTTTTTTTTTTAAACATGACTAGAGTTAGGCCCAATTATAGAATGTATATTTTGTTCTTTGCTTCACTTTGAGTCACTGGGAAAATGTAAAATGTGTCCTAAGTCTACCCCAGATGACAACCAATAGTTTTAGCCTACCATAATTTTACAAGAATTCTTCTTCTTAGCACCAAACATCATCCAGAAACTGCCTGGCGCTTTTGTTTTTTCCTTGTTAAATGCCAACCGGCTTTTGGGGTCGCTTCGCGTTTTTTTTTGGCTCGGGCTTCTGCAGCAGATCCATCGGCTCGCTCCGACTCGACTCAAAACCGGGCGCCCCCCGCAGCGGCAGGCTGAAGGTGTCCGTGGACGCGCAGGGAGCTGTGCTGCAGGCCTGCGCCTGGAATCGAATCGGCACGTGTCGCGGGCGAACACCTCTGGTTGGTTAGTTGGTTGGTTGGGTTGGTTGGTTGCTTGGTTGCTTGCTTGGTTGCTTGGTTGCTTGGTTGCTTGGTTGCTTGGTTGCTTGGTTGCTTGGTTGCTTGGTTGGTTGGTTGGTTGGTTGGTTGGTTGGTTGGTTGGTTGGTTGGTTGGTTGCTCCTTCCTCCCCAAATTCGCTTCACTTCTCTGCAGTCTGAGAACAAAATCCGCCGACATTGCTCGGCGTGTCGGATACTTACTAGAGGATAGAGGATAACCCCCCCCCTAACCCCCCCCCGCCCGACGTCTATTACGTAGGTTTTTGGGGGGGAGGGGGGGGGGTCCCCCACGTACCGCGCGGCAATTTGATGACGTTCCACTAAACGTAGTCTTCGGGGAGCCGGTGTCGCAAAACAGGGGTCCCAGGCTCGATTCCCCCTGCCGGCTTTTTTGCTGGCTTGGGCTTCCTGCATCCTTTTGCCGAAAATCTGGAAAAACTCAATGTTTTTGGACGTCCTCTTTGCGAAAACGCTGGAAAAACCGTGTTTTTTTTGCGGGAAATACTGGGGAGCAAAGGGGAAGTGCAAGGATACATACATACATACATACATACATACAGTACATTACATTACATTACATGACATTACATGACATTACATACATACATACATTACATACATACATACATGCATACATGTATGTAAGCATGCATGCATGCATGCATGCATGCACACATACATACATACGTACATACATTACATGCATTACATTACATTACTTACATTACTTACTTACATTACATTACATTACATTACTTACTTACTTACTTACTTACTTACTACTTACTTACTTACTTACTTACTTACTTATGCATACATGCATACATACATACATGCATACATACATACATACATGCATGCTTACAGACATACATACATACATACATACATGCATGCATACATACATACATACATTACATACATACATACATACATACATACATACATACATACATACATTACATACATACATACACACATACATACATACATTACATACATACATACACACATACATTACATACATACATACACACATGCATTACATACATGCATACATCACATACATACATACATACATACATACATACATGCATACCTACATACATACATACATACATAACATACATTCATACATACATACATACATGCATGCATGCATGCATACATACATACATTTCATACATACATTACATACATACATACATACATACATACATACATACATTACATACATACATACATACATACATACATTACATTACATTACATTACATTACATACATTACATTACATTACATTACATTACATTACATACATTACATTACATTACATTACATTACATTACATTACATTACATTACATTACATTACATTACATTACATTACATACATTACATACATTACATTACATTACATACATACATACATACATACATACATACATAACATACATACATACATTACATACATACATACATACATACATACATACATACATACATTACATACATACATACATACATACATACATACATACATACATACATACATACATACATACATACATACATACATACATACATACATACATACATACATACATACATACATACATACATACATACATACATACATACATACATACATACATACATACATACATACATACATACATACATACATACATACATACATACATACATACATACATACATACATACATACATACATACATACATACATACATACATACATACATACATACATACATACATACATACATACATACATTACATACATACATACATACATACATACATACATACATACATACATACATACATACATACATACATACATACATACATACATACATACATACATACATACATACATACATACATACATACATACATACATACATACATACATACATACATACATACATACATACATACATACATACATACATACATACATACATACATACATACATACATACATACATACATACATACATACATACATACATACATACATACATACATACATACATACATACATACATACATACATACATACATACATACATACATACATACATACATACATACATACATACATACATACATACATACATACATACATACATACATACATACATACATACATACATACATACATACATACATACATACATACATACATACATACATACATACATACATACATACATACATACATACATACATACATACATACATACATACATACATACATACATACATACATACATACATACATACATACATACATACATACATACATACATACATACATACATACATACATACATACATACATACATACATACATACATACATACATACATACATACATACATACATACATACATACATACATACATACATACATACATACATACATACATACATACATACATACATACATACATACATACATACATACATACATACATACATACATACATACATACATACATACATACATACATACATACATACATACATACATACATACATACATACATACATATACATACATACATACATACATACATACATACATACATACATACATACATACATACATACATACATACATACATACATACATACATACATACATACATACATACATACATACATACATACATACATACATACATACATACATACATACATACATACATACATACATACATACATACATACATACATACATTACATACATTACATACATACATACATACATACATACATACATACATACATACATACATACATACATACATACATACATACATACATACATACATACATACATACATTACATACATACATACATACATACATACATACATACATACATACATACATACATACATACATACATACATACATTACATACATACATACATACATACATACATACATACATACATACATACATACATACATACATACATACATACATACATACATACATACATACATACATACATACATACATACATACATACATACATACATACATACATACATACATACATACATACATACATACATACATACATACATACATACATACATACATACATACATACATACATATGTACATGCATGCATACATACGAGAGAGGGAGAGTGGGGAGAGAGAGGCTTGGGGGGATGGGGAGGATGGGAGCAGAGGGAGGGAGAGAGGACGACAGAACACACAAGGGAGACAAGGAAGAGAGGAAGAAGGAGAAAAGGGAGAGGACAATGTCGGCGGACTGAGCCGGAGGCTCTAAAGTATTTCCTTGTAAGTACACCTTGGGAAACCACCTTAACTCGGTCGCTTTCTGCGAAGCCCTGCTAAAAGTGACTGACTTTCAGTGGTTTAATACGGAAACCCATTCGTTGGCAAAAAGTTTGAATCCTCACATCCCTTGCCAAAATGGACCAAAGGAATGAGACCCCATTGGTCCATGGAGCCATGAAAGCTTTCCTCATTTGTCCATGACCCTTCGCAAAGTACGGCCCTGAAAACAGCAGCCAACCAACAAACATAATCAGGCAACAAGAAACAGCAAAGCCAACGGCCAACCAACAACCAACAGCCTGCTTGTCGACCAGACAACCAGAAACCAGCAACCGGCCAATAAGCAACAGCCAATAACCAACAACCAGCATGATTTTAGTTAGAGTCTCCGCGACGCTTCAAAAAGTAGGGCCACGAAACCTTTCTTTTCGCTGATGACCCCCATTTGTCAAAACCCTTCAAACGGTGGGGCCATGACCCCTTTCTATTTGGCGAGGGTGGAGATTCCAGGTACGTCCATGTGATCAGCGCCCGTTTCACCAGAAGGACTGTTCTCACGGATTCCCAAAGGATCCAAAGGCTGGAGACTTGGGAATTGGCCGAAGGAAGGTGAGGATGGCACCAAAGAAGTGGGAAACAAAAGAAGCATGGGCTCAGTTTTCAGCGGAGAGAGGAGACTCCTCCCCCAGATCCTTCGCGGGCGAAAACCTCTGCTTGCTCCTCCCCAAATCCTGGCTTCTTCGCGTCCCTGCAAACATCTGGATATGTGTCAAAATAGGGGAACCCAAAGAACAAATGTTATCCTTCAAAGTACACCTTGGGAAACCACCTTAACTCGGTTGCTTTCTGCTCCCCTGCTAAAAGTTTCACTTTTAGTGGTTTAATAGGGAAAACCCACTAGTCGGCAAAAAGTTAAAGTCCTAGCATCCCTTGGCAAAATGCACCAAAGTTAAGATGGGTGTCCTCATGAACACGTACCCAGTTTCAGGTGTTCGTTGCTTAGTCAGTCCCACCTGGCAGCTGCACCCGCTCTTGTCCAGCTGCAGCACCTTGCGGAATCTCTTGCAGGGGTCCATTTTCTGAACTGGGCGGTTGCTTTCAGATCCCCCGCTAAAAGTGACTAACTTTTAGTGGGTCAAATGGAAATCAAACCACTAAACACGAAAAAGCTAAATGGCTAAGGGGATGGCTGGGAGCCACCAAGTGAACAAACATATTATTATTTTTGCCGCACTGGCTGCAAAGGAGCTTCGTTGCAGACTCTTTTAATGATGCCAAGCTCGAAAAGAAGGGTCTGCTTTCCCAACACCACAGGCATGAACGCGGACAGGGGGCCAAACCCCAAAAGACAACTAGTCTTCCAACTCCCGCCGATATTTTGCTGCCATGATTGTTGGAACGAGGTGGAAAGAGGATAATTGATTCACGAACCTGAAAGTAGAAGTCGAACCCCCAGAGTCATCGCGCGTGGGTCGGTCACACACACACACACACACCCGGTCACAGAGGCCACAATTTGCTTTGCCCACCATTTGTTGAGCAAGCCCCAGTTGGATTCACCACCCAGCTAGTTGGTATGCCCGAGAAGGTAACACCTGGAAGTAAGTTCCACCTGTAAAGAGTAGAATATGGATTTCTGCAATGCTCGTCCGTCTGTGATGTTGAGCGCAAGACAGGTTGCTTTGTCTGTTTGATTGCTGGTTTGTTTGTCTATTTATTTGCGTGTTCGCGTGTTTGTCAAACTTCGGAGCCCCTGCAAGCAGCTTCCTTCTGTCTTCCCATTGAAAGCATCCCTTGTCGGGGCTACCCTGCTGACTCCATGTTGAGACTTAATTCATCATGGTGCTGTGCAAGTTAAACCAAGTCTGTGCGCCTCAGCTTCGGTCCCAGTTTCAAACCTATCTTGAAAGGGCTTTCTGGTTGGTTGCTGTCGTTTCCGGGAAAGTGCAATGGCCCGGCCCACTTTGCAAAAAAAAACGATTGCGGCCTCTGCGCCTGAGCTCAGATGCTTTATGATGCCGCTCAGGGTTCAGGCGCCAAGTTCTGTCAGCGGAGTTGAACCAACCCTCCAATCAATGTGACTCTTAGTGCCCTTCACACCTGGCGAACGTCAACACTCCGAAGCCGATTTGGTGCCCAACGTCTGCAAAGCACTTCAGCTGGAAGTTGCCTTCCTGGAAGCCCAAAAAGCTGCTGAGCCGAGCCATCACAACTTGACCCCCCGTTTCAGTCGTGCTTCGAGGGACGTGCCAAAGCCGTGATCACTGCTCTCTATGGGTTGGTCACAAACTGACCCCCACGTCTCGGGCGTTTTGCCAGGGATTATATTTTTTGTTTTTTTCGTTTTGCCAGGGATGCGTTTTTCTTTTCTCCAAACAAAGAGAAAAGGTCAAAGCCAAGAGTAAGTGAGATTGGTCCATTGCCATCCACCTCGAGCAGCTATTTCTTGAAGCGGGGGGAAAGCAACAAAGTTCCATCTCGTGTTGGTTTCCTGTTGGCCAAATTGAAAACAAAGGGGCAGGTGGCTTGGCCGATTCGATCATCCCCCTTCGGAAAACCCTCACCACAAATTACGAAGGTGCCAAATCCTTGCGAAATTTTGTTGTAGTAACTTCCATTGGTACTTTGAGACACATCCTCTCGTACTTTTGGTACCCTTCAAGGTTGTTCTAGAGGTACTGCAGCTTTGCAGGGCGTCTAACATTACACCACCTTTACAGGGGGCCTTTGCAACATGTGATCCAACGAGTTTGTGAACACCCGAACTCAAATATACTCAAATCAACGCCTTAAACTCCCAGTGTGAAAAAGGCCGAGTCGCAAAAGCCTGGCGGTCCAACAAGCCTTCGACATTCACAGAATCGCTGGCAAGGCCCAGGCATAATCACTGTTGATGCTGGAGCAGGCCACTGTCTCCGCCGTGTCGTGCAACAGATCCTGGCAAAAGAACGGCGACCGCGCCAGATCCGGCGCGCGCCATAAAACCATGGATCTGGGCAAGTTTTTGGATCCAACTTGAATCTGGGCTTCCCAAAGCAACTTGTTTTCCACAACTAACTATGAGGAAAAAATCCAACCTGAAATCAAATTCCTGGGTGGTGCTTCCTTGAGGTGAAAAAAAGGGGGCTGAAAGAAGGAACTTGAAAGGAGCCTTCATGGGTGAACCTGGTCGCAAACCCACGGTCGAGGCTTCGAATTTAAACTTGTTGGTGACGATCAACGGGGGAAGGCAAACAAAGGCAAACCGAAAGCTGATGGTCTTCCTTTCTGATTCATGATTTCCTTTTTGGTGGCAATGGTGGCAAGGGACGCCAAATAGGATACCAACCATTTTCGGATCCCCGGTCATCTCGAGCCATGTGGATTAAAAGTAGAAACCGTTCTGCTGATATAACCCTTAAAAAAAGGGGGTTCCGTGGTACAAATTCCATGTGGACTAGGGACCGTTCTGTTGGCATACCCAATTTTGCGGGTTTTCGTGGTACAAAGTCCATGCGGACTTGGGCGAATCTTGGGCGCGGATTTTCTTTGTCGCAGGTCCTGTGACAGCGCCACCTCTTGGCTCTGGTCGTAGAGCGCCACGCTCAAACTCTGCCCCGCTTCGCAGGGCAAACCCCTGGCATCCAGCGGCGGGAACGGAACAAAATTTCCCCATGGCGCCTGAAAGGGGCCGGGGGGGGCGAAAGAATATCTTTGAGGGGGAATGTTTTTTTTTTTGGCGCCTGAAAGCGGCCTTTTCGTGGCCTTTTGAGGACATTGACCTTCTGTTTGGCCATCCAGCACCTAATTCCCCCCTGGGATCCTCTTTTGCCAGCCCCCTCCCAACGAGTTGCTATCAGATGCTTTGTCAAATGGTCTTCTTTGGGCTATTTTGACCGTCATCCGGGGGTCCTCATGGGTTGCAATAAGAATAATCACCTAACAAATGCATTTCGGCGTTTCCTTTCCGAAAAACGGGGGGTCTGGGTTCCAAATGTCCAGGAAGTTCAACTCGTTCTATTTAATTCAGTGAGCCGCACGGTGCAAGGTGCCTTCAAAAAACAGCCGCCTTGACAAATCCTAGCAAAAGCTAGGAACAGCTAGGAAAAAGTATCAACACCACATACCCAGCAGTAGCCTACCCAACTCAGTTGAAACAACCTCATCTCTGGCCCTGTTCTTCAAGTCAAACTGCTGAGGCATGCCCCCCAAACACTGTGTAAGACTTGCTGTTGCAAGCCTTGGTGTCTAGAGTTTCAACTTGCCGCACCAACCGGGCAAAGCTGGGAAACACAATGAGCTTCTCTGCTCAATCCAAATTGCTTCCAGGCGTTGGCTGTGCTAAGGTTATCTTTCAGCCACTCTTGTCATCCTACACCAAACCACAATTCAACAGCTTACACCCAGAAAAAAACAACAACACGACACCACGACAAGCCACAAATAACCACAAACAACCACAAACAGAACACAAAAACACACACACACACACAAACAAAAAACAAGTTCTGGCCACACACAGACAACACCATCACAACCAACAAACACAAACAAAAACACCACGTAGCATAATGTTTTTCCCACATATTTCCCTGAAGTCTTGAAGGGATACCTATGCGGCTTCTACGGCTTTCAGCGTTGCGGA
>CAUJNA010003280.1:660189-705189 GCA_963377175.1 Effrenium voratum
AATTTGGCCGACCCACAAGAAAGACATCCAGGGAACAAAACAAGACCAAAGCGGCACGCACATGGTGGGCAAAAGCCAAGGCAACGCAGCACTGATGGATTGCTCGGTATAATGTCCAATTACCTACGTCGCCCGGATGTTGGCGGTGTAGCAGGCATACCTTTGCATCAAAATATAAATCTCGGGCTGGCTCTCACACTAACACTGGACAAAGACTACATTTTTGGTCTCACGTGGTGGACAAAAAAGCCAAGGCAAAGCAGCTCTGTAAAGATGGATTGCTCGGTATAAGTTCGAATAACCTCCATGTCCATGTCTGAAAGGTGATAGCCCATGCAAAGCAAGCTCACCATCCGGAGCTTGGCCACTCGGCACTAGGTGTTGCTTACTTCAGCATTTGCAAGGTGCCCGGCCCCGCAGTTTCAAAGATTATGGTAGTCATGTTGTTTGAGTTGCGTGGGATTCGGTTCAAACATTTTGGTTGGACTTGATTTCTCCATCTTTTTGTTTGAGTTGAATGGGACTGAGTTGGCCCTGTGTGACATGACTTGGCAAACGAAAGAGGCTCTTCACGAGCGGCCAAAACGTCCTCACAGTTCATAATGTCTCCCCTGATTGTGAGCAGCTGCCAATAATTGCTGGGCTGATGAGCTCCTGGAGCTATACCAGCTTCATTATTTTACCATGATCAAAGTCACCCCCGGAGTGGTGGGCTAAAGGGAAACAACCCCATTTTCTGACTTTGACAACCCCCAAAAACCGTCAAAATAATGACCCAGCTATAAAACGCTGTTCGAAGTGTCTTCGTTCCCGCACAGCTGGTCTTGGCAACCGAGCTTCCACATTCCATCTCTGAGATGGCTGTCAGTTGATCGCAGTTGCCAAAGACTGGGAATGTGCACGTAAGGCGTTTCTCACTTGACCACAGCCGGATGCGTTTGCCGAGGTGCTGTGGTGGTAGAAGGCCAGCTTGCCTTCACGCCCCGGAAACGGAAGTATTCCACCTGTCAGCTGAAAGGACGAAAAAAGGAAAGAGACCTCCCAGGCGAATCGAAAGACTCTCTATACTACTGTGGATGGACAGAATCCTGCACCACTGGAATCCATGGGAAACCATTGCTTGTTGGTATTTACAGCGGAATCATCCTTCCAGGGTTGCTTAGGTGGTGCAGGATTCTGTCCATCCACAGTAGGACACAGGACAGTTGGATTCCACAAAGCCACATGTGTGTGTTTTTCTGGGCAAGAGCTTGCAGGCAATACTAAACACGCTTCGCCAGCAAGCAACAACTAGCTGGATACAGGTCAGAAAGAAGGCTAAACCAGCAAGAGCTGCCAAGCAAGAAATCTCTGTTCCATCAAACCAGCTACATTTCCCCCTTTGAACATCACCCCCCATTTGGCCTTTTAAGCTGGCAAAACCAAAGATTATGTTTAAAATCTGCAAACAAAAAGCATATATATATATATATGCACACCCTCCAGTCCACTAACATAACCCACCAAAGGATCCATTTGAAAGGAACATGGTCTTCAAGGACCCCCAAAACGTCAGGTTCCTATTCGCAATATGGACAGAATGGAGCACATTGGTGACATTCTACTGAACAGCTCGCCTCACATAGTGACCTGCGGGACACTTCGGTCGAATTTGTTGTCCAAACCTAGGTGTTTTTTCAACTGAGTTCTAGCCTTTTAAGACTTTGGCCAAACAAAATAGTTCTAGTCAACTTAGTTCTTGAATTCGGTTCTAGCCAAAATTAGTATGTAGTATGTCCCCCTCTCCTGCTTTTGTTTGTTTGGCCACTTCGGGATTCCACTTTCGGGGTATCCAGCGGCTCGCGCGTGTCTCGCCTCCGTCGCAGCAGCGGCCCAGGTGCTCCAGTCCAGGAAGCTCTTGGCCCAGCAGGAAACCGCCCAGGGAGGCCTACAGATGCAACGCCGTGTCATGGTAAAGGACTCGTGGCGTGTCTTCTCTTTTTTTTTCTTCTGCAGCCCCCCCCCCCACTGAAAAGGAAGAGAGCAAAACAAAACAAAAAAAACACCTAAACAATAACAAAACATGATCTAAGAACAGTGAAGTATGGCAAACCATTTTGGTTGGGTTTCCAGGGCAGGAGTTTTTATATGGGGCATCCATACAGGAAACATGGCAAACCATTTTGGTCGTTGGTTGGGTTGCCAGGCTGCGGATTTTTGAATTTTATACATGGGTTTGCGGGTGTCCATTGGGCTCCAGGATGGGAATTCTGCATACATGGGTTTCCATAAAAGGGTTCTATGCACGGACTTTGTTTCTTTGGATGGATTGTTGGGGTTTCCATGGATGGGGGCGTCTTGGATGAAACTCTTCCAATCCGGATCGATAGGCAAAATGCCCGCCTCTCCACTGGCTTCGTAGGCATGGGCGCACTGCTCCCGGTCCGCAAAGTGGTGAAGGATCCAATTCCTTGGATCGATACTTTCCACCTGGAACAAAACTTATGGGAACGCCGGATCTTAGCAGAACCCCTGGCGACCCCTGGTAGGTTCATCACTTTGGGGAACAACCCCAAACGAATCAGACGGGTTTATTAATCCAGGGTGAACCCCCAGAAGTGCTACATTGTGATGCATCTTCTCCACTGATGTTTTTGCAGCTGTCTGGGAAACAGAGGGCATGTTGGCAAGAAATTATGGGGGTACGCCAGGCAAAGTGGCACAGCAAGTTCAGTAGCTCGAAACTTGGAAGGCGGCCAAGACTCCCATTGACAAAACACAGGCTGGCTTGCGGTCAAAATATGCAGCTTCTGCAAAGGGCACGGAACCATTAGTGAGGAGTACCAAGAAGGAGTGAGAGGACGATGACTTGATTTACATCAGTTTATGGGAGTCCCTGGCTTCTGTGGGATCGCAGCATTTGGTGCAAGCTTCCAGAAAATCGTTCATTGTACATGGTGCTCGAACCGTTGCAACTATTGTGCCCTGAACCTACAGGGGTCTAACAACATAGTTGAGGGCTTCTGACAACCAATGATACTGTCAGTTGATGAGACATACACTATGCTAGATCAAACACCATATGTACAATGTAAGTGGCGTGCGTGTCTTCTTCAAATTGTCGGTGACTTCCCCAAGAGGGACCCTTGTTTTGATACTCGGCTGTATCCCCAACCATTTGCCGAAGCAAGCAGGTAATCGGAGCAACTAACCATCCGCGTGCCTTGGGCACGTATACATGTTACATGCATACACAAGCATACATATTTGACAATCTGTGCGGAAGAAATATGAGTATCAGGTTTGGTGGGTACACATATCAAAGGTTGACATGTGCGTGCATGTGTGTGTGTGTGGGTGCGTGTGTGTGTGGGTGCGTGTGTGGGTGCGTGTGTGGGTGCGTGCGTGCGTGCGTGCGTGCGTGTGTGCGTGTGCGTGTGCGTGTGCGTGTGCGTGTGCGTGTGCGTGTGTGTGTGTGTGCGCGCGCGCGTGTGTGTGTGCGCGCGCGGGTGTGTGTGTGCGCGCGCGCGTGTGTGCGCGCGCGGGTGTGTGTGTGTGTGTGTGGGTGTGTGGGTGTGCGTGTGCGTGTGCGTGTGTGTGTGTGTGTGTGTGTGTGTGTGTGCGTGGGTGTGTGTGTGTGTGTGTGCGTTTGTGTGTGTAAGGGCTTACTCGCGCATAAAAGCAAAGCATGGCCCCGCTTCATGGGGAGAACACACGCGCACCTTTTTGTTGGTAGTTGACGTAAGGAAACCCCAATTCAGGTCTGGGAATCTGAACACTGCTGAAACCGGCGATGGCAGCTTTTCGAAATGGCGTAGCCAACGAAATGGCGTTATTCTTGTGTAGTTTCCCTTTTAAACAAAACATTCAACAGTGGACTGTGACAAAAACCACACACGCAGCGTCTGTTTCAATGAAACTACCTTGTCCGTGTCCCCCGGCAATCGAACTGTCTTCTTACAGGTTTTGATCGGTCGACCCCACTATCATTTGCCCAACCCCCCAAACCTTAAGAGGCAATCGGGTTTTTTATCGTGAAGGCTAGCTTAGCCGATAGATCCTCTACATCAGCTGGTACTTGGGCCCGTGCCTTGTACGGAGGATCCGCCACTCACCCAAGTGGTCGTGGAAAAAGGGAATAGGACCGGTCAAAATGGTTGATTTTCCTTTGGCTTCTTTTCAACCTGACAAGGGTGCCCAGCTTTAAACAACACTACATGGCCCATTCCGCGATCCTAGTGGATCCCTGTAGTGGGCAACCAGCAAGTCTCCTTTAGGGTGGTCCTCTTGGTTTGCCTACTGTACGGATATGGATCCACTGTAGATGCGTAAAACACCACGTTTTCAGAGAACCACCAACAATTTTCCTTTAGGGTGGTCACCGGGTGGTTGTCTTGGTTTTCCTACCCAGGTTTTCAGCGAACCCTGGCTCACCGCTCGTGAAGCGAGCTGCTGCCACTGAAAGACGGTGCGCCCCGCCGCGACCGCCACGTAGCCCCGGGTCCGCACCCGTTCAAAGGCTTCGGCGTCGCGCAGGACACGCCCTGAGGGCCAGGACTAGGGTGCCATGGGGGTTGATCCACAGGTCCTTTACATGGGATGACCGTGGGGGAATAACCTTGGGACCACCTTGAATGGGATTCAAAACCCTGGGCGTCGTGGGGGACACACCCTTTACGTGTTATATGCTAGGTACCCAGTAGAGTGCTTAGAATAAGAGTACCCGATTTTTCTCTGTAGTCTATTTTAGTAGGGGAACCCTCCCCAAAAAAGGGTAAAGGGCACTACTGGGGGACCTAGGGAATGAACGTGGGAGAAAAACACACAAAAAAAAGATTAGATGTCCCACGTGGGAAGAGTTACCCATCGTCATTTGGGGGCCAGGAGTATGGATCACCCCCAATATGGGTGTGTCTTGCTTTTGAGAGCGTTTCACCAGGAAAACCACCATGGAGGGGTATCTCAAAAAAACACGCGCACACACACACACACACCCATGTCTGCCATCATCAAATTGCTTCCTCGGTGTCATTTCTGAAAGTATGAATTGAGCCATTTCCTAAAATCGCAACGGTTTCCTATTGGTTCTTTAGATACCATCCGAGAAAAGGGGTCACCCATCTTGAGGAAATCCCATGGGAAACTTAGTTCTCGTCCACTGGTTATGTTTGAAATTTAAGGTGAGCTCCCCCATGCTCCTCCCGAATGAGCCTGCTACTCTTGAACAAACTCATGTGTGTGGGGTCAAACACCCTTTTACTTGGGTGTCTAATACAGGATCAAAATAAATTAACTGAAAAACATCGCAGCCACCGTTTGCGTTCCCTTTGGGTAAATTAGACATGGACGATTTTGCACCCAGCTTGAGGTTGGTACAAAGTGGTCATCGGCCCCTGGCACGTACTCCTCTTCAAATTGACGGCAGGAGCCAACCCCAAAGGAAGGTCCACCCATGGAGAAGGCGGAAAACAGCAGGATGCCAAAACGTGCGCAGGCTGCATCTACAAGCTCTATAGTGAATGACCAACTGAGAGGCAACTTCGTCAGAGGCACGCTCGCATTTGGGTACCTATGGGCCGAGCTTCCTGCTGGCTAGGCTACTCCCAGGTACCCAGCTCTCCTAGCGAGACTCGCTTAATTTCCAGGTGACAGAAACCATCAAACTCCAAATCCACTCCGCATCAAATCAAGCCCGTTCTCTCATGCTTCTCAGCCCCAAACCAATGCCATCGGGAACATCTGCAATGGCACAGCATTGCACCAGGGGGACTAGAGCTCGCATACCCTGACTCTGAGTGGGCTAAGGGGAATGTATAACCTGCCTCAACACTCAACACAAGTTGTATGTGAAAATGTCAATAGATATCTGTGACACAAGCAGCATTCAGACACCGGCAATGCCACACCCCGATCGTGGAAGCTACTGCTTGCCTCTACCGATCGGACAAGGATGCACGGTGTCTACCCAAGCCGTTTCAGGTAGACCTTAATTATCTTGAAGGATTGGTGGCAAACCTTTTAGTGTGTGTGTACTAAATAGCCCATATTCTGCACAGATTACTCTGTGACACATCAACCTGAATTTAGGAAAACCCAAGATCATGCGTGAGCTCGTTTCCCCCAACGTGAGTCTCAGTTGTTTGTTGTAATTTGTACACATATTTCGTAGTTTTGGCCACGCAAATGCAACACAGATCTGAAAACACTACAATTCAACATTCAACAGCATGCGGGCAAATAATTCATGAGATCCACCATCAAAATAGTTTCCTGAATGTGGGGGAACCTCCCTTTTGGTTTCAAAGAGGAAACAATCAAGCCCCAATTTGATTTTAAGGTGCCAACCATGTGAATAAGGAGACCGCCTTATCTGGAGAACAACCCCCAAGCCCAACTCCCACAACCCTACCCCAACCCCTACCCCCCAAACCGAACCCCCCAACCACCAGAACCCTAACTCAGCCCCAATCCCAAGCCCAAGCCAGTCATTCCAACAAATTCCCTGAGACATGGTCGCGCGAACCCGCCAAAAACGACTTCTCCGCCGCAGGCGCGGTAGATCTCGCGCCAAAGCTTTGTGGTGCGCCAGACCTGACCCAGCTGCGACCCAGTAGTGCTGGACACCCACTTGGCGTAGACGAGGTAGTAGGTCAGCAGGGTCCTCCAAACCCAAATCCAAGATGACCATACTGAGGATGGACGAAATCCTGCACTACTTGGAAACCATGAGAAACCATTGTTTCTTGGTATTTACAGGGGAATCATCATTCCAGGGTTTCCTAGGTGGTGCAGGATTTCGTCCATCCACAGTATGTTATTCACACCATACTTCCAAATATGTCCAACTCCCCAAATCATGCACACAAAGGGTTCATAACTCATTAAACCATACTTCATGGGCTCAAGCGTGCATTGGTACAAGCCCGGGTGCGTAGCCAATCTTCCAGGGTCAGCCATACCCGGAGAAAATGGTGCCCATGCTACCCGGAAACAATCATAGCAAAGGGGTCCATTGGAGCATAGCAATCATCTCATGCCACGCTTCCTGTTTGTATAAGTGTGTGTGTGTGTGTGGTGCGTGAGTGTTGTCTCCTTGTCTTGTCTTATCTGGACTCCCGTCTCGTCTGGTCTGGTCTCGTCTCGGGTGTTGTAGGTTGTGTTGGTGTGCAAAATGGCAATTTCCGCGAAGGCAATTTGAGCAGCAGAAAACCGCTTCATCTGTTCGAATCTGTGGTTTCGAATAGGTGTTTAATTAGAATAGATCGGTTTAGTACTGGTTTAGTGTATCTCTCCTCCTGCGGTGAAGAAGGGAAGGCATCGAGGTGGGACCTTATGCTGGTTCAGTTGTGCTGTGATGTGCTGTGCACGTGGGTTGAGCGCGGCAGCAAACTGAAGCCAACATAGTTGACTTGTCATTCAGTCATGCGTGCGCGCTCAGCTGTGCGCATATGCAAATGCATACTATGTATCTACATATATATATATATCTATGTATATATATATACACATGCAATCTACATAGACAAAGAGAGAGAGACAGAGCAACATATAGATTGACCTGGCCTGCACATACCAAAGCACAATGCTCAACGCAAAGCCCGCAACATACCCACAGTCATGCCCATGCCACGGAGAGCAATGTGATACTTGAATAGCTCTCATGGAAAGACTGGCCAAAAGACTGGCAAATTTGGCTGGCATGGCTCTCTCGACAGAAGCAACTGTGCGATGGATATGTTTGCAAGACCCCCACTCAAGCCAGTTGTCCTCTCAGGGCATCAATCCGAAATTAGTCACTGGAAGCCTGGAAGCAGGCCAATATGAGAGCCCGAAAACACAAACAAACCCATAATCTACCAGTCACCAACAAGACCACATGAAGGCACTCAAAACCTTTTTCGCCCAAGCAGTGCCTTGAGCATGTGGAAGCTCAATTAAACCACAATAAATCTCACTGGATGTTTGGGGTCGGCTTTTTATCGAGCAATTCCCCCGCCACCAATACCAACAACAGGCTCCCAACGACTGACAACCTGATTGCCATGGGTTGGGGCAAATTGTAAGGTGCTCACCGATTCGATCGGGCTCACCCATGATGTAGTGATTTCTCTGTGATCTCTTCACTTGTGGTTGGCAAGGGTTACTCTTGAACAAAATGAGCAACACAACCTTGTGAAACACACAACGCTAAAATGGGGTCCGTACTATTTATTGTTCTCGACTTGGAAATGAGGAATCCCGAAAGGCGAGCTCGTTTCACTTTCCACTGCCACGAATCACGAACACCGAAGCTATGGGGGGTTTGCGGTTGGGGTGTTCCCTTCTGGGCATGGCTTAAAGGGAATCCCGAAGCACACCGAAGACATGTGGGTGCGTTTTTCTTGGCCAACCCAAGGGAAACCAACCATGTTTGGTTTTTCCTCGAATTGTGAGAGGGAAACCCAAGTGAAACCAAAAGACACACCCAAGAAACAACAACAAACGACAAAAAACAACAAGGGACACCCAAGAAAAACAAGAAAAAACAACGAAAACAACCAAAGGGATACCATTTTGGCGGCTCCAAAAACCCTTCGTTTTGGGAGAACCGTCACCTGCTGCTGGACTCAGAGTCAGCGAGGGCCAGCAGGCAGCTGCAGGCGCCCCCTGAGGCCCCCATGATGTCCCGCAGCTCCAGGAGACCTCGTGGGACTCGGACTGGGTGTGCCATTTTTGTAAGTCATTTTACTTTTGTCATGGTTATTTTTTATATTTTTTTTGCTTTCCGTCTTTCTTGCTTTCTTGCTTTCTTGCTTTCTTGCTTTCTTTGTTTCTTGCTTTCTTTCTTTCTTTCTTTCTTTATTTCTTTCCTTCTTTCCTTCTTTCCCATGTTTTTTTGCAGTTAGTGGGGGGGGGGGGCGGGGGACATAGGCTGGGCGTGCCATTTTTTTTCTCTGTTCTGCGGGAGCCTCTGTTTGGTGGTTTTGAAATGAAACCAAAAGAAACACCTCCCCGCGAAGGAGCAAAAGGTCGCCTTGGCTTAGGGTCACACCGAAGACCAGCGAGCCGCCCTTCGTCTTCTCCTTTCTGTTTACGTGGAGCCGTATGCTCAAAATGACCAAGGTGCGGAAGACTTAGTAGATGAGTTGCCCAATGCCCCCTTCCACATGAACCATGGACGGGTAGTTGTGACTGAACCTCGTGGAACCAAGGGGTCTCCCAAGACACAGTCAAGGCTATTTCTTGCCCTGTAAATTACCGTGGAGTGTCAAAAGAAGGTTCCTCTAGCCAGGAGGTTCTGGGTTTGCGGGCGACTTTTCAGAGTGTGGAAGTGATCCCCTTGCTTTGAGGAGAAAAAGCGCCTTTTTGGGGTTCAGCAGGGAAACCTGTTAGAGGATCCCTTCAGAATTCTCCCAAGGACACTGAAAGCGACCACCAAGAAGCCCTTTGTCACACAACCATGAAGCCAGGGGCTCAGGACAACGGCAAATGCCCGGCGTCCTTTTGATTTCCCCACAAGGTCCCGATGTGCAACCTATCACACCATCTGCTCACCACAGCTCAACCGTACAGGGAATATTTTTCGGCACGTGTCAAACTCTGGCCACCCCTCGAACCGTTGAAGCTTGAGAAGCTCGAAGCTTTGCCATTTGCCGCACCGGAAGGTCACAAACCCCCAAGTTCCTGGCCAAGTTGAGAGCCCAAATGAATCTGTGCTACCTGGCCTTCGTTTTAGACCTGGCGGGGCGCTCTGGCTGACTTGCTTTTCCTTCCTGCTTTCACGTGACCACACGGATGCTTGCTGATTCGATACCAAGCCGGGCAACATGCCCAGCAAACAATCTGAAGTGGAGCAATGATCAGAATGGATTTGCAGTGCCTATATCTTCCAATTGGACTTGGCGGCATTTCCGCCTGAAGCATGCCTCAGCTTTGCAAGCTCCGCAGACATCACACGTGCCAAGTAAACACAGCCCAAGCGGAACACTGGTCGAACCCCTTGCGGCACTTGCAAAGCACAGAAAGGCAGAGTGGGTGTGTGTGTGTGTCTTTCCACTGGCGCTCGCTTAGACTCAAATCCGTGTGTGTCTGCCAAAATTAGGGGACCTTGCAAAATGGGCTTCCCTTTCTCTTTCTTCACTGAGCCTTGCAGCCGCCATGATTTTGCTTGGATCCCACACCCCTAGGTAGCCCCTACCAAGCCTAGGAACCACTTGCGGATCCTATGGTCCCACAATTAGCGAGCCTTATGCCAACAAAAGGGGCGGGAGGGTTGTCAATGGGGGTCATGTTTGGTATCCCCTGTTCAATTGGCACCTGGCCGCGCCAAAACTTTTGGTCCAACACTTCTCGCCGTTTGCTTTTTTTGACCCAACACCAGATCTGGTTTTTGGCTGTCCCTTGAAAAGGCGCCGTCTTTTTGTGACCCAACACACCGAGCGGATCGAAGCCGGGCCTTGCTTCTGAAGCTGCGCGAGCACCTCGAAGCTGCCGCCGCAGGCCACCGAGTTGTAGCCAGCACCTGCGAAGCGGCGAGCGGTGAGCGGGAAAGGACTTACGAGCAAAACGGTTCATTCCCATCACCCTGGGGCAATGAGCCCTGTAAACAATCCAACTGGCTGCATGTTTTTTGAAGGGAATCCCTAGGTTCGTTCATCAACCATCCAACTGGTGGTCTCCAATAAATTCCATGAAGACGACCACATAGTAACCGTAAAGGGAATTTGGTCTTGGATTTGCCATGTGGCAGTCTGGAGTTGGTGTCCTTTAAGGGAATCCCCTAATGGTTCATCCCCAAGACTCCCTATTGTGGACCATGGATGGTTGCGAACATCTATGGATGGTTGCGAACAGCCAGAAGTCGCACCACCGGAACCAGAACCCCGGGTTTCTGATTCGATGCCCCTACGTAAATACCATCCAATAAAGTTTGCAACCATGGTTTCCAAGGTGGTGCGAAATGGTGTTCGTCCATCCACAGCAGCTTGCTCCTATCACTTGCTGCTGGTGCGATACGATGGGTCATTCCCTCATTCCCATCTAAGAACCAGCAAGATCATTACTTTGCCTGTTTGCAAAGTGAAGCACAAACAATCTCTGATTATCTAGGCCCTTTGTGTGAAGCTCGAGGGATCCGTGCGGGGGAGAGCTATGCAAGAATGCAGCAGGCCGTCTGGTTCCATGCTAAGGGTGGCTGAGACAGGCAAGTTTAATTAAGATCAGGACGTCTCTTTGGCGTCCTGGTGCAGGTTTAGTTGGTTGGTCACGAACAACAAGCGCTTAGAGTGGCTGCAAGCAAGGCAACAGCGGCAAATGATGAAGAAATCACATGCTCTCCCTCACTCCTTTGCCTTGTGTCTAGCCCTGCGGCTTGCAATTTGGAGGTTGCTTCCATCCTCCGCATGTTGATTGCACCCTTTACCGGAAGAACTCTCGAAAACGCCATCCAAGTAACCGATGCTTGTCAAAAACTCGAAGCCAAAGATCCCCACTTGAAATATGTTGGTTCAATTTGACGTGCTCCAAAGCGAGCGGTCTTCACTTCAGCATGATTTCACATGAACACATGTGGGTTTGTCTCAAGATAGGGCAACCCTCACACAGGGTGGTCGTTTGGTTTCCCTTAAAACCATGCAACATGGGTACCAAAAACAAACACGCCCCATGTACATGACCCTGTGAATTTATTACAAGACATACCCTTGTTGAGTATTGGTGGTTACTGCATAGATCCCTGCGACCCGTTTCAGAGCCTGGATCTAGATGACTCGTGCCTACATCTTTGAGCGTCAACGCTCTGCGTAAGAAGCTAACAAGCTAGCAGTGGACTATGCTCCGTGTTCACAGGCAAGGCACCCTTCTCTCTTGTTTCTTTCAAGTTTCCATCATGCTACCATGATTGCACGGGGTATTAGTCTGCAAGTAACCCCCCGCATGCATGCCGCTTGGCCGTGTCGGCCTATCCAAAAGCACGTGCACCTGCCAAACATTCACGGACCTTCCCATTGTCTCCAGGGCGGGAGTCGTCATTTCACACAAACAAAGTGCGGCAAATTTGGCCCCCGGCCTGGCCACAGAATGTCCAACTCGATCTTCTCGCCAACACTTGGCCAGCTCCTCACCTGCCACTTTGTCAAGCAACCGTGTCACAAATCCGCCACCGTGAGTGGAACCCGCTTAAAAAGCATGCAACCGGTTGAAGCTCATGTGAACCAACAAGGGATGAAAGAAGCCAAAACTGATTGCGAGACACAACACTTCGATCATGCATGCCATGTTTAAGCCAAGGCGGTGGCTCATGTTGCAGTGCTGAATGAAGATCTCAACTCCGCGACACGGTATGATAGATATATGAATGGCCACACACATGCCTCTCTCTCTCTCTGTTTGCGAGAATCATCCATGCAGGCACTTGAACAACTGGAATTTTCAGAAACGGTTCCCCGCTGCACGCCTTGATGCGGTTTCGGAGGGTATCCTTGATGTCGCTGTCATTCTTCGCGACTGCGTAGACTGCGTATGACAGCGAGTCCTCTATGATCTTCTTGCATGCCGGGTCCTCCTGCGGTCAAAGACAAAGCTCATGGTAGGCCACATGCCGTTGCACAGAGGAAATCTCACCGTTCTACAGGGGTTGTATTTGTGCGCGCGGCTAGATCAGGAAATGGGCAACGCCTTCAGGAGCTGGAGCAAATAGTAGGAATACCTGAGATTCGTACACACAACTCTGGAAGTCACCGTTTTGTGGGCAAGTACCAACTCCGCATGGAACGCAATCCGGGGGCGTCCAAAGAGACAAAGAGTCATCGCCATTCTACACCAGCATGAACGCAGTCCGGATTCATGTGGTGTGCGTGTTTTTCGATGTGTCGATTTGCCTCTGCTACATGGAACGCTGAAACTCCCGGCTTGCAACTTTCCCAAGTTCAAGTCTTCATCGTACCACAAACGCCAGAATGAAGCGGTAGCGACTTCAAGTCTAGGTAGTTGCTGCCCCGGAATGCGGCCACTCGAGGCTTGGGTGAATCTGGAAATCTGCTCATTTTGCCAAAGGTTCCTCATGTTTGTTAGTACTGTCCACAGTCAACATCGAGTGGGTCCAGGTAGGTTCCCGGAAATTGGGGCGGGACCCGGGAAACCGCCAAAACATGATGTTAGTTCTTGTTTCGCGAGGAATTGCAAGGGTAGGTGCGGGACTCTGCGCCCCAACTTGGCGCCCTTTGCGCTCCCACATCGGCTATGGCGATGGGCCCAAGGACCAATGGTAATTGCCGTGCGGCCCAAGAACTTGTTTGTTGTTCTTTTCTTGTTTGACCAGCCTGTTTGGGGGTCCATGAGCCAAATTGCAGAATGGAGGTCAGAAAACGGGTTCGGCCCGGCCTGAACTTCTTTGAGGAGGCGATCGAGCACTTCTGCCCACTCGCCCATGGCTGGATTCGCCAAAGTGGAGCGAGGATTAACCAAGTCTGTGCAGAGTGTGCTGGACCCATTTAGGTGTTAGACGATGTGTATCTTTCATCGTCATGGGTTTCAGTGGCTTTCGAATTTGGACCGCCAACCAGCAAATAAGCTCACTTCCGATCGAGTAGAGGGCCCAAAAAGTGCAAACTGTTTGCTTAGCACTAAAATGACCTTCCAAAAAGTTTGAAGTCCAGGAATTCAGGAAGTGAGCAAACCAGGAAGCCAGGCTGACAAGCCTTGCGAACATGAATTGTAGTTCACCGCGTCAAATGGATCCAGAACATGGGCATGTTGAAAGAGTTTCAGACTGGCACTCTCACCGTATACCCTGACAATCCCTGAATGGAACAAGGAAACATGATTCAAAGTGACTCTTTCCTCCAAGATCATGACAATGTGCAAGGGCAAAAAGGGCACTCTTCTGGTCGTCGATTTACAATGGACAAGTTGAAAAGAAAGGAACCAACTCACAGAAGGTCTGGGGACTGATAGAGCAAACTCTGCACCAGCGAGGTTTTATCCCATTCACATCTTCAAGCCTGGCTTCAAGCTCACGTTCTCTGTCTTGAGCTGCCAAACGTCACATGCCGTTGCATCCTTGCATGCTGTCAGCGCACGCTGGGGCAGTGCAAAAAGAAAGGGCTATGCAGGTCACAAAGGTGCGCAAGACACTATTTGTTGTTGAACTAAGAGGGGTCGCAGAAGTTTCCAAACAGAAAGTATATCCCATGTCTAAACCCCCCAATTGAAGCAAACATGCTACCTGATTGATCTGGGCTTGCACAACGGCCTCCACCAACCAGCTGGGGCAATTGGCATATCAGGCAGCGGTGCAACGTGGCAAGCTTTCCAATCGCGAACATCCAGGCTATGCCTCCGTCATTTATATAAGCTTCGTAGGTGTTCCGAATGGACAGAAGCGCGTCTTCTTGAATTTCACAGATTGCTTCAATGGCCAGAGTCGGATTTCAGAAGGCTTTCATATAATTTTATATACATACACATACATTATATCATATTCTATATATACATACGTGCCAGCGGCTTTGGCCACATTGCTTAGCATAGCCTCTCCTTTTGAAACCAAGGTTCATATCATCGGGGCTGGGGGGGAGGGAGCCCAAATAAGGTGTTCAAGTGCCGTCAAGGCCCAACAAGCCCAGACTAAGGCCTTTTTCTGGGCTCCCCTTTCTCCTCATAGCATCGCCCCTTTAAGACGTGGGAGCCACTGGGTCCTCGAGCCCCGGGAGGTCGCAGCTCGAGACCTGCGACGGCTCCCGTGTCGCTCGGGTGCGAACTCTGCGAAGCCCTGCGAAAAGCTGAGAACTTTTCGTGGTTCAATACGGAAAATCCATGTGGCAAGAAGTTAAAGTCCCAACATCCCTTTGCAAAATGCACCTCTGGTCACTTTGGGTTTCTTCCATTTGCTGAAGTCCACGGGAAAAAACTGGAACATATTTGCGGTAGCGATAGATTCCCCTTAAAACCAACAGGGAGCAAACAACAACATGGAAGTTTTCTATAGGGCGCCCATATGAATCATAATCAACACCTAGTATCCAAATGGTATATACCCAGATTTTGTGGGCGCTAATATGAATCATCAGCCGGTATTAAAATGGTCGATCCCCAAGACCATGTGCAGAATTGAAGAGGCGAAGGCACCGTGCATGGTTGGGATTTTGCCTAACCTGCATGTACCCGGAGGCCGGGTTGTCAGAATCCATGACGCAACTTGCAGCTCTGCTGGGAAGTGAAACTGCTGGTCTACTTTCGTGCTAAAGACGAAGTCACCGCGACATGCCGACACGCCACTCGGCCAAGCTTCCGTAAGCAGACATCTTCCCAGCGCCTTCTGGCAGGCGGCGAGCATTCCGGGGCCTCGGATTCGGCGCGATCGAAAGGGATCAATTGGTATACGTTGACTCACTTCTGAAGGGATTGGCACAGAAAAAGGGTCTGAACTTCTTGCTCTGCGCCATCGCAGGTCTGCAAAAGTAAAGGCTGGAAGCTTGCCACATTCTTCCTAAGCGGGGTGAAGTCCAGCAACACACCTCACACATAAGTCAATTCGATGGAGTTTCAGGACTGAGCTGTGAACGCCCATTTTGAATCAAAAATATTCACTTACAACCTCCCGTCCACGTTGTCATGGACCCCAGAGAATCCCATTCAAAGGAAAACTGTTTTCCAGGACCCCGAAACGTCGGGTTCCACGTTAATTAGTGGATGGGAAGTGTGTGTGTGTGTGTGTTGGAGGTGGAACAGGGGGCAAACCATTCAAAGTGGCCAGAGCTTAGGAGAAAACACCTCTCATGGGTCCGAAGGCTTGTCTACAAACGGCCGAAGGCAAGATGTCCTTGCCTTGCTCAAGCAGATTGTGCAACGTTGCTCGTGAAAAGAAATATCCAAGCCTGAAGACTATTCAGAGCTTTTTCTTCATTCCTGAACATTTGCAGCAATGCTGTGGCAACTTGTTGAACTGATAAGAGATCCCGAAGAAAAGGACCTTGATAATAATGGAGCACATTTTCCCGAGCAACCCTCCATATATCCAAAGGCGTCCACTTTGGTCAGCGGCTGCTGACTTCGCGACTATCTTTTAGAGAAGGCCTCCGTCACAAGCACGACAACTCAAGTGCCCAAGCGCTCGACGGGGGCAACGGGGCCGCAGCAGCCGCAGATAGGATCTGCACGCGATGGCTTTGCAGGACCTCTATACATGTTTTATGTCCGGGTCCTTTCGAGGCCCCGTGTTTGGAGTTTTGGCAGCATCTTCAGACGTGTGAAAGGGATGTTTGGGGCTGCGGCTTCATTTTGTGGCCATGAAGGACAATACCCCAATCAACAACCAACTGGGAACATGCAAAGGGAACGCACGCCTTTGTGGTCCTTGACTAATTAACATTGGGCAACCCAAGGGACAGCTGAGAACGGCGAGCATCGACGCATCGACTCTGCCTCTGCGAGTGGGTTGGCCGCTCTGAGCTGTGCAACCACGTCTGCCTGCAGGTTTGCCAATGGCGCACGTTGCCGCCTCCAATCCAGCATTCTGTCCTGTTGCCCTGAGACAATAAGCCTGCCTCAGTTGATCCAATGTATCTCCCCCTCTCTTCCCAGCTGCCCCTCAGTTTGTGAGAATGTAAGCCAACATGCGTGGCAGAACCGAGCAAAAAAGAATACTATTATCTACTTGAGCATCACTTGCGCGGTGCATGGCGTGCGCTTGATCAGTTGGGGCTGCTTCCCTTCCAGCGATCCATGACGATCCTTTACATTCCTGCGCGGGGCCACCTCAGCCGGGAGTTTCTGGTGCTCAAGTACATCCTCGCTGCAGACCAGCAATGCAAAAGACATGGGTAATGACCACGTACATGGCTTTTGATGTCCACCAGCTATTTCTGACGTGCTGGCAAAGGACATGGGTATGCATGTCAATTGCAGACCCTTTTGCCAACATCATGCGCACTGTACATGGATTGAAAGTTGCCTACTATATCTGTAGCCTAGTCATCTCCCAGCCTTCTAAGCACTGCTCATGGCCGTTGTTCACAGCTAGGTCACAGGATTTCAGTCCCAAGCAAGAAGAGTGCAACTTCCAGGTGGCCAGCTGCAGCGTGCCCAAACATGTCAACCCTGTTGTCAGCGCATCCAGCAACGAACAACTTTCTCTCCGTCAGTGGCAGCAACATGCAAGGAGAAAAGGGGTGGCTGGCATTGCTTGCGGCAGCACGGACTTCCGGCAAGCACCCATTCTCGACGGCAGTATATATAGGGGCGAATAACGTGCATGGCTCTGGTGGTCCTTGTCAGCGCCCTCTTCCACCAAGAACGAACCAGTTTCAAGTAGCCACATTTTGCTGCACAATGAAAAGGAGCGTGCCCATCCGGATTCGACTCCTCCTGAGCTAGCAACACACGAGTCGCGCTCAACACAACAAACGACAAGGCCTTGATACAGATATATGCAAAATGGAAACAAATGCCATTTCCTAGTGCATACACATACGTGCTTGTCTATGTTCCTTGCTAATTTGTCTTGTCACAAAGTTCCAGCAAGCAGCCCTGGGTGATTGTGTGTGTGTGTTGACTTCCAACTTCCAACCCAGCTAAGGATTCTCAGCAAACGCCTTGCTAGCTCTCTGTCTATTCCCCGCGCCTCCGGAGCAAGATCTTCCTCCGGATGCGATTCCCAGGCAGGGCGGATGGATGCGGCAACTGAAGTCCAAATGCACACGGCCATGGGTCAAAAGCCTGTACCCCCAATAAACATCCCAATCTCCACTATTATAGACTAAAAGTGGATGGTGCACCTACCCCAAAATGGTATCGCATTGGTTTTGACCCACAGCGTGACACCAATCTCTGCAGCCTCCAGCTTCGACAACGGAACGAACCGAAACGACAAACATCAGCACCGACTTGCTGAGTGGACTGGCAACTGGCCAAGCTCAAATGACAAGCATGCCTTGTGTGGGCTGTCCTCAGATCCCCCGCATGGAAATCCCCACTAAATACTAAAAAGCTGAAAAGCTAAGGGTATGGCCGGGAGCCACCAAATTATGCTTTTATGTCTTCTTCTTCTTCTTCTTCTTCTTCGTCTTTCAACCTTTTGAGTAGGTGCAATTGGGGTGAGGGAGTTTGGTGCCTTTTTTCGGGTGTCGCCTTTGTTGAAGGGGGTCCTGGCCTTGCTGAGAAGGATCTGATCTGCGAAGGCGACCTGGGCTCAAAGAGCAAGGCTAGCCTTGGCCAAAGCCACCCAGCTTCACTGGGAATCATGTCGACCCCATATTGATCAACCCCAGCTTATTGAAAGGTGACTTTTGGCTCCAAAAGTGGTCTGATTCCCCACACTTCACCCAGGGAAAAGCACCCTGTCAATAAACTGGGGTTGATTCATAGAGGGTGAACATTCACCTTCATCCGGAGCGGCTCAAATGTCAAGAAAACGGTTTGGATGCGCTTTTTGCGGATTTCACCGGTTCTTCGCCACTGTAGATTCGTTTTTAGTACTCTTTTCGTACTTGATAAATATTCTGCAAGGGGATCCGCAAAAACCGCATCCAATTTCTGCGAAGCCGGTGCCGCCTGGCGCCAGAAGCTACGCAAGGCGGCTAAGCGCCCAGGTGCTGCCCCCTGCAAGACGAGTGCAAAATGGGTGTCCAAAGAAACCGGCTGCCAGAAAGATGCTTTCAACCCGTTTTTCACACACCACTCCTCTCATAGTAAAAGGGGTTCCGTAACAGTGCTTCTCAAACTTGCAATTGGTGCATTTCTGAAAATGGTAAGTTGATCCCCTTGTGGTTTGAACATAGGACTCGCAACCATATATCATGTACTAAACAAATATATATATATATATGTATAGGAATACAACGCAGTGTGACAAAGCTGGCTAGCAAATTGTGACACACTAATTGCTTCTGTGTGGACATGTGTCAGGGTATGAGCGCCGACCGAAGTTGCTTGCTGCTGTCCTTCCCGCAGCTAGTTTCTTTGATAGGTTCGCTTTGGTGTTCTGTCTACTGACTCTGCGAAAGACCTGCAGGCCAAATGATACCACTTCGACTGCAACATCACGCGCCCAGGGCAGGCTGATTTGGGGAAATCGCATTGGCAAGTATCAAAAGAGCTAGATCGAAGAAAACACCCAGAGCCGAACAACTTTGCAATCCATGTGCGACTGAGTAAGCAGGACAACTCATTTAATACAAGTCAGGTATATTATTATTTAAAAATACCTGAATTTCAGCTGTGTGGCCCCCGAATTTGAGACACCTACAGCCCGGTTTAAAACCCAAAACGCCTCCGGACTCGCGCCTGGGCTTCAGCTTGGGCGGTGCCAAAGCCACTGGCCCTGGCGCAAGGGCGCAACAAGCCGATTGCTCACTTCGAGACGTCCGAAATCTGAAGACCACTTCTTCCAGGCCAAAACACAAACTGGATGTGTATCTCTATATATAATTCTATACACACACACATTCTAGAACCAGTAGACCTCGATTTGCTTAAGCCCCCTGGAAAAACTAAACATATGTCCAATAGTGATAGATTCCCTTTACAACCAACAGCGGAAAACATTTTCCGCCACACCGGCACGTGCGCTCAGCGACCCGTGCGCGGAGCACAACCCGTGCGACCGGTGGAATTCTTGCCCAGCAGGCCATGCCGGCACGGGAGCCTCTCCTCCTCCGGCTGTCGAGTTCGGCGGCAGACATTTCTGCTAGAATTGGGAGGAGGCCCCTGGTGAAAGGGAAACGGCATGGAAACCCTCACCAGTTTTAGGGGTAGGCGATCTTACGCAAACACACGTAATCACAGCGGCCAACAGCAAAATCAGCATCTGCAAAAAGGCAATCGTAATTCATGAGGGGCGTCTCAATTTAGTTCTCAGTATTGCGCAGAACGCATCGCCGCATGATGTTTGCGTCAAGAGATAGAAGTACTTGGGTTGGATGAAAATTCGGAACTGTGTGTCGTAGACTGTGCACACTTCGCTTTGGCAGCTGGGTCGGGGTATTTGGGGTATCGGCCGAACAATGCGTGACTTCTGGAAAAGCATTCAAAATCAAATGCTTCTGGCTGTGGGTCAAAATCCCGTACCCCCAGTGAACATCCCAATCCCCACTAAAATAGACTAAAATGGGTGGTGCACCTACCCCAAAATGGTACCATTGGTTTTGACCCACAGACTTCTGGACTCTTGGTGCCGGTCTGTTGCAGGGTGCCTTGCTGCCGTGTCAATGGAGCAATGCTCCGTTCATTCTGGATATAGGTCACAATTCTTCGACAGCTGTCTGTTTTAGGGGCGTCCCATATCGGTTGCGCATGTGGTCTGGAGATATATTTTCATGGTTTGCTTTGCTGGGTGCTCATATATACATATGTATGTATGTATGTATGTATGTATGTATGTATGTATGTATGTATGTATGTATGTATGTATGTATGTATGTATGTATGTACGCATGCATGTATGTAAGTACGCAGGTATGTATGTCTGTCTGTCTGTCTGCCTGTCTGTATGTATGTACAGTGCATGCATGCATGCATGCATGCATGCATGCATGCATGTATGTATGTATGTACAGTATGCATGCATGCATGTATGCATGTATGTATGCATGCATGTATGCATGCATACATGCATGCATGTATGTATGCAAGCATGCATGTATGTATGTGCGTATGTATATGTATATGTATATGTATATGTATGCATGTATGCATGTATGCATGCATGCATGCATGGATGCATGCATGTATGTGTGTGTGTGTGTGCATGTATGTATGTATGTATGTATGTATGTATGTATGTATGTATGTATGTATGTATGTATGTATGTATGTATGTATGTATTCCATGTATCTATCTATCTATCTATCTATCTATCTATCTATGTATGTATGTATGTATGTATGTATGTATGTATGTATGTATGTATGCATATGTGCATATGTGCATGTATTCATGTATGTAGGTACGCATGTAAGTAGGTGTATATGTATGTATGTATGTATGTATGTATGTATGTATGTATGTATGTATGTATGTATGTATGTATGTATGTATGTATGTATGTATGTATGTATGTATGTATGTACATACAAACATAAGGTTCCGCTAAAACCAGTTGAGGCCTTGTTCTAGCAAGAAGCCAAGATGCAACAGCGCTGGCTTGTAACCCCACAAGTACAAGGAACATATCACCCGCTAAAAACCACCCAAGCAATGTGAAAACGCCCGTTGTCTTCCTGTTTGTGTGCCGACTGGCACCATGCGTTGCCGTGTTTTCGATCACCAGACCTCGTGGCCAAGACAACCTGTACGCCATGATGTGAAGCAGTGATGCTGGCAGCAATGAACTCGACGTGTCACTTTGCCGGTTCCTCACATCTCTGTTGGTCTTTGCCCCCCGGAGTAGAAGGACCTCTTTGCTGGTCAATGCGAACGACATCTGCGTGTTGGAGGTACAATCGTTGAAGGTCAAACCAAAAACAACCAAGACTCCCTGAGTGCATTGGCCAGACGAGTCCATGTTTTTTTGCTTGCCACCAAAATGGTCTTGCCCCAAAATATAGAATCGCGGAACTCGGGAAGTAGACATGCATATACGAAGTTTTCAGTCCACCAAAGGAACATATACTTTTTTCGGGTTGGAAGGAGCTACCGTATATGTTTTGCGTATAGCCACACCGGGCTAAGCTCTGGAAGGCCCTGAGACGGCCACCTGAAGCCCAGCGCTGGAAGCTGCACACGTCCACCTTGACTCGGGACTCGGGACGTGAGTCCTTTGAGCTCTTTGCATTGACATACAGAGCCTACCGTGAGAGATAAGTTTTCCACGGGGTTCAAGGCTGTGCAACGGGACTTCTGAGTAAGGGTGGTGGGTCAAGCGCTCACAATGCATGTGGAAGAAATACAGGACCTGCCGACCGCCGGTTTCCCGACAAACACCAAGCCAAAGGAGTGCCTCAAACACTCGTTTAGACCTACACGTGACACGAAAAATGGTATGTGCATCAGTTCCCAGGGTTGACTTCGAACCAAACAAGAGACTCAAACTCGCGGTTCAAACTCCCGGAGTATACCTCTATCATTACGAGAATGTGATTCACGGGGAGTCACACCGCTTTCGTGATGACGCGAGGGTTAGGGATTGCCTTTGAGCAGCCCAGTCACAGTTGGAGAAGCCACATGGCGGCAAATGTTCGGCGGAGCGGGGGAAACTTCCTCTCACCCCGCTCCAACATTTGTCGGGATAATTATAGCAAGTTGTAGGTTTTGAATGCACTTTTTCAGACAGGGACATGCGCATGCTCATCAGGAAGGATCGTGTGTCCCGCGCACATCATCGTGATAGGAGACCAGGGGCTAAGCTTTGGTACTGCATACACATATTCTAAGGGTCATGACCCCTCCAATGCATACGCCAGGGTCCTCCAATGGAGAACCCCAACCTCTCAAAGGCCCTTGGAAACAACCAGCTTTGAGGGCCCAAAATCAATGGTGGACCCGGGTAGCATAACGTATTACATTACATAATATCTCATGGTACCTTGCCTGGATGACATGAGCTTGACATCCACAAATTTCCAGTCTGAGCCGCAAGCCACCGTCACGACACCATCGAGGTACAAGTCCTGCCAGATCTATCAAGTGGATCTTGCCATACATGTATATATATATATATATATATAAATATATATGTTTCTAATATGATATAATCACATACTTGACGGCTGGAACTGACAAGCAGTGACAATCAACACAAGTCAGTGAGACCATGGTAAAGTGTTGTGTAATCTTTGTTGACTAGGACAGTACAACTCCCCTTCCGAATGTATCAACTGGTTTCGGCGCACTGCTGAAGCAGTGGTTCGGTGCAACCAAGAAACACAGTACTCACACCTGCGCCTCAGCCAATACTATATTGCAGTATGCTGACATGATGGTCCTATGACCTGGTCTCTCTAAATAAGGGCCTTGCAAATAGTCCCACAAAGGGACAAATGTACCTTCACCAAAAACACATTCATGCAAACTCATGCGTTCGCAGGACCCGTCGCTTCTCTATTTCGTCCCATAGAGTCGACTCGCTGAGCAGCTGAATTCTAGTGGCTTCTTGGCACTTTGTGACCATTGATGATTCCCAGCAGATGCACGGCATCCTCTCCTCTGAAAGTGGATCTGTGGAATCCTCTAAAATGGAGATGACCTGATGGCGACCGAAGCAATCGGACACCATGATTCTCGATGCAATTCTGCGTGAATGCCCTCCTTTCAACAATTTTGACAGCCAATTTCAACGAGAGCAAGGCTGAGACAAAACAAACTGTGGATGGACGCAATCCTGCGTCACTTTGAAACCATGGTTGAAACCCTGGTTTGCTGGCATTTACGCTGGGGATTGAATCGAATCAGACGCCATATTTTGTCTAAACAGTGGTGCGATTTCTGGATGTCGCAACCGTCCACAGTCTGTACGTCCCATACGTCCAATAGGCCGAGTCATGGTCCGAGCCTGGCACGGGCTCAAGCCTCACCACTGGAATCCACTTCTGCGATACAAGAAAAATGACAAAGACCCCCCCTCCCCCTTAATTAAAGGTAAACAAAAAAAGGGGGAGATTCCCGAAGCTATCACAGTGGTTGGATACACCCCGAGTGATCAACCACAGCCCTGTCAGAGCTCCCTCTCGGCGAATCGGCTTCTCGTTTTCCAAGTTTGGGCCCTGGCAGGCCCGAGGTCGGCCAAGCCTCGCTCCGTCCCAAAGGGAACCATGTCGTGGGGTATGCGTTTCTTTTGGTGGTGGCTTCCATTTGCTGAAGCGCGCCGGACAAAACAAGAAAGAAAGAAAACAAAACAATCCAGTGGTGATAGATTCCCTCAAAAACCGACAAGGGAAAAAATACAAAGTATGCTTAAGCAAATGGAAGGTGTGTGTGTGTGTGTCTGTTGCTTGAGTATTTTGATAGGTTTAAAGGAAACCATGTCTCATCATGGGCTTTGAATTCGTAGGGGAAACCTTTCCGATCATGGACTTCTAATTTGCTTCAAGGGGAAAACTTTCCAATCATGCACTCTGAATACGGTTCAAGGGGATACCTTTCCAATAAACGGTGAATCCGTAAAGTTTTGGGTTTTGGAGCATCCTCTCGAAAAGGACCCTTGTCCGCTGCCATGTTTGAAAAGGGGTAGTGGTTTGTATGAGCAGAGAGGGACCCTGCAAGTGGGTATGGCTCAAAATTAAAGAGCTAGGGTTACGCAGGTTTTGGCCTCCGGATTTTTGAGCCACAGCCAAGTGTGGCGCTTTTTTGGCCCGGGGGGGCGGGGGGGGGGGGGGAGCGGGGGGGATTGGCTCAAATCAACACAGAAGGCGTAGCCAAAGACAGTTGCCTCCCAGCTGGAGGGGCTTAGCTTTTGGAGGGGATACAACTATAGTATTGGGAGGGTTGGGGAAGAGGCAAACTCGCTCGATCAAGGGTTGGGGGAAGTTGTTTTTGGGTAGTGTGTAATACTTAATATATATATATATATACACATACATACATACATACATACATATTATACATAGATAGTATACATATATATATATATATGTATGTATACAATCGAGATGTGTACATGCAACTAAAAGAGTGTTGCACACGACCCAGCAGTACACGGCAAAAATAACTTTGACCCTCACCCGAATGCAGCTGCCGTGAAGCTCGTCAATACTTTGGATGGACAAAATCCATTTCGCACAACCTAAGAAACCTGGAATGATGATTCCCCTGTATACTAACCAACAATGGTTTCATATGGTTTCCCATGGTTTCCAAGCAGTATCAACCAACCGCATCGCAAACATGGACTCTGACTTCTGCCACCGCAAGCATTCCTTTCAGGACCCTGTTCCACTAAACATCCAACACAGCATACGGTCCAAAGACATCCGCCTTAAAGATTGAGTCTATCTGAGGTCAAAGGGCTCGGCCCAAAGCAAGCCTCGTGCTTCAAGACACCGCTCGACTTGTCTAGACAATTGGCTTGAGCCCAACCAGCCCAGTGGCCGGTGGTTTCCACCACAATGCGATCTAAAGGCCGAAGGTGGTGACGTCGCACCAAAGCCTCGCGTGGGTCAAAACTCAGAAACTGGCTGGGCATCGGGAACCTCGCTCGTTGCATGGAAAGCGGGTAAATGGTCATCCATGTCGCTCGTTTGCGATCCGTCCCCTAAACCGCGATTCATGGCTCTTTACCTGCGGCATTGGATGAGGCGTTTTTAAGGCTGGACCCCCAAAACAAGTTCTTTCCCCGTTTGTTTGCCTCTAAAACCACAAAAAAAAGGGCCCCCCTCCAACAAAAGACGAGCACCCCATTGCTCTAAAATCAACCAACGTGGCCATAGCTGGATCCAGGTAGGCTCTTAGGGTGCTTGGACCATGGCTCTCCAAATTCACTCAGCAGCATCTCATACATGCCCCGTGGAAACACCCCACCCAAACAGAAACTGAAACTCAATCTAATCAATCAAGTTGATCTTGGCATCGCACGGACATGAGGCACTCGCTCCGGTTAACCCGGCCCACACCGCGTAAACCCGAACCGGAGCTCGGATCGATCCGATGGCCTCAAAGGCCGCGATGAGGTCGACCTCTGCAGAGCAGCACAGGCAGCCTCATGGCACAGTGGGGTTGACCCGCACACTAGGTCCTCCAGTGGAGAGGATAGAATAAGGGTACCAACTTTTCTCTGTAGTCTATTTTAGTAGGGGAACCCTCCTCCAACAAAGGGGCAAAAGGGCGCTACTGGGGGACCTAGCAAACACAGGGCTTAAATAACTCTCCGCGTCTTTGGCGACGTTTTTTTTCAGGGTTCCAGCAAAGGGTTCCAAATGGACACCTTGAAGAGCTTGTCTGTGTCAACAAAGCCAAGGGCTTGGACAAAAGCAAGTCTCTAAGTCTGTGGTGACTCTTGTTTCTGGGTAACAAACAGGTTCCAGATGGATGTGAAAAAAGACATTGTCCTGTGCAAGCAATCGGATCCCCTGTCAAAGCGTGTTTGCTGTTTCAGCCCTTGCCTTGAACCCTCATCCAAGACAACAAGTGCTTCGTATCTCCTTGATTGGATGCTGGGGGCTGGGTCGATCAACGAAATCGACAAGGCTCAACTCAGTAGCATCCACAACATAAGGAAGTATTCCAAAATCATGTCATCATGTCATCATGTCAGGAGGCAATGGCAACAATGGCCTGAAATCAGCATGTTGTGATGTGACAATGCCCACACACACACACAAACACAGCACACACACACACATCCACATGGGATGGAAAAGGGCTGCAAGGTGTTGTGGATTGAATTGCAGATTTCCAGGCAAACACCCAGAAATAGACTGAACTAGTCTACCTGCTGTTTATCACAGCTCCGTTCAAACCTCGACATTTCCATGGATCTGGGCATCGTTGATCAGTATGGTAGACAGATTGTAGTTGCCGCATCGGCATGCCGAGCGGCCAAGACCCTAGTGGAGTTCCCATGAACTTAAGGCAGTCGTGGCAAATCTGAAGACTTGCGTCACAGCTTCAGAACTAGGACAGACTTAGGACCGACTACAAACGACTACAAATGGTAACGTATTTCCTAGGGAAATTGGAGGAATCTAAAAAGGAGAAACGTCAAGGCAACCTGAGTCGGGTATCGGACGTTGGCACACACTTTCGCACTCCCAAACTATCTCCATCAAGGCGCCGGGCCATTGGCAAGTTCGATCACGCCATCTGCCTCGACAAACTCTCAGAACACAAACACAACTTCGCGGAAGAACGGGGAAGCGGGGATGTGCGAGGATTCCCTGTAAAGGAAAACATGTCTACATATTACCAGACAAATATGTCCACATTCCTGCTTCCCCAGTATCCCTGCTTGTCTGCTTGTCTGAACTAACCCACACCCACATTCATGTTTCCATCGCTGGATTGAGTGAACTGCTCTGAGTGCAAATATACCACAGGCATCATGTCTGTCCTTGTGATGGAGAAGACACCATTATGATTAAGGTACACGTTTACACAAGTCGTTACGTGAGTTGTGTTCGTTAGCGTGCGGTGATTTATTAGGTCGTATCTGCTTGCGAATACCTTGCGCAACGCATGTTTCAGCTTGTGCGACACATGTGAAGGTTTTGCTTGCGACACGTGCTAGCGCAACCTTGTGCGCGTGTATGCTTTGCTTACGCACAGGTAGATATGATACAACTCCAAACATATACACGAAGGCTTTGGACGTTGAAGAAAAACTTGCAGCCTGCCTAGAGTCCATGGAGAATCATGGCAAAAAGCCTCTGCTTGGCGCTTGGTTCGGGGAACCCTTCGAGCATCTGAGTGGTCAACAAACCCTTCTGGCACCGTCTGGGATGGGGGCTTGCAGGGTTTCCAAGGATCATGCAACGTGTATGGACCAAATCCGGCAGGGATGGGTGAAACCATATGGGATTAGCCACCAGCTGCACGATTTTGCCAATCCACTCCTCCCATTTATACGTCCCATTCTTTCGGCCCCGTTTCTGTTATGTGGATGTTTTATTGTCTAGCTTGGTTGCTGGTGATCCCTCTGCAAAAAGTGAAACACTTTTTGTGGGTCCAATGGAAAACCTGACCTGTGTCCAAAAAGCTAAAGTCCAAAATTCCGTTACCAAATCACCACAAAGCTAGGTCCCCCTTTCAACTTGGTTTTGGCTCCACGTGGCCCCTCGCACGCGGCCTCCCGATGCCCGGCGGCCGGCCGCCCGGCCTCGGCGTGAGAATTCGCCACCAAGGCACCGTCCACTCCGAGAGCGCCGATCTCATTCTCGATAACGGCGATCTGGCGGGACTTTCGCGGCCGCGCGGGGCCGCGCCATGCCGCGCCCCATGGTTTGGAAGTCGCTTGGAGACGTGGCGATGTTGACCCCATTTTCATCAACCAACCAGTGTCTCAACAGGGGGTGCTTTTCCCTGGGTGAAATGTGGCGGAATCAGACCACTTTTGGAGGGGTATTAATAAACTGGGGTTGACTCATATGGGGTCAACAAAAAGGGGAGCCAAGAGGAAACCGCTCATAGGTCCCGCTTGCTTTGAGGCACGAACAGGCGAAACCGTTTTTGCTGTCATGAGGATCAAGCGCGCATAGGTTCAGGCGCCAAGCCGCCAAAATTGCTCTCACCTACGCAGCACAAGGACTTGCAAGCTGGCGAACAAAAAAAAGTTCCCTCTAAAGGCAAACAGGAGCCAGCTCAACAACTTGAAATAATTAAACAGAAACCAAGCCGGACTTTAAGGAATTGACCAAGGACCCTGGGCATCCGCACACGGCTCTTGCCTTCTTTCAGCGTCGCATTGAGCCGGGCCTCAAGGCTCGGATGACAGTGGCTGACTTCAAGCGGGAATAGACAGCCTTTCCGATGGAACAATTCCGCTTCGCACCAGTGATGCATGAAACCCTATGCATACTGCTTGATAAACCACCAATCCCAACTGAAAAAGATTTTGTCCACAGCATGGTGCACTATGGTGCATATCCGAGTCTTGCTAGCATCACAACTTACACATGCTGCATATCATCATGCATGCCGGTGCTGCAGAGATCTCGTGTTGCTTTGGAAACCATTCCTGTTGAAGCTGGGGGCCGCAGTATCGCAGGCTTGCTGGACTTGCGAGGGTTTCTTCGGATGACAACTATTGGCTACAGCCTTTTACATGTACTTGTCCTTGTGATTCCGCAATTTTCTGCTGCATAGTAGTGCTTATAAAGCTTATGAAGGCGCTGACACCAAGATCAGGATTGCTTTATAACCCCTGCCTTCTCGTTTGCTGCCAAAGCACATGGGACAAGTTTGTGTCTTTCGGATACGTTTTCCGGAGTGAGAGAATCTTCCATATGTCCAAGGCCGCCGTCCTCTTGGTCTCATAGACGGAGATGCTGCTTTTGGCTTCACAACATTTACCTCATTGCTAGGATGCAAATCCACTGTTCTCCTGACATGAATAGCTAGAGTCTGTGATTTTGCCTCAACTTCTCCAAAGCAGAACTATGGCTGCGCTTGCTACAGAAACAACAAGCACGGGTGGTCAGCAGGCGCATCAGTGTAAGGTTGGTACAATCTTGCATCCCAGCACGTTCACATTTGCAAACTTGAGGTCTTCTCATGGTCTTCGAGCTGGACATGCCTTATCCACGAGAATAAGGGGTGCAATGGCTCGCACATTTGCACGATCTCAACGACTTCGAACTTTTTGCCAGCGTGTTATGGCTCTGTATTCTCTTCAGGGTAGCCTTTTTTTGGGAGGTGGTTTAAAGGGAACCCAAAAGGAAAACAATATTTTTCGAGGACCCCGCACTGAAGCCATTTAATAGGCTTTGGGGGGTCCTGATTAGGTTCGCCCTATTCTAACACATACCCATATCAGTCTACCAGAACCCCAACTCTGCAAACCGAGTTACCGAGTTGGTTCGCCCATGAATCCAAGTCCAAGAATGTCGCATCAATTCCGCCCAAAGCGAGACTACTCTGGATGAACGAAATCCGTTTGCACCACTTGGAACCACGGCTGAAACCATAATTCATTGTTTGGCATTTACTTTGGGGAATCGAATCATTGGGTTTCTGAACGGCTGGCGCAATGTTTCCGGATTTCGCAACCACACTGACACCTTACCCTGGCCCGTGGCTTTTCCCTATGCTAATCCTGGAATGAAACCCCCCTCTGGCCAGTTCCACCGAGCCCACGGCGGTTTTGCCGGCGCCCAAAAAGCCCGTGAGCAGCGTGACAGGTACCTCGCTGGCTCGTCTTTTTTTTCAGTTGGCACTCGGCGGTTGGGGTGAGCTTTACAGGGAAACCAAGAGAAAAAAACGAAAATCCATATTAGGGGGTTCCGAGTACTTCAGAGACCCACGGATGAAAGGGACAAAGTTGGACCAATTCCGATGAGTTAACGGAAAACGAGAGCTGGTGGGGTGCAGTGCGAGAGGTGCTGATCAAACGATTGGGCTTGATCTGGGATTTAGAAGAAGGACTCGTGAATCCTGTGATTACACCCCGCTGCCAGCTGATCTTATGACTGTAAAATTTGGCCACTGAGAATCCAAGAAAGGGCATGACTTAAATTAACTGTCAGGTCCTGGCACTAAACATGACTTTCTGCTCACCAAATTGTCACGAACACGGGCGTGGTTGACACATTGACAGGCAGAGGTGAGTCTAGGGGTCCCGGACCTCAGCGACGTGGAACGGCGAGCTCCCAGGGCGGGGCCTTTTTGGGAAAACACCAGGGACACCATCCGCACGGCGGGCCATTCTGTCGAAGCGAACAAATGGGGTTGATCAAAAAGTCCGAACTACATGAGGTGACTGCCCATGGTCATGTTGGAGCCAGGAATATTGATCAACCCCAAATAATCATGGGGCACGATGCAACCGATCTGATTTCATTGAGCTGGATGATGGCTTGAAGGGAGGTGTCATGGCGGAAACCAGACCTGAAATTCCGTTGTGCCAAAAAAAAAAACTCGAGATTCGGCATGCATGCAAGCTCAATTACACATTCCCATCAGAAGGTTGGAAAGTCCACGTCTCACAAGTCACCCAACAGCGCACCTTGCGGGCCCTCGACGAAGCGTCCATCCGAAGCACGCGCTTGGGGTCTCAATGGGTCGACGGGTCGGTGTCACTGTGAGCTCGCTTTACCAGGGCCCTGGTGAGCACGCCATGGGCACCTTTGATGTCTGCATGGTGGCAGACCCTCAGGGCAAGGAGGGTGAACCGGAAAAGCTGACTTTTTGAGCTGCTTCTTAGCATGCATGTGGTGCAGCTGTGTTTGCTTGTTCGAACAAGTCTTATCAAGACGTACTAGGATCCCAGCTCAAACAACGCACGGGGCAGGTTCAGGGAGCGCTTTGTTGGTTCCGCGGAAAGTGCATCTCCTCCGGTCCATGTCCCAAAGTATCTGAGAAAACGGCAGCACTATGCCTTGGAACTTCCAAAATCGCAGAAACGATCGCACTCGGGGGCAGCGCCGGCATTTTTGTTTTACTGTCATGCTGAAATTGAGCTTCTGGAGGCCAGCCTAAAGTGAGGGATCCCCCAACAAAACGATACCCACGATATGGTTCATTGTCCTTGCAGGCATTGTTGCCCCCTGCAAATGGGTGCTGAGGCGTTTTGTCAAAGATTAAAATCTGACTACCCGAACATGAGCTCTGAACAAATTCAAACTGGGTATAGTAGACAAATAAAAAAGTGATCCTTTGAATTGGACTCAAACCCATATCAGAAGCCATATGCCGTGTGTCCATTCCTCGAGGAGTATGCCGTCAGTGTTGTCAGGTGAGTGAACCTGCGCGTGTTGCATGCACCGCCTTGCAAACTATGTATTTCATATCTACCGTTTTGGCAACAGGCTGTGCCGCGTTGTCTCCCAGTCAAACCACCCATGGCCCATGACAGACTAAGCGGTTTGCTCATAGAATGGGATGTATCCCCAGTGGGCGTGCTCCCAGCACAGCTCTAACGGAGCCAACATGTAAAACATCTCTCTCTCTCTCTCTCTTTCTCCATCTCTGTCTCTTTCTCTGCCTCTATCCCTCCCTCAACTGTGTGTGTGTGTGCCTGTGTGTGTGTGGGTGTGTGTGTGTGTGTGACGTTAGCATGCTGCTTGGCCGTTCGAATCAATCGACAACATATACTGCATGCGAATTAAGCTCTCATGCCGCACATGACACACGCGTGCTGCTCCGTGCTGCTCTGCATGCACAGCGAACATAACATAGCTACCACCTTTTGGACTCAATGAAGTCACAAACAATCCGCCAAGTGTAACTGGCAGAAGCTGCTCGACTTTGCTCAAAGCACTGCAGTCAGAAGCGCGTGTTGAAGGTCGATAACTATCATGGACTTTCCAAGAGATACCACTGGAACACTAGTTGTCAGTTCAAACTACTGTGGATGGACAAGGTCCTGCACTAGTTGGGATGGACGAAACCCCATGACACTAGGATAAACAACCTACTTCATGATGCAGGATGTTGTCCTTCCACAGTATGTTTTGGATTTAAAGGCTCGAAGGACCTTTGGCCGTTGAACTAGTGGAGTCACAACCGGGGTTTGCCTGCCACTTCTTGTTCGGCTCACTGGAAAACTTCCACGGCGTGCCGTCTATTAACCAGGAAATAGTTGAAAACGCCAAACCTGTCACATTTGAGCTGGATGCTAAATAGGGTCTCCGCACATTATAAATAATGATTGCCTTCCTTTCGAGGAAATTGACTTGGCCCCCAGTGAAGTGACTGCAGCTTTCACGAACGCACAGCACCGGCCCCCCCAAACGCGGCAGTGATCATTTCTCCCCCAGATCCGAGCTAGCGGTCCCCTCGAGGCATTGACCGTCCTACCTTTGCTGGAAAAACAGCAGGCGACGGCACAACCGAAATTTCCGCTCAGATGACACTTGGCTGATCCAAGTGGTGCTTCATCTCTTTCCCATCGCTTTCCAAGTTGACGTTTGTGCAATCGGCACTGGTCATCTGAGCAACCGGTCAAGGCCTGTCCTACAAATCAATCCAGAACCATGGGACTTCCGTTGTTTCTAGAAACTGCAACTGAGTGGGTTTGTGCTCTTTGAGGACACCTTTGTGGGTTGGTGTAAAGAAAGGCCAAAAGAGTGTCCTTTTTAGGGGACCCTCCAAAATGGTGGTTTTCTTTTTGGTGTCCCTTTAAAGCCACACACAAAGGGTACCCTCAGAAAAAGACACACACACAAAGGGTAGGCCCGCCATCTATGGCCCTTGACACATACCTGGTGTGGAAGTAAGCACCGCGTGTGACCTTTTGGGGACCCTATTAACTGTGCCATGAGCAGCCGACGCCGGCATCATGGTAATTCTGGTCTGATGTCTTTCAAGAAGCATGCAGCATTCGTATCAGCCCCAGATTGTTCATGTGCCTGTCACCATTGGAGATACATCTGTTGTTCTCAGCCAAGTGTTGTAAACATTGGCAGATTACAGTTCAAGGTCAGAAGGAACCCACTAGATAGTGTAATGACCCGGTTTGGCTTGCACACAATCCGACTTCGTGGATCTACCCATGTAGCAATAGACACAGGCCTATTTACACGCTGAACAGGAGATGGTCGTAAGACAACTCAGCAAACAACTTTGACACCACTCATTCAACAACAACATACATCGAGATTCGGCCCTGGCTAAACCCACATCTTGGCAGCTGAGCTTTGCTAGATCTCACACTTTCCGAGTCGGCCTCTGCCTGAGACAAACTCATAACAGGGATCAGCTTCATAGCTCAGGTATCACAAGTCAACATTCCAGGTGTTCTTCACAACACACACACACACACACACGCACACTGGGTTTGTCTCTAAGTAGGGAAACCCCCAAACCAATGGTTTCCCTTTGATTTCCCTTTAAAAGCAATCCAATAAGGGCTCTCTCAAAAAAGGACACGTGGCACCCATGGTTCCAGAATTCTGTTTCATGGCTGCACGCGATTCCGCTCCTTGGACTGGTACGCTCTGCTCGCGTGCCAACCGGTGAGACTACGGGGACAGTTGGTGAAAGCAGAGTTCCCAAGTTGAAAAGCACCGGGAACCATTCCTACCTCGGTCAAGTGCTTTTGGGCATACGGTTGACTGCTCCGCTTCTAGATCTGACATCCCATGCAACGCAATTCCTCGTGAATATCTTACTGTTTTTGTCGTTTCTTTCTCAGACCTACGTTGCGGCTTGAAACACATGCTAACTGCTTGTGGATCAAGGCACCTGAGCATGTGCTTTCTGTGTGCTATTGCTCCATGGCATGATGAAGGTTCCAGTGTGGGTAAGTCATGCTAAGAAACACCGAGCATCTGATACGAAACACAGGTTCTACAGGCAACTTTTAGCCAGGCGAGTGGCCCTTTGCACTTTCCACCCTGTGGACGAGTGCGCTTCTCCTCACCGAGGCTTAGATAAACGCGGCGCATCACCCGCAATCGGCATCCAGCGATCTGGCGGCTGAATCAGGTGGTAAGGGCGCAACTTGGCCATTCCGAATCATGTCGTACGAGGTTTCAACTCGCAATGATGCCCCGTCGGAATACTGCGTTTATTCAACATGGTTGTCCATCACGTGCCAGTGTTCAGGACTCACCTCATTTCAGCGGGGAGTTTCATTGTACCAGGCTCTTCATAACAAAAGACATAACCATGTCGACATGGCCACTCTAGTTCAAAATGCGGAAGGCTGAGGTGCTCAAGGAGGCCTCCAGGAAAACTCAGCCATTTGGGTTCTTGGCTTGCGTTCCTTCAGTTTTAACGTTGAGTCGTGGCAAAGGGGGCTGAGGACTTTTTTGCACTGTCCACTTTGCTGAAGGTTCTGTCCTGACGAACACAGGTAGTCAAACAATATTGCGTCCAAAACCCTGCTCCGCAATTGCGGCGGGCATGGAAAATGGTGTCTCCTGAAAGGGCACTAGTTGCCTCTGACCTTCTGCGGGAATGAGGATGCGCAACAAACAGCAAACACGTCCGCGCAACTGCGCGAAACACACGTCCTGAAGGCTGCAAGTGTTGAATTTCACCAAAGGATGGGTGTTGCGAAATTGCCCACAATGATGGGAGCTCCCTCGAAGAAAGCGTCGGAGCACAACATAAGAAAGTCGCATCCAACAGGCGCAGAGAAAAAAAACACACACACACACACACTAAACACAACAGAGCGGTTGGGCCACGCGCGCGCAAACGCACACACACACCAGGTTTTCGCTGCCCGTAAGCAGAAGAGGCGGCTCCACGGATGCCTTCCGGAAACATGGGGGTGGGCTTATGAGGGGCTCCCGACTCAATGCCTCCGTCAGGCGTCTTGGCCTTAGTTTACAGGTGGTACACACACACACACGCACACACGCACGGCTGAAGCAATGATTCTTCGAAAAAGACCTTTGCCGCACGTGAGGCACACTCCGGACGAGTTGGATGCCCGCGAACTTGCTGTTGCAACAGCCGTTGTTCCACTTCTTCGCTAGGCAAATTTGCAGCTGACTGAAAAAATGAAATGCACCAACGAAGCGGGGAATGTTGAAATTCCTGGCGGCTGGCTTGCCTGGCAGGGGAATGGTGCCTACGCCGTCTTCCTGGCTGCTACGGGACCTGCCTCGGGATTGTTTCGGAGAAAGTGCTGTGAGGACGCAGAATTAACTGGACTGTGGAAGCCTTGAACCGTCGAACCAGGTTGACGAGTCCAAAAGGCAAAAAAAAAACCGGCGGAAAAGCGGCATTTGCTTCTTTCTTAGAGTGAACTGACCTCACTGTGTCTCATGGTAAGTGCGAATTCTCTGCGGCGAAAGTGTGTGAAGGATCTGGGGGGGGCAAGCCTGAAGCCCCAGCTTGTGTAGGCTTGTGAACTTTGTGGCTAGCAGGTTGTCTACGGTTTGAGACATTTAAATCAGACGCCAGTCTGGAAGCAGACACCGGTGCATGAAGGCGACCGACCTGGATCGCACAGATTGCGGAAGAGCATGATGGATGAAGCTGAAGCTCCTGGAGCGCGGCGCTCCATCATCAAGCGTGCTCCAATTGGGCCGGATGGCGCCACACTGTCTGGGTGGCCATTTGATCCCTCAGCTTCTTGAGCCTCTTGCTCTGCAAGTTGGAAGCGGGTAGTTCTGCGACAGCAACAAACCGGCACGCCTTGAGCTCCATGAAATCTGGCAACGCACCCTCTGCCCCGCTGCGGATGCCCGTCAGGAGCTTGCTTTCTACTCCACAAAGTAGGTCCAAGTCCTTTCCCATTCTTGGCACGTTGGCCGTAGTTGATCAGGATCTCCTCGTAGCCACGCATTGCCGCAAGGAATAGATGCATTTCGGCCAATGAACCGCAACGGCGGGCGCGGCTTGCTCAGCTCAAGCAAGCCCTTGGCCACCCGTACCGACTATGTGAAGTCTTCCGGCAAGGGACCCTGCAGATGGCTTGCAGCACGCTCTCAATCTCGGTCCCGCGCAAGCTTGTCAAGTTCAGCCCGATAAAATGGGACGCCAGCCCGCTTGGTCACAAGCAGCCCTGCGTGTCCTGGTGCAGAACGACCCCATCTTGGCAAAGCAGCTGTGGGCCTGAGGGCTCCGGCCTTGCGCAGCCAGCGTGGGGCCAGTTCTTCGGCAGAAGCTCCTCCACTAACTTCGCAGCCTTGTCCGCAAGCAACGGGTAAGTAGTGGAGCGACAAGCCGCGGCAGGCGCAAGCCAGTCCTCATTCCTGGTCTCAAAGTCCAAGGACAGTTTAGATCTGCTCAAAGCTGCGGTGCTCCATGTGCCTGCACTGAAAGCGCAAGTCCTTCTCCACATTGTTTTCCAGATTATGTGCCTCATGTCGCGCCGAAACCCCTGCTCCAGCTGTCTCCAGTCCGCCTGAAGCGAGCCTGGAAGCAGCCCCTGCAGGGTCAGGACGTCACATCCCTTCGACTTTGATTCTGCTTGATTCCCTAAACCGATCAAATCCCCTTGTTACCGTAGAAACTGGCCTTCTAGAAACGCCAAACCCTCCAAATCCCGCTAGATCCCGGTCGACTTCCTCCTCTGAAAGCTGGCCCAACTCCGGTCAAATCCTTCTAGGAACCGGCCAAATTCCCCTTCAGAAACCAAGCCCCTTACAGGTCCAACTCCCGTCAAATCCTCCTGGCAAATCTACCCAAAAAAACAGTCAAATTAATCATTCTCTAGCTCTCTGCGGCTTGTGTTCTGGCCCTTGAAGCCAAGTGGAACCGCGCCGACATGCACCCACCCTCTACCTTGGAAACCAACATTTCGGCGCCGACTCACTCACTTTGATACTGGCACTTCAAGGCAAACTAAAGCACCGCCTCTACCTCAAAGCCAAAAGTGGACTGGCCAAGGCGGGCAACGCGAAGCGTTTACAATTATCCCATAGATTCCTTCAACTCATCATCCGACCAAAAAAACATCATCTCGCCGTCAGAACCTCCGATTGCCCTCTCCCCTTTTGCGCTCGCAGTGAACTCAGCTTCGCATTCGCAACTCATCGTTCGCGTTCCAATCTGAAAGAAGGAAGCCGGGGACCTTACAGACGGCGTTCTGGATGCGCCAAGCCCGTCGCTCGGCCACCCGTGATAAGGAAACCCCGCGTTGCGGTGCGCCATGCCTTGGAAGCAGCAAGCAGTCAGACCCTGGATCATGCATGCCCAACCCTTCTCCGGCCAAACTTCTGCCCATGTTAGATCATACATCCCCAACCACTCCTCAGGCTCTGCCCAAACCAAAGTAGATCATGCGGCCCTCACCTGGCCTTAGCCCCAGCAAAAGGCACCAGCTTTAGCCGGCCATGGCGGCTGCGTGCTGGCGTGCAACTGGCTGGCTTGGGCCGGGGATTTGGGCTGAGCAAAGAACGCTGAAGGTCACGGAAAGTGGGCTGAGCTGCGGTTGCGCGAAGATCAGGCAAGAGGGTTCCAGTTGGACATTCTGGCAATCGCTTTCCCCTACACCAGGCTGCTCAGCCCAGCCCCGGCATCGTTTGCTCAAGCCCGCTTTGCTCTTGCGCTTTGGAGCCTGAGACTTCGCGATCAGTCGCGTCATCGACGTCAATCGTTTTCCCCCCAAACGATCACCAGGCAAAAAGGCTCAAACCTATAGGAAAGGCTAGGCCTAATTTACTACTGTCACCAACTGTCTTAACACATAGTGCGCAACAAGGAACCCACTGAAATCAACATGGACGCCCTCCCCCTCCCCCGTCGGTGGCTTCCCAAGAAGGGTCCCTGTCGGGAAAGACATTTGACGAATCAAAGTGAATGCGACAGCGAGGCCCTTGCCTTCTTCCCATTTGTTTCCCATTTGCATTTGGAACTCAATCTTTTCAGATCGGCGAACCCCTAGCCAACCACACGCCCACGACGGCTCAGTAACCTCCAACCAGCTAACTAAAAGAACCGCCATTGCTTGCCTTGTTTCAGGGTACTACACAGTTAAGAATAAATACACATGTTTTGTTTGTTTTATAAACAAAAAAAAACAATCAAAAAAAAGGGGAAACCAACAGGAAACAAACCCGCTGCGCCATTTTGCAATTTTGGGGGTCCAGGACCAGCTCCCCGAGCGTTTCCACATGGAACCCAACCCCGCCTCGCCTCAGAGCGAGCTCTCATCCGCCAGCTCAGCATCCAAGGCTGGAAACTTCGACCTCTGGGCGGCTAGTCCCTTTTTTTTCAGGACCCCAAACATGGCTTCGGCTGCTCCTTTTGGTGTCCCAGAAAAAAAGAGAGAAAAAACACCAACCAGTGCGGCTGTTCGGTTTTGAGGGTACTTCTTTTTGTCGGCAACCCGCCATGTTTGTTCCCCCCACCCCACCCACCCAACCACTACCTTTTGGACTTGGGATTTTGGACATGGGAAAAAGCAGTGTGGGGCGAGGGGAGAGGACGTTGGTTCTTTTCCTTTTGGCTTCCCTTAACCAAGCAGGTCCCGCTAAAGAAGACAGGACATGTAGATAAACCCAGTGCTTTCAAATTCTACCCAGCGTGTCTTCCCCCTAGGCTTACATGATGGTTTCCCCATACCTACAGCGGGTGTGAATGTTGATGGGTGCTGGACCCTTTGGTGGACATGTAGCGGATTCATGTCCCCCACTTTTAAGGTAGTTCCCTGTCACAACTCATAGCAACTCTGTCAGGTACGTGATTTGGAAGTGTGGGAGGTTAGGTTCCCGTTAAATAAGGCGTATAACATACTGCCATACAAGCTTATATCGGTGGCAGTACGCATCCATACCTTCAAAATCCTCAAAACCCTGGCCCAAAGTAGCCCAAAACAGAAGCCCGTTTATGATTGGGTTCAAAGATGTTGAAAGCATGCCGCCGTCTGGATGCTGCACACTTCAGCCAAGCATGGGATGACCACACCGTGGTCAGGGCACCCCGGGTCCCCACCAACTTGGCCGGCCAAAGGGAAAAAAACATGTCTTCCACGACCCCAAAACGTCAAGTTCCATGCTGATGGGAGCCTATTCCGCAACCAAGACTCCTGCACCAAAAGTCAACGAGTTGAAGCAGCCAAGTTGAAACCGCTGCGGGACAATCTGATGGTAGTGGATGGTACCTGCCCAACTTGCTGGTGCGAGCAAGCAGGGGAATAGCCCAGGTAAACCTAGGGATTCCCTGAAAGGAAGCCACAAGGGATGCTTGGTTGGGGTCATTCCCTCAGTCCCTGCTGAGAACCAGCCATTCGCGTGGCTTCGCCCGGATCCCTACCGCCTTCCTGTCGCAATGCACCCGGTTCCTCACGCCTGGGAGTCCCCAAAGCTGTCCCCGTTCTCTTTGGGAACCCTTCTCCTCGGGAAAAATCGCCAAACCCCTGGGAAAAGAGCTGGAACACCAACCTTCGCACGGAGAATGAACCCTGGCAAGTGGAAACATGGAAAACCTGTGGTTTTGTTCTGGTGGTTTAATTTTGACCCGCACCCAAATGAAGAGAATGAGGAATCTTAGACCCAGTTTTTGGAGCTGCCGGCCTTGTACTCTCCGGCGCTTTGAAGACCGAACTGAGACGGGTGGCCAGCACGGACTCAGTGAAACACACTTTGCCCGAGTCTAGGGGTTGATTCCGATTCCACTTTTTTCAACCTTTCCAAAAACCGGATCCGTTTCTTCTGGGTTTCCGTTGGTTTTTCTAGAGAAAGAAGGATCCCTGGAAGGAATGGAAATGGAAGGTACCCCTAGAATCAGCCCTCGCCCAGAACAAATGAGGTAGGTGGCAGGTGGTGTCAAAATCCCCTTTTCTGCTCGCTTTCCCGCTGGATGGCCCCCAAAAAGGGAACCACGCGTCTTTTTTGCCACCAAAATGGTCTGTCCAACAAGTGACTGAAGCTCCATGAATTCAGGAGAGTCTGTGGATAACATTGGAGCAACAGGACATGTGAATCGAATGCTAGCGGCCCATGGGCTAGTTCGATAGCCGTCGTTCGATATATTGAATATTTGGTCAGTAGATTGAACCAAGTTGGGCTCAACTATCAAAATCCCAACTCGAAATTCGGGCTCCCTTCTGTGGATGGACGAAATCACCCGAGCAAACCTGGAATGATGATTCACCCGCAAATACCAACAAACAAGGGTTCCCACGGTTTCCATGTGGTGCGAGGGACCATCCCAGCCATAAATCCGCCTTTTCAATTCTTGCCATGGTTCTGGGTAGACTTTTTTGAATGCAGGTTTTTGATTATGACTCACTTGGGATTTTGGACATGGGAAACAAACGGGCAGGCAAGTTCGGAGTGCTGGAAGGTTTTAAGTGGTTGTCAGGAACAAACACCATATCTCTTTGCGTTTGTTTGTTCCCAGCAAACATGGTCAACCCCAAAGTAAAGTGCCCTTTTGCTACTGCCCGGCAAGCTCGAGGGTACCCTCCCTCCCAGTGGTCATTTGATGAAAGGAGGTTTCTTGAAGATGGTTCCTGAAGGAAGCCTGTGAAAGGATGGAAGTGGATAGGCAGCCTTGTCGAAATCTTCCAAACCGTTTGCAGTTGAATGCGTGTGGATGTTGAGGAGATAGGTTGTTTGGTTGGTTGACCTCGAAATCTGGGTTTGAGTCATTTTGGCTTTTTTGAGTTGGGTGCTTGCCCTATGAGGCCAGTTAGTTGACTCTTATTTGCTGATGTTGACCTCAAAATCTGCAAATCCTATATAAAACGCGAGTGTTCGATTCAATCTAAACAGCTGACAATCCATTCAAACTGCATGTTTGGATGGAATCACCGAATTTGCATGTCACCAAACCCTGTACAGAGCGCTTATTTAACTTGTGAAGTCACTTATGTAGATAGTTGCTATGTACTTGGAGCGGCGGCCTCTCGATTTTGAAGGCATTCATGCTGAGAACACATTCGCGCACTGCCATTCGACTGACACTCGCGTCAACATGCCAAGGACCAATAGAAATGTATGATTTGCACCGAGGCATGCACCTTGTTCATCGTGTTGGGACAGCTTGAGCAACGGGACACATGGGTTGTGGGACCTCACTGAGGGGTCCTTTGATGCTGTGGATGGGTGAAATCCGTGTACCAACCTTCATCTACCCGGGTTTTGATTGTGGCTCAAGTAGGGTTCCAACACAGTGGTTGGGGGGGGTGCTGGTTTAGAGCCAGCCGGTGACCGCCTGCCGGGCTCCAGTAGATCTTGAAGCCACCGCGTCTGGCCACCGGCCTCGTTGACATGTCGGATTCCGGTTTCCTTCCGCCCGAAGAAAACTTGTGGTTTGAAGATAACTTGGATGGCTGGTTGCGACATATCCCCCCTTACCTTACGGGCAGGGGGGGGGTCCCTCAATTCCAGTTCGTCCATCCACGGTAGATTGCATGTGTAGTCCTTCACGTGTGTTCTCGAGTTTCCCAGCCTGAGAATCTTGGAACATCAAAAAGGACATGTTTGAGAGCCTCTCACGATTCCAATGGAGATACAACCCCCCCCAAAGTTCGATGATGTTTGCAGGGGTATCCAGAACAAAGGACCGGGGCCCCTTCAAATGCTCAAATTGGTTGGCCCGCTTTCAAAACAACAGACCTTTGGTTCACAAATAGAATTCCAGTTCCCATTCAGCAACCAAGGCCTTGCACATGACTCTCAAGGGACCATGTCTCAGGTTCGGTCCTGAAGAAGCAGTCGGATTGCCTGGCGAGTCCCGCTGAGGCAAATCAGAGGTCAGTCCACGGCAAGACTTCCAACTGGACCAACAGCGCTAGCAGAACAATACCATGCCGAGCTTGAAGCACTCACTCGACCCCGTCATGTGCCCCGTCATGTGCGGTGAATGTGGCATCCAAAAAGAACTAAAACAGTACTATGTGCTGCAAGCTTTCGCAACACCTGTCCCAGATTGGTGAGAAGGCTGTGGATAGTTGCAACAAAATGACGAATTGGTGCAGGCCAAAAATAAGGTGCACTTGTTCCTAGCTGGCCTCTCATGTTTGGCAGCGACCTGTGTGAGTCGTTCAAACACCAGGGTGTCCAAAGCCGGGCCCCACCAGTGCCTCAACGCGCAGAGCTGCGCTGTCACACACCAGGTCATGCCAAGTGTGCAAAGGATGCAAGTTCGACCACTTCAGCGTACCGTGTGAAGAACACGCAAACCTGCCAGCCTGCCAGGCAAACTCCTCAAAAACAAAGAACAACTCCATGCCAGAGCTCCACACCATCTCCCCGTCGCCTTCAAGACTTCTTCCACCTCTCCATACTCCGTGCCAGGCTCCTCGCCCAGCTCCTTCAATCGGGAAGACAAAGAGAAGGCGCAGGCAACAACTAGCAAACTTCCTGTGGATCATACTGTGGATGCTTGCGAAATCCTCTTAGGCGTACCAACAAACACTGGTTTCAATCATGGTTTCAAAGCGATGCAGCATTTCATCCTTCCACAGTAGGGTTTGACAAACAAGGGAAACTCCTCCTTCAAAGGACTCTCCTCAGATTCTTGCTGTGTTAGTGAGCGGGAGGGCACACGAGCCACTCTCAACAAAGAGAAAGGAATGCAGTTACTGGGAGGCGAGGATAGCATGTGCTGTCTCACTGCAATAGAACAGAAAGCACGACGATCACAACCAACATCCCAACTACAAATACAGAAGCTGAAAGCATCACTATTCAATACTATTCAACATCATATCATTGCTGTCTGCATATTGCGGCAATATGTGACTTGAATATGATCTGCTAAATGTGCAATTAAAAACACACACACACACACACACACAAGCACACACACCATCATAGATTGTCATATGGCTGTGGGTCAAACATATGTACTCCAAATGGAACCCTGGTAGGTGGAAGCATGAACCAACACCTGGTCCCGTGGTGAAGCCTTTTCGAATGGCCACAGGTCTTGGTCACCTACCCGTCCTTCTCTCCGTCTGCGCTTGCCGAAGGGCTGGCATTCTGAGAGCCTCGCTACGTGTGTCATGCAGTGGAACCCGTTTTCACCGGCGGCTTGGACTCCTGCTGCATCACGCCTTGTTGCCCAAACGAGCAAACCAAGCCGCGGCGGAATAATCGAATATCCCCACTGGCCGCCCGCAATGAATACTGAGAAAGGATACAAGCAACACACCCGGGTGCCTGTCACTTTACAACGCAGTGCAAGACGCTGGAGGAAAGTATTACAGCACGGCTGTTTGGCTGAATAAATGCTTTGGCTGAATTAATGCAGCTTCGCATAGTCTGAGAAATCCGGTTTCTGGCTTCAAAATCTAAGGATCATGCTGAAAGCCATGGCCTCATCACTGGGATAACACAAAGGTGGAAGGGGGGACCCCCTCACATCAAACAACATGGTGATTCTGGCTCAATCTTGTCATTGATACATCGAGTCAATCCTGCTACTCCACTTCAAGGTCAAATTGCGAAATGCCAACCTACCCTTGGTTCAAACACGGCAGTGCACAACCTCCTTTAACTGGCCTGTCCTCAGATCGACTGCTCAAAGTTGATTGCTTTCGTGGCTTTAGCGGAAGCCACCACCAAACCAAGTAACTTGCTTTAAAACAACCTAAGGACCCGGACGGCTACGAAGCACCAAGTTGATTATCGCAACAAAACAGAATTCCGACTTTTTGGGGGGGTTGCAAAGGTCGGGGGTCTCTGCAACGCCACGTTGGACAAAACCGAGTCTTTTAGTGCGAGGCGATACTCCAAGAGCTGAGCGCCCAATGCCTGGCGGCGACGTGAAAGCCGACGGTGCAGCCGGTTGTAGCAACGTAAAAATCGACATGAAAACCGACGTGCAAATGGAATTTTGTTGGGAGTCTGGCCTACAAATGGACACTTTGCGAAATCTGGGAAGTTGCAGCTGGTATTTGAAGTGTGTGTTGAGACTGGAAATGACCTCGCATTTCTATTTCGTGGCGTGGCACTGAGTAGCCCTCGCGTGATGTGCTCGATTCTGCGCTCCGGTGCCCTCATAGTTGTCTCCGATCGGGGATTGGTCCCGTGAAACAGACCAGCGCACAAACAATTCGAATGGACATTTCTAGAGGCTGCATGCCCAGCAGAGCCCATGCAGCCACGCAACAGAGACTCGCAGATTCTCTCCTGTTTTAGGGAACGCCTGAGTGTTCGCAAGTGAAACCCACAAGTCCAGGGCCCCAGGGCCCAGGGGCCCAAGCCCGGCAACAGGAGAGTGGCAAGCTTCGGCCTTCTTGGAAGGAATTGTGTCGATGAAGTTCAGGACTTGGAACCTGGCAATCGGCAGGAAAGGGTCATATTGCTGGGGATCGGCGAGCGGGGTTTGACAGGAGGCGCTTTAGGAAACAAACCAACCACCGATGCATTGGTGTGGCTCAAAGGGCCACGTGGCTCATGTGCGTTGGGTTTCGCTCCTGTCGTTTTGCCATGGGAAGATAGGGAACTAGGTTGCTGCAAGGGCTGCACAAGAGATTTCTATCAAAGCTTCCTCAGTTCGGATTCTGCAAGAGCAAACAATGCTCCCAGTTTTCCACAAGCCCCGCGAATGTGCCTGTTGTCATTCGTTCTTGGGAAAAGGCCCAAGAAAAAGCACATCAATGTTTCAATTCATGCGCTGTCACTCTGACTGGCGGATTCACAAACAATGAATGTACCCTGGGCCCGACCCAAATCAAAGGGTGTCTGGCCTTTGCTAGCAAGAAAGCCAAGCAGGAATGCTTGCACTCGCGCGCTTCTACTGCAGCATGCTTGTATGCCTGACACGTCCTGCGTTTTGATCGTGGCGCTGCATTGCGTGAATGTACTTCTTTTTTCCCAGCCTTCGGTCGGCGTGGTGCTCTTGTTGTTGGCTTCCTTGACACCCACCCAAAAGGGGGCGCCCCCAAAACCGACCCACCCAGAATTCACCCCTGAACCACTCACAAAGTGGCCCGAAAGCTGGAAAAAGGACTTTGGGTCCGAGTCCATATTTCATGGGCCACATATTCCGGAGCTTTGTCCCCGAACACCCGCCGCCTCTAAGCCCAGACCCACAACTCTGCCGGCGCTGCAGCTCCCAGCCGCAGACCGGCCCTGGCTCCGCGGACCTGGGGCATCTGAGGG
>CAUJNA010003280.1:710189-728058 GCA_963377175.1 Effrenium voratum
GACGGGTGAATGCAATGGCACGCATTGAACTGCGTTGAACTGTATGACACGGATGAAGCAAATGAAATTAATGAACGACATGGGTTGAACTGCATTGCAATGCATGACATGAATGAACTGAATAAATTGAACATTGCTAAAATGAAATGGCATGGCATGAAACTAAATGAGTTTACAGGAATGATATGAACGGCATGAATTGAATGATATCAATGAAATGACACTAATCAACATAAAACAAAACATAACATGAGATGAAATGACGTGACGGTAAATGGCGTGACTTGTCATGAAATGATTGAACCACTTAAAGCCATGAATGAATGCATTAAACAGTCAATCAGTAGAACATGAAAGCCCGTGTCTGAATCAAGAATCCCAGAAGCAGAATGGTACACTGGATCCGTTTCCTGTGTCCACCGCATACATGTGAACACATAATCCTTTCAAGGGGAACATGTCCAACGGGGTGCGGATGAAACAAAATCAGCCCTCATTCTGGGTGAATTGTAGCATTTTCACCAGCCTGAAATAAGGTGGTCAGGTGGTAGAGTCCCTTCGACACGGCCCAGTCATTCAAGGAAGCCCCACGGTTGTGGGGTCAAAACTTGCTTGTGCTCACTAGAGAATGACCGAGTCCGGGTGTGGGGAATGAACCCAGGGGTCCCCTTGGAGGAAACCACAACAAAGGATTTATAGGGGTCATTTCTTCATTCCCTGCTGCGAACCAGCAAGAACAAATTGAGGCCAGTCCGACAAAGAGCCGTAAACGAAGGCCCAGCGAGGCTAACTCCGGACGCCCTGACTTGTGGATAAACTTCCGCAGCACATCCACTGCCTGAGCAAAGATTCTCTGGTGTTGGATTGAATCGAAAGAGATGGCGCTACATGAAAGACCTGAAACCAGTGCCACCTATTTTCAACCAACCTGATGCCCGTGCATGTTCTCTGGCTTCCCGTCCAACCGTACTTCAGTCAATCAGACTCCACACAAGCCCCCTTACGAAACAACGCCGGCTGCGCTCCCCGCCCCGATTGCAAAACAAGCGGAGCCCAGCTTTGTACCTCGGGGAGAACTCAAATCAGTCTCACCGCCTTCTGTTTCTACATGAGAGACTCGATTTGGCGAGCTCTTAGTTCTCCAAGCGTTGATTCGATTGTTCGGAAGGTCAGTTTGTGTCAATCCTAGCATGCTACTTGTGAAAGGGAATGCCGACGATGGGCGCGCTACGCGTTGACGATAGGCTCTGACTTTCAACGAGCAAATTGCCAAAATCCTTCAGCCGGTGATTGAAGCACGGGAACACCAATCACTCATCGTTCAAGACGGCGCTTCCCAATGAGCATCTGGGCCGGAAGCATGAAGACTCGGAGGACTGTGCGCAACACAGCAAGTTCAACAAGCTCCTGCCAGATTCCGTTATTGCAATCCCCAACACAAACATTGAAGTCTCCTCTAAACAGAAGCAACGCAGTGTAAGCTCAGATATGGACGTGTCAAGTGTCCCAGCTGGGAACAGGAAACACTTGCTCGAAACAAGCCCAGAAACCACGTGGAATCCCAACAAATGGTCATCTGAGGGAGCTCCTTTCGGGGAATGCCTTTTGGATGCTCAGGAAAAATTTTACAGAAGTACCTTCACAAAGAACACACTTACCATTTTCGTGACTAATATTGAAATTATTATTATTATCAGAATTATCATTACTAGTACTGCTGTTATTGTTGTCGTTATTGCTATTAAAATCATTATTGTCAATATTTTCATAATATTATTATTATTACTATTATTGTCTTTATATGATTGTGTTGTTATTATTACCATTATGATTATTATCATTGCTATTATTACTCTTATTATTTATGAATATAGTTGTTTATATAATAATTATATATGCATATACATTATATATATATAGAGAGAGAGACTCATGCTCCGCTTCTTTTCTGCACTGCAAGACCACATTTTGTCAAAATTGAAACAATCAAACATCACATACATCCACACCATCCAAATGAAAGGACATACCGCAGGGTAAGCCTGAGCCTTAGTACTCGAAAAAGGACGGATCCAGACCCCCTGCCACACCAAGGGGAAAGGAACCTGCGCATTCCGCTATCGGAGGCTAGGGCCCGGCCCTCCATAGGTGTTGAAGACAATCCGACACCAACAGATCCAAATCTTGCTTGGATGTAGGCAGTTGAAGCTTTCTCATACCACTCTTTGGTCCTTGGTTGAACTGTCAAGTCCCGTAAAGTTCCCATCTTCTTACGCTCCTTTGCTCGTTCTGCCACTGTGCGCCCTCTAAAAGCTTCACGCCTTTCCCGAGGGCTGCCGGCTAGGCCGGTCAGCGGGGTTGACGGACGTGTGAACGTACCCCCAAATGGGGTGTACATTTGAGGCGAGCAACAGGGCATTGATTCGGCAAAGGGTTCTGCGCAACTTTCGGGAACAACTGGACAAAGCATGAAGCCAAAATTCCAATAGTCAAATGGCAGGAAAATCCACGGGCTTGGGCAGGTCTCCTCTTACTGCACAAGTCACTGCTATGTTCCCGATTGGGTCAAACCACGGGGCCGGTGATTCCCCCTCCCGTGCACGATACATCGCTTGCTGTCACCATACCCTCAGCTCTCACCCTAAAATGAAAACGGGTCAAGGGAAACACAAAAACTGTGCGATCCTGAACCGTGTGGGGGATCATTTGACGGACCTCCACAGAACCGTCAAAATCCATCATAAAAGTCCACACATAGTTCAGAGATGACAGGAGGGGTCTTCGGAACAGAGCAACGTACACTAGCCCTCCAACAATCAACCGTGCAAAAGTCGAAATATCTCATCAACTTGTCAGGCTTGGGGATGGCATACCCCTTGCGCCCATCCACCAATGCTCCCTGCATCTCTGGCGGAGGCTACCGCTTTCTTAGGGTGCCTAGGTACCCCGAGGTATTCCTCCCTCAAAAACCCAAAGTCTGGGGATATAACCTGAAAATGTTACCGCCTTGGGGGAAGTCGCTGTCTCCGATTCCTCAATCAAGCTACCCACCCCGCAATCCAGCAACCCTTGCGGGCTTGGTGTACACTTGGTCTCCCTGACATGCCCAACGTAGTCCGGATCATAGCCCAAAAAATGCGTCTTGCAACCAAGACTTCATCACCCTTAAAATCCACTCCCTTAACCAAGAAAACTAGCGCACACCTTTCCACTCCATTCAGCCAAGCCCAACACCCTTTGCTGAGAGACAAAGGTTCCAAGTGGCAGAATTTAGACCCATACACATGGCTGTCAATATTGAAGTAGCTGAAATGGAAAACCCGCCCTGCATCTGGGAGGGGTTATGAGGCCCAGGTGGCCCAAAACCTCATGCCCTTCCGCCTCATCAAGGAGCCAGGAGACTGATGGTCCCTTTTCGCCTCCCCTTTTCAGGAGGTACACATGACGTGTCCGCCGGGGATCCTTTTCCCTCCAACCACTTTCCAATCAGCCGTGCTCTCCGCAATTGCATGCTTGCCGTACTGCTGGCTTGAAAGGGGACCGACTCCAAGCGCTGTGACACCTGCCAGTTTCCTCCTCTGGCGGTCATTTCCCTGCAAACATCAGCATGAGCATACATTCCAGTGGAAAACAAGCCAGCGGGGCAGGATAGGCGACGTGAGCTTGAGGATAAGCCCACGACAATACCGTCCCAATCACGGGGCATAAAAGCAATATCGCAATCACCTGTGAAAGGATAGGCCGTGCGAGGGTGTCATGCTAAGCACCAGCCAGTTACCGAGCGAGCAAGAGGGCCGCCACCCACTCCGCGTATTGCGCCTCTTAAAGTCTTACCCTGGCCGTTGTGGTTCAGCTGGGACCTCTGACCCCGCTGTTGGCCGGGTCGAAAGATGGGTGAATCCCAAAATTCGTTGATAGGGTTGCAAGTAGTGAAGGCAGTGGCCAAGGGCAGAAACGTGGCAGGGCCCTGGCCGTGGAGGAGGCTGCCGCCTTAAAGACCGCCCTCCGGCCTCACGCTCTCATCGCCAATCGACAGCATGCTTACATCCAGTGACCTAGGGCCTTCCTTAGAGCCAGCAGCCGCGGGCGACCTGGTCACAACGGACACTTCCGATGACCCCAACGGCAGCGTGACCTTAGTCCGATCGGCCGCCTGCCTTCACCTGTGGCCTGCTGAGTCTCCTCGGCAAGGTTGTATGAATATTCCGCACGGAGGTGGGGGTCTGTATCCGCGAATGCCGAGGCATAGCAACGCCATTGGTCAGGCAAGTCCTGGGCAACTCTGTCTGGCAGGGGAAATTGCAAGTGCCAAGCCGGGGCAGTCGTCGGAAGCTGAAACCACGTCCGGCCCCCACAGTCCCTCATGTTCTGTTGCTGGGTCTTCGCTCTACAGGAAGTGGTCTCACCCAATTCGTGGGGCAAGACAGTGGGCTGCTGGTTGTAGAAGCTGGATGGTAGATAGCGTAATGTTGTATAGGCCAAGCCCTGGCCGACTCCAAGGCGTCACCCATTTGCTCAACATAATCAGCATTGGACTGATCCGCGTCGCTACAGCCCAACAATACATGTAGCTGAACAGCGTTGCGCCCCAGCACCTGTTGCCTAGGAGGGCAGCGTAAGCGCACCCCACTAACGGTGAGGCCTCCCGCCTGGGCTTAACGGCTAACGCCACTGCGGTAGGGCTAAGAGGTACAGCAACTTGAGCCTTAGGAGCATGCTGCCCGCCGCCTTGGCCACTCGTCCTTGCAAGCACAGATCCACTTCGAAGGCAGCTTCCGAGCCATCGGTCCTGACATTCTCGCCGCTCACAGGGGCAAACTCCTCCACGCTGGCCCGTAACTGCCTCAGTGTAAGCAAGGTCTCCTTCATGGTCTCCACTGTCCTGGGATCTCCTTGACGATTTTCAAAATCTTCTGGGGCCCCTTTCCAAGGAGGAACCCCACCACGGACCTCAATCACCTCCTCATCACTTCTGGCCTTGCCAAAGACCAGGTCGAGGCCCTTCTTGCTGATGACCTTGAGGCTCGTGCATGAGCTCAAAGCGCTTGACTGCCTGCTTCGCTTCTTTTTCTGTTTCTTACTACCTCCAACCCCTCGCCTCCTCTGCCTAGTCTCATCACAGGAGCGTCCAGCGGGGCTCCCAGCTCCTCTGCCTTTCTCCTCAAGTCTGTCAGATCGTCTTTCACCTCCACAGCTGGCTCTCTGACCATCTTCAAGTTCTCGCGCCATCCTCCCTGATCCTCTTACGGCGCTGCTCAGGGCATCCGGGTCATCGTTGAGGTTGCGTTGGTGAGGGGACGCTGGTGGCGGACGCACGACACCTGCCACCCTGGCAGGTGGCGACCAGCACGACCCAGCCTCCACAACAGTCCCCTTTTCAGGCTTCAGCTTTTTTACCGGGAGCTGATGAGGGGACACCGCTTCTCCCCTGTTCCCCACCGGGCCAAGCCAGATGAATCCTCCTCCTCTTGAACTCTCGCACCCTCAGCCCGCGCTGGCCGTCTAAGCGCTCGATCAGCTCCAGCGGGTCTCCTAGCCAACAAACCTCCTCCAAAGGCAAGAAGAAAAGGGAGGATCAGCGGGCGTTCAGAGAGAGGTGGGGGAGAGGCAAGGGAGAAGGTGAGTTTGACGCCTCCGAAGATCAATCAAGGCAAAAGCCGCTCCTGGAAGGCAAGGTGCGTTTGCCCGCGCCAAGGCAAAAGCTAAGGTTTTCTCCCAGGCACCCACTCCCTTGACCTCTCCGAGAGTAGGATGTCCTAAATGTGGCTCCCCGGTCGCCTGAGGAGGGGAACCTGCTATCTCCTGTCCTCCTTTCTTCTCTTGCTCCTCCTCTGACAGCCTCTGCTCCTCTACTTTCTTGTGTGACGCCCAACGCTCCAATCTTCTCCGACTCCAACTCGACATTCTCCTCTTCTGAAGAAACTCCGGCTCCTCCTTTCTTCAGCTCACAGTCCTCCTTCGGACAATGAACCTCCTCTTTGCTGCTTTTGCCCTTCCTTCGCGACTCCTCTACTACATCGGTCAACTCCTCTCCGAAGGTCCTCTCCTTATCACTGCTCTCCTCTTCCTTCTTTACACCACTGGAGCCTCCGACCTGAAAAAAGTGGATCCTCCTCTGCTTGCTCCTTCTGCTTCTTCTCCTTTCCTCCACTGCTTTTTCTCTTCCGACTTTCCTCCTGCTCCGGCTTTCGAGCCTGACCTTCTTGTGGCTCTTGTGCTTTCCCTTTTTCTCCCCCTTTTTTTTCTTTTCTTTCTTCTTCTTCTGCTCCAGGCTGCTGCCCTCTCCTGAGCCCGCCTTCAAGGTGGAGGCCGGGGGCGCCTCCTGCAATCTTGCCCCCGGCCTCCCTTCGCTCTCCCCGAGAAGGAGACCCCGAAGAGCTGGGAGCGCCCCCGCCTGAGGGGGCACTCCCACCCGGTCTCCTCACCCAGGAGACCAAGAGTCCCGTGGAGCACCTGAAGTTTCACTTCAGCCCGCGAGCAGAACTCAGGAGACCTCCCAACAAAGACGAGGTCTCCTATATGCCGAACTGCTCGGCACACGCTACAGCCACACCTCTCCCACAAGGGATCGGTGTGGCCCATCTCAAACTCAAGCCGAAACTGCGGAAAAGGAAGCTAGCATTGGTCTTAAGCCCCGGGACGTTGAATATGTACATGCATAGGCATTCGATCATCGCGCTTCGACCCTTGCCCGCCTTGCCATCAGGCCTCCCAGGCGCCGGCACGGCATGCAACTTCCAGCTATGGGATCCCAGCGTTGGAACTCGCTGTGAGTATTTTGTCAACGTAACGACTTCAAGTTACAAGACAAACCAAACGCGGGGCGAAAAATCGAAGATAGCAACTTGAGAATGCAAAGAGAAGCAAGTGATGAACCAAGAAGCACTTCGAAGGTCGAAGCAAAAAAACAAAACACGATGCAAAGGGGGAAGTAGAAAAGAGCCAGAGGTCTTTGTGCAAGCATGGTATTGGGGGGGGGGGGGCGGCAATGTTTCTCCTGACTATGGACAGTGAAAAGCTGGTGACGCAGTTGATCCATGTCGCCAGGGCTCCAGGTTGAGACAACGCGTTGCCTGGCCTGTCAGAAGATACATCTTGGCAGGGCCCGAGTTGACAGAGACTTACTCCACGAACTTAGAGGGTTCAACACACCGAACCAGGTTGATATTGGTGATATCTGCCGTACAGGATCTTCGGAGCTTCACATCCCCTGGCAGCATCTGAAGCACACACACACACACACACACAAGGACAAGATGTTGCCGACCAGCGACAGAGAGGACGGCAGCAAATGGAACTGCAAACACACAAACTGGTTTACTGACCGTTGGCTTCCAGATGGCGGATTTCTGACGCTGGTTTGTTCAAAAGGGACGCGCACCCAAGCAACTTGCGCTTTGCTCAAGCTGTCCTTTGCAGCAGCCGCTTCCCGGAAGCAAGAAAGCGTCAGTGATTCACCAAGCATCCATGGTTATTAATGGATGCTGGCTGATGAAGCTTGACAAACAGAAGATGGAACAATTTGGCTCAACATGTTGCTGGTGCAATTCTGCGAACCTGAGAGAAGCGTCTGAAAAAGAATCTACAATGTACACAAAAATGCACCCTCAGCACTGGGCATACATTGCCTACCTCTCGAGGTACAAGTTGCCACCGGACGAACGAAGGCGGCCTGTCGTCAGGGCTGGAGAAGTATCGCAGCAAAGCAATGTCCAGCGGAGTCCTGGCACTGGTCGGCAGGCCGTCTCTCGGCTCCGCGTGCCGTGAAACAAAACTTAGCGGATGCCAAAGAGAGGGCATCGAATTTGCAGAAGCCTTCGGTGAATGGTGGCTCCCTTCAAAGGCAGGAATGCCTTATATTGAGAGTCAATAGGTCTGTCTCACATTGGAGGCGTCCTTTTGGCTTTCTTCATAGGGTTTCTCAAACTGGAAGGTGGACCCGAGAAACGGGTGGGTTCCTGCATTCCCCTATAAAACGCCAACATCGCCAAAAGCTCCAGCATCTTGAGAACTCCCCCAACCACCACTTGTGAAGTGACATGCATCCACCGGCAACCGAGAAATGACGATCAAACAATCCAGTAATCACAGCATGCCATACTTATTTTCGGCAGAATCTAGTGCATCAATCAAAGACATGGGCTATTTGCCTGTACAGCCATGTGCTCGCCCTAAAGGTGGAGGCATCAAGGCACAAAATGATACGACCACCACATAGACCATATGTCAAGGGTATGTGCCCCATGTTGCTTTGGCTCTCTTAGAACAAAACTCCTCGTGCTGTAAATGTGTGTTTGTTTTATGGGAATGTTAGGACAACGGCATTAGAGCCGCAGCTGCGTCCACTCGCATGCCTTGGGACCTATCACTGGCAACCATGGCACCAGCCGGGGCTGGAGTTGAGTGCTATGATCTCTCACCTTGCCAGAAAGCAACACACATATGGGCTGTCTTAAAATAAGGGAACCCACAAAATGGTTGGTTCACCTTTTGGTGCCCCTTTAAGCAAAGCCAACAAGATTGCCAACTCGGAAAACAAACGGGCACATGCCGTCCTGGCTCTTGCGGCCTTGCGTCCGAGAGAATGGTCGCAAAGGTATTGGGTCGCACTCGGATCTCTTGTCGGCAGTGGGCAGTTCTGCTAACTGGCAATATGGGTGGGATGGTCTGAAAGGAGCATCAAAGGGACAACCACCCATTTCGAAGTCCCTCTATTTGGAGACCCACACCGAGTCTCGGAGTCCCTCTATGTATGATCCGAGTCTCGGAGTTTGACTGCCCACACCGACGGGCCACTCCTGCCATAGGCATCTGCCACGTTGAGCGAGATGTACCTCGCGGTCAATCAAGAGGCGCTCTCACCGGAGGGGGGAGAAGTTCCCATTCAGCAATTGCCCAAAGGGCCAGCCACAGATTGATTGTTTTGCGAAATGCAGTTGGGACACACCTGAGACACAAAGTTGAGGATGGCACATACCCACTGACATCATGCGGAGCGGAAAACATTTAAGCCAGTACCAGCACACTATCTGGGCGTGTTTGTTCTTGAGGGTACCCTTCTTTGGTGCTGATATGATTTAAGGGGACACCAACAGGAATCCACCCGTGCGTGAGTCAACCGAAGCAGGCTTGCCAACACCTGACCCACACATCCGTGCTCAGTTCGGGATGCCACGTGAGCTTCTGCAACGCCTTGCCAATCAAGTTGCAAAGTGGATACACACAAATGGGGAATGAGATATGGGCGTGGCTCAAAATTAAACAGCAGGGGCTACGCAGGTGTTGGTCCATGTGTCCACTTACCAGGGTTCCGTTTTGGTAACCGGTTTTTTGAGCCACAGCCATATAGAAAGCAACAGATATCTCAATCTCAAGTGGTCAGCACTACAGCTGCGCAGGGAATTGCTACATTGGCAAAACCAATGATGCAACCAAGCTATGACCCCAGAAGACCGGAATCAAGTTTCGCTTCCAGCAAAACAGTCGTCAGCTTTGCCCAAGAGCATTCTAGAGGAGCTCTTCCGCATGGCAACGGCTCAACTTTCCAAGCGGAAAGAGGCAGAGTCCTTTCTCAACCGTTTGAGGGACCACTTTGGCAGACCTCCAAGAACAGGACTGACAGGGAACATTGTTTTTGCCATTGGGTAGTCTTCAAGGGTACTCAAAGGTCTGCCTGTCACTGGGCAATCATCCACCCGCCTGAGGTGGCTGGAGAACGCACAAGATTCGCTGCAACCACAAGATGGTTCCGGTGCACCCATGTTAATAAACGTGAGAGCACGTTTCGGGGAGGAACAATCACGAAGTGGATAAACATAAAGCTTGTAAACCAATTGCAGGCCCCAAATCGCTATTTTTGCGGATGTTCAAAAGATACGAACGCCACGGTTTTGCCTCGTTGCCCCCACATCCCCCGTTGCGGAGCACTGAGGAGATGGTCCCCAGGCCGCAACGCGCTGGTACCTCAGCCCCGCGAATCCGTATTCTACGTCCTTGTCTGCAAGTCCTTAGTAACCGTAAGTATGAGAACAACGGCGGAAAAAGCTTGCTGCTGCGATAGGGAATGATTCAGGGTGCTGGTACTGACCGGAAGGGATTCCCTTAAAAAGATTAAAAAAAAAAAAAAAAAAAAAAAAAAAAAAAAAAAAAAAAAAAAAAACAATAGGGGATGGTGTATATGGGTCATTCCCTCATTCCCTGCTAAGGTTCAGCAAGAATCAAAAATCGATTGGTCGCTTCGGAGATCTACGTGGGACCAAACAGCAAGAGGTTGCTCATTCCCACAAATACTTCAAACAAAGCTTCACGATGTGCTTCCGATTCTAAATTGCCATCAGCACGTAAAGCAAGCCTGTATGCTGGGCGACACAACGTCGTCTCTTTCGGGCACCCTTTCGTATGTCGTTTTGCATTGGAACCCAAGGGAAACCACAAGTTTGGGGACTCCTCTATTCTGAGACGAACTCACGCAAAGGAGTTATCCTGTCCGAGGACACTGCTGCTTCTGCATTGCTTCGACCTCAGTGCAATTGAGAGAGGAATCGCCGAACAAGTACTGCAAGGGTCTGAATACCAATCAGGTGGGAAACCTTAACTAACACCAAAGCCACGCCCATAGAAGCAACAAATTCCGAATTCGTCAGCTCTCTTTGGGGTCGGCACCCTTTTCCGGGTCCTTTAAACGGGAAAGCAAAAGCATATTGAGGACGCAACATGTTTGTTCTCATTTGCCCCCGATGACGTACTTCCATTTGCTTAAGCCCACTGACTGGAAATAAATATATTTCCAGTAGTGTTAGATTCCCTTTAAAACCAACAAGGGAAAGTAACAAATAATAATTTCATCATCTGCTTCTGCCGCGTTTGTTGTACAGTACAGGTCCCGGTGTGGCACGGAAGGGCAGGACACATCTCGAGGCACTCCCGGGGATTTGGACTGGAGCTTCTCACGCGAAATAACCTCTGTCTGGGTGTGCCCAAAATAAGGGAATCCCTCCCGGCCAAGATGGGTGATTTTGTCCTTTTGGCTTTCCTTCAACCCAACCGACAAACAAAATACTAACTCCAAAAAGTGCTTTCCATGATCAAAGGATTCCACTTCGGGCCTCCAGTTTTCAGGCCGATCCAAGATTCCCCAAACTGAAGTGCCACATCGACAAGAAATGTCCACTCCATACTAATATATAGAAGCTCCCCCAATTGGCCTCTGTAACTGGAACCAAGTCTTCTTGGGAGCTTCCATGTTGACCTGTGGGAGGGTAGCAATGCCCACGCAACGGGGTCTCATTGAAAAGCTTGCAAAGGAGAAAGCTCGACGCAACGCGGGTGGGAGCGCAATATTCTGCCGTTGATTCTTGCTCGAGCAACACTAGCGATACCACCAGGTGGCATTGGCTGGCGATTGATGAACAGGTCTGAACAAGCGTCCATGAAGCCCATATCAATGTTCGACACGAGCTGCTTTCATTGATAATAGTGATTGCTTTCAACAGTCAAAGTACAGCTTGTTTTTTGCTTGCGGGCAATCAACATCAATCCCAGTTGGTTTATGATGACGCCTCAAAGAGAAACAAACAAAAATAACAACACGATGCAATGAGTTGGAACGCACGCATGCATCTCATGGGTGCTGTTGGGAAGGTTGCACGTGCACTGCAGAAACAAGCAGACCTATACATAAGGCAAATAACAAATATGTTCATCACCGCAATATTACAGTAGAACATGTGGGCAGCAGGGAATCAAATTCAAACCAGAAAAAACCAAGTGCATTTGGCGCTGGCGCCAACGATAAGCATACAGGCGTCGATGCTGTTCAGAGCCCCTTCAACTGGGAACGGCTGTTGTTTGAGACGGCTTTCTTACAAGTAAACACTGCGAAACATTGACAAACCACGGACGGACGGACGGACAAATGGACGCAAAAATGGACGCACAAATGGACAGACAAACAGAGACACGCAAGCACAAACGCAATCACAAACACAAACAAATGCAGACCGACACAGACACAGACACAAATCCATATACCTTCTGTCATGGGCAAGGTGCCCATCAAAAAGGGGGCATGAACACGTGCGAATTGTTTGATATCACTTGCTTGAGGTAAACTTCTCACCTCGCGGTTTCTGTTGCACCAGATCTGCTGTTCAATCATGCCTTCAAAATCGGCTCGGCCCCCTCCTCAATTCCGTTCGAGTGGATTGGCCAAACAAGAAGTCTCTGAACTTTACCACTAAAAATGGTCCAAACCCAAAAAGTTACGGAGTTGCTGAAGGGGGGTAGGTACAATGCTACCAGAGGGTGGGTGGTTGAGAGCCCCAGAGCTCCTTTTTCTCGAGGGAGCTTTCCGGCAACGCGACTGGGTGCCCCGTACCAGGCAAGGCAGCAGGTGCCAATGGCCCATTTGGCAAGCCAAGTGAAGCGGAGTGAAACCTGCGCAGTGAGGCGGCAGTGAGGCAGGCTGTCGGGGGCTGGGGGGGTTGGCAACCCTGTTTTTGTTGCTTAAATCGGACATGCTTGGAGTGCAGCAAGAACAAACACCCGGACATGAAGATAGTTGTCTTCCAATGGCCGCTAGTTGCATTTCCCGAAATCTGGGACGACTTGCACGACCTGGGCAAGCAGGGAGGCTCAAACCTTCCACTTCGAACATTGAAATAAATCGTCGCACTGCGTGTCCAATCTGCCATTTCTGACTAGGCGCAACAGCAGCCCTGGTAGCATTGCTGACACAGCCGCAGTCTCGCCGTAATGCATGGGACAGGTTTAGCAATGTCATGCTGATGCTTGACAAGCAATGCGCCTTGCGTGGTGCATAAGGATAGTTTGCGAGCGATGTTCATCCATCCCGCCGGCTTCACAAATGCTAAAGGAGATGCCCACACGTTAGGTACAGGGTACATTACAAGGCAAGTCCTACCAAGCCGGCCCAAAAAAGGGCGGCGACTGTCGCTTCGAATACCATCGACAAGCTCCACATTGCATATGTACATGTTGTGGAGTGCCTGCATGGAAAGAGCTCGTAGATTCATGATCCCTTTTGGACCCTAGTTGTCTCTGGGTGCTATGCCAAGAAGGTGCAACAAGACGCTGATTGGCTGAGTCAAACAAGTGCAAGCCACGCCCATGTGCAATCCAAACGGCGGAACAAATGGGGGCTCGAACATCACAACAGTTCACCACATCTGTAGGACGCAAAAGTGCACTACATTGTGGTTTCATGTGGTTTCCGAGTCTCTGACACATTAAAGGATCGGGGCTGAGTGAGCAAGAACGCCGCCAGGCCTGCTGACCCCCAATAACCCAGACCCCGAAAGTCATGATCCCTGCCGTCTGATCCAATTCAACATGCTCATGTTGATTGAACCCGACCAATTTCTCGAATCCAAGCTATAGAGTGCGGGGCCACTGAAGCCTTGAAACCGGCTTGAGCACATCAGGCAGCCGAACCTTTTTGGACACCAGAGAAACCTTCCAGAAATTGAAGTTCACACAAACAGTAAAACTAAGCTTGAACCAATAGTTGAATTTGTTGAGTTGTAGACGATATAGACTAAGTTGTTGTCTTCTTATAGTTTATTCAAATCAAACCGCTCCAGAAGCACCGGAAGGACAATTCCCCCCCCCTCCGACCCAACCTCCCCCCTCAAAACAACAACAACAAAGAAACAAACAAAACAAACCACCAACAGCATAATAGGTTAAAGGTCAAAGCCAAGCACCAGTTTCTAACTTCACCCCCCAAAAAAAGTCACCCAAAAGGCACTGGGAGGAGGATCCCCGGTTTCGATCCGTTTCGGCTCCCGCTTCCGCTTCGATCGGGGCCTAGGTGCCGGTCCGCGGAGAGCCGCGCGCCCAGCGCCAGCAGCGCCTCCACCAAGCGGCGGCAGCCCTGCTCCACCGCCTCGCGGCTCGCCGCGGCTCGAGCGCCGCTCCCGGCGCCGGTTCTTTGCGCAAATTGCTTTGTTGTTTTGATGTCCCAGGCCGGTGGCCAAAAAAATCAAACTAATTTGCTTTTAAGCTTTTTGGAGACAGAGAATGGGAAAGGAATGACCCGTACAACCAATCCTCCATAGTTTCCTTTGAGGGAAACCCTATGTTCATTCCCAAAACCTTGTGTCAATGAGGCGACCCAAACACAGGCTTGCGGTAGGTGTCATGCATTTGGATTTCATTCCGGAAGCACATTTCGGTGCTCCCAAAGTTTTGTTGGATCATTGGACAAGGCATGGAAAATGCCCCAATGATGAAGTATGCTGCATTCAAGTGGTCGCTCTGTATGTGGGCAACTTACTATATACTGGAATTCAGGACTTCGAAAAGTCATAATCAACACCTGGTAGTAACCTGGCCCACCCAAATCCATGTAAAGAACTGAGAAGGCGGCTATCCGCACCCGTCTTTATGGCAAGGGCATTCTCCCTAACCTTCATCCCGAATCGGTTTTGAGGATGTGGCTCAGGTGAGCTCGCCCTCTACCCCGGTTCCGCCCCTTCCCATTTCCGGCACTCGAATGCTTTGGCTTTCTTTGCGCCCATCCAGGCCGCCCTGCTGCCAGCAGCGGCGACCAGCTGTCAACCGCTGAGCGGGCATCCACCTGCGGCCATAGCGATGCTATGAAACCCTCCCACAAATGTTAGAAGCTTCCGTTTGTTTAGTCCCGTCTTTTTTAGAAGAGAGTGAAACATTGCGCTTCAAATCAACAGGAACGATTTTCTTCAGCAAACGGAAGGAAGCTGACAGAAGCGTTTTGGACTACTCTCCTTGAAGCCCTTTGTCCCACTTCCATGGTTAGACAAAGGGTTAATGAGTTCACTCAAATTCTTACAGAGAGAAATCCGTGCCAAACCACACCTTCAGTGATGCATCAAAGAAGCGTGACGGGTTGGGGGGCATTGCTTTACCAGGCAAAACTGCTGTGACGAGTGTCTCCATCCTTACAATCCCGCAGCCCCAAATCTCTTGCAAACCTCCCGCTGACCAGCGCAAGGGCGCCAGCCCTTAGAAGGCCAAACGAGCGCTGAGCGCATTTGCGCCTCATCTGATTGAAACTGTACTGCCTTCACAAGGCAACAAGCTCTGGGGCAGATTTTGCATCATGCTTCGAGGCGCACTTTGTGATCTTTGGTGAATGAAGACTGACCGACTGACCTATGATCCTCAGTCCACACAAATTGGTGGCAGTGGGGTCAAACTTATTCCATGTCTTAACTTCGAAGATTGAACCGCCTTTCGCGGCGACCCTGACCCAAGTGTCAACACGGGACGGACTCCTCTCTACCTCTCTGGCAACACATTGGAATGTTTTACCCACAAGGAGCCCCTCCCCCCATTTTTCAAGGAACTGATTCACATCCCTTTTCACATCCTCGGGTGCATTTTGCTGGGGATGCGATTTTGACAAGGTCCAGGGGTTCAGAACATCATGGGAAACCACATCCCCCTGTTGGGATGAAAAAGAGATGTGAATTAGAATTGGCAAGTTCCCCGCAAAAAAAGATGCCCCCATGGATCGAACAATTCTTCGAACGCGATCGAACCGCTCAGCTCGCGGCTGAGAACCCATGCCGGCTCAGGATGGTGAGCATCCGCAGTTTCCTGACTGCGGTTTCGCCTGTGGGTGGTTACGATCTGTCATGCCGTGAGCACGATCACAATCTGAAGCCAAACCCCTATGAGCAAAACAAAAAAGCGTCCTACAAAACCCTTATGACAGCTGGTCTTCTATCTATAATTTCAGGTCGCGCGAAAGACTCTTAAGTTTACCGTCGGCTGGCAGCTTCAATGCTCAGACTGGTGGCTCATCCGATGTTGACCATAGTTGTCACCAAGCATCTCCAAACAACGGCGGGATCTCTTCGAATAAGGGCAACCTCTGAATCCCCAGCTGCTATGGTTGACCCTGAGACTTGGTGCAGCTCAATATGTTGTGAAGAGCATGGGCTACTTTCCTCCCCACAGATTTGTCCAATCCCCGGAATGCTGGTGTTAACTCGATCTTGTCAGCGCAAAATGATTCAGCCTGATGACGTGAGCGCCATCCTAAAACTCACACACCACCTATCCAAAGAAAAACTTAAACTTGCCACTTGCCGCAGCAGCCATTCACCAACCCCTAAAGCACAAGAACCTTTCCCCCTATTGTCTGGGCACAAAGAAGATCACGCACACCGTAGACGGCGAAACCTCCTTGTCCACTCCCCCGACCAAGCCATGCCGGTGCTGCGACTGAAGAGCGCCCCTGCTCCTGACCACTATAACCTTAGCTGAGCTGGTCAACAAGAAAGAGATGACATGGGGGTTGATCAAAAGGTCCGTGATACATGGGAATACCGTAAAAAAACATAAAATGACATGTCAGCCACTAACTGGGGAGAACAAAACAACGCCTGGTCATTTCATTTGGGGGCCGAACGGAATATTGACCAATCCCCACATGCAATGGATGTTCATGAACATCTTGAGGCTTGGTACGCATGACGATAACCCGTGCACAAGCTGGGGATGGGCTTCCTCCATACAGTTCGTCGTCAACAGCCATGCCCTTGATGAACTACCAGCGGAACTAGTGGAGGGGGAAGAGCCCATCCTTGGAAACAGCTTATGATGTATGGGTAAGTATCAAACTAGGGGGACCGTTTTCCTTTTGGCTCACCTCTGAGACCACCCCAGAAAGGGTTCCCTGAAAGTGACAAATATGTTCACCAAGGCGTGACAAGGGTCACCAACCCCCCAATGGAAAATGAGACAACATCAATGGACTCGTGATAGTCGATGTTGCCGGCCATGTTGAAATCAGAGTCGGGCGCTCTGCTCACGTGACGTGATTCCTGAACTCCATGCGATTCACAATGCTGCCCGCAAAACCTGTACGCCAAGTATGCTGATCTCTTCACCAGCTTTTGACTGCCTCAAACATCTGCGGTGATTTGGGGCCCCGGTGTGGTCTGCTAAGATCAGCTACAGCTTGAGCAACAAGAGTCATTGGAGCTGGCCCTTTGGCCCAAAACTGTGCAGTGGGGTCAAGGAACCCACTAGGACGTCAACCAAATTTGGGGATTCGCCCATTAATTGTTGACAAACCCAACTAAATGCTCCAAGAAAAAATAAGCGAACGAATTGAAAACTAGTCCAACGTGCAGTTTCCCTGTCACTACCCTGCTCAATCCCTTACTCGTTGTTGTTTCACCACTGAAATGGCAGGGACACATGTTTTGATGACTTTCAAAGAATACGGCAACACAGACCAGTCAAAAACCACTTCGCGCAGCCGGATCATCGTCTTGTCAACGAATTCAAGACAGACATCACCAATGTGTCACTGATGTTTCAGGGTCCCGCAAAATATTATTTCTTGCCATTATAGGTGGCTAGAGTTAGAGCACCGGTGTGCTTCATGGGCGCCGCTTCAGATCAATCACATAGAAAGCCATGGTCGCATCACATGAATGTTAACATCCAAGTGGCCATGGGCGGATCGCCCACGCCCTCGTCGTCCCACCTCAGCAGCGGGCAACCTACCATTGGGAAATGAAGATCCCATATCATATACGAATGACTTGAATGCTTGCATCAAATGGTGGCATCCTCGCTGATGTGAGGTGCCTTGACATTGAATGTTGAGCTGTGTTTGTTCGCGCCCTCCTTCCCAAGCGTGCAGTGAAGTGCAAGCCTTTCTTGCGTGCGTTCCTAGAAGGCGGATCCAAAATAACTCCTTCTTTGCAACAATGCCCATGATGGACTGAACCGTGGTTAGTTGCCGGGCGGGGGTATGCTCAGCTCACAAAAGTCAGTACGACCTGGGTCACAAATCAGATAAGCATTATTGAACTCAGAGCAAGTGAACAAAGCAAAACGAAACCGCAAG